>CM068828.1:74728641-75288641 GCA_028554795.2 Sinohyriopsis cumingii
TGTGGAAATTGTCTTCAACAATATAATGGCCAATAGAATCTTGAAGGGTTATATAACGTCTCTACACTATTTTTATTCTAAATTAGTTCCTTTAATACGTCTTGTCGAAATCGTGGATTATAACCTCAGGTTCGTTTCATCTGTGAATTTCATTGTCATTCAAATAAAAGAGAGTTATAAAATTCATGCATGCTGGTCTCAGGTGTACAGTTCGTGGTTGTAGACAAGGCGTTGTACTCCGGTGTACCATGCAGTGCATTGTAGTGGTAAATACAGTGCAGAACAACGAACAAGGCAGATACATTCAAGTTGTGCACTACAATATGCAAGACATGTCTAACAGTGGCCTATTGTAGTTCACTGTAATGAATTAGACGGTACAATATTGTCATAAATATTCAGCAAATACTAAACGCAATAATCCTGTTACGTGTATCATTTTGAATAGCAGATAAGCAGCGATTACGCTGATGACGATGATGACAAATTCTTATATTGTAATATATTAAGCAAGAATAACGTTTTTTAAGAGAAACTTGCTAATTGATATCCTATTTTAAATTTCTTTCAAAAACCCATAATGAGAAGATACGTTCGGTTGCATAAATTATGGAAATCTCTGCTCTCGTTTTCAAAAATGAAACTAGAAAAAATGCTCAATAAACAATTGTTAAATTGATGGTTAATTGTTCGAAATACATGCGATCAAAATGCATTCACAGTTATTTTCAAAGCTGCAAATGTTGTATACACGTGCATTGAATGTATAAAGGTAGGTATGAAAGTAAATAGGTATGCATATTATCAAGAACAACAAAATTTCTCTTGTAATTTCCTTCATCTGAATATATTTTTATCAATCATACTTTAAATTTCAAAACGGAGGTGACAGTAACGATAGAAACATTTAGTTGTTGTATTATAATTTTAAAGGGAGAAAATTTACTTTAGCAAGAATTAATTAAAGCATCATCCTTTCCAATTATCGAATATTTACCTTTTCTAACTCACCTACTATCAGAAAAGATCAGGGCCTGTCTCTGAAGAAAGAAGAATGAGAGAAGGAAATACGTTAGTCAGTCTAGTCTATCATGTACAATAAACCAGTTTTACTTAAGTTTCACAGTATATTTCCTTTCTTTCTTCCTTGGTTTGTTCGTTTCATTCCTTCCGTTAAATATTTCGTTTCAAAAGCAAAAAGAATCTAGTTGAAATTCCTTTTTTCTTTATTCTTTGTTCATCAAAGCTCTTAATTAAAACGCTTAGAACACATTCACATTCGGGTAATAAGTAAGAAAACTCGAGATGACGACGATGATACTGATGATTATGATGATAAAATATTACAACTTCTTTTGCAGATGGTGGTGGTAAATATAATTTGTCAATGCATACTTATCACGTTGTAAATCTCCATGCAAACATCTTATAGAATCTCACCAACAATATGTAATGCAAATATCAGTAAGGTAGTAACCGTAATCATTGACCCTTCGCGAAAGACGATCGACCGAACAGCATTGAGCACTCTCGGGCCACACAGAGACAACATGCTTACAATACCTGGTGACGCAGACACCGGACGTTATCTAACACGTGGAACAATATTAGGATCGTAATAGGAGAATACAGAAAACATGCGTTAGAAATTCATCACTAAGACTTCTGTCGTCCAGAGAAATTCGAAAACAGCATCCACGTTTTTCTAATGCATGAAAATTCATCTCTTAGATGACATTACGTACTAAGACACACAACGATTCTATCGTATCAAAAGATGAATATATCTATCTGAAAGTATTTCGCTCATATGAACAAATCTAAAAGAATCTTTTCTAACATTAAATATAAGTTAGGAAGCGCCAGATTAAACGTTTAGGCTACATTTATTTAATTTGTTGTTTATCTTATGCCCTTATTTCCCTTTCATGCTGCAAAACGAACCGTAATATAAACCGGCCATGGACAAGTATTATTCGATGCGTAGAAAAAAAAAATGAAAAAGTGACATCCGCCAACTTTTACATTTGTAAATTCATATCTACATGTCATTTAATGATAATAAAGAATACAAACACATTTCAAATGTGCTGATTACCAAATATATGTACTGACCTTCATTCTTTTGTAATTAAAAACATTTTGTTATGAGTCTTACAAAAACGATAGCGTAGCAAACATAAATACACAAATACATGCACGCATGCACACAGACACAAAAAGAAAGTTAAGTGAAATTTTTCCATCCTTTGTTTTATTAAACATGTGCGTGTAGGTTCATTAAGCTATGATTGCGAAGTGTGCCTTGATATTATGGACATTCTTATTTCAATGTATGCTAAACTTGACAGTCAATCAATTGCACATTAAAAGATTTGCTTGCATGGTGATGCTTTGGAAAGTACTCAGGTGTTCGTAATAATATCCTTAGCGATACAATGGATTACACCTTGTTTGTACATTACAAACGTCTATTGGTCTTGCGACGTCGGGGACCCTGGTGGCTGAATGGTCTAAAGCTCACGCCTGTACCGATCACTGCCATCTCATCTCTGTCCACATGGGTTTGAGTCTTATAGTTGGCCAATGTGGATATGTGCGGAACCTGAGAGTAGCTTCCCTTGGGTTGTAGGGGTTTCCCTTGTTCTTCATCTCACACTTATATTCTACTGTTAAACCCCAATACAATTACACACTGGTTCTCAAATAAATTGTTTCTCAAATACATTTAGTTACAAGCTTTCTCGTAATTGCTATTTGGGTTCAGATTGTAAGCTGTCCTAATGAACTCGCAAGGTAATCTACCCGTGGTTGGCCAGGTGAAATCTGATAACGTACACATATTGTACAAAGCGTTCATCACAGGCTGTCTTGAGGTCTTTATTGAAACATCTTATTCTCACTAATCAATGAGTTGTATAACATTCCATTGTTAGTTTTAGATACAATAAAAACACTTAATGTATATTATAAGAAGCAGTGAACCTGACATTTGTATGTGAATTTTGATGGAAAATTTTATTTCATTTTCTTTAAATGAAGGGACAATTACATAATATCCAGGTCTCAACAAATCGAATAAATCTCCAGCCCAATGATAAACATTTTGTGGGCATATATATATATATATATATATATATATATATATATATATATATATATATATATATATATATATATATATATATATATATTGTATTTATTATCACCCACAAATGATAATCAAGTATAGCGCAACGTACTTCAATTTTCCAAATCCTGTGCAAATGGATCTGTGACTGCGTCATGGTCGCTGAGAAATGGTCAAGTGATTCGATGGGTCTCGCTTATCTTCTAGTTGCTGAAGGGTCAGTCCCCTTTTGTATGGTCTGAGTCAAAGTATCAAGTTAAGGTCGCGGTCAAGTTTTTGGTTTCCATTGTTAGTTGAACCTACTGCGTGAAGTGTGGCATATGGCTTTACCCATTGTCTTTCCATTTCTCCTTCAACCTGGTTACTCTTTGCGTCAGTTTAAAATCACTGTGGCACGACAAGTGTATTCTGTTAGCATCAGATTTGTTAGCGTATATTTCATGAATACTTCAACATATGAAAGAACATTAATTCTTTTAGATGAAAGAATATTCATTATTGTAGCTGAAGGAACATTCATACTTGTAGATGAAAGAAGATTCGTGCTTGTAGATGAAGGAACATTCATACTTGTAGATGAAGGAACATTCATACGTGTGGATGAAAGAACACTAATACTTGTAGATGAAGGAACATTCGTACTTGTAGATGAAAGAACATTCATTCTTGTAGATTAAAGAACATTCATACTTGTAGATGAAAGAACATTCCTACTTGTATGCTTCACTGTAAATACTAAATGTCAATTGAATAGTTCTGTTACTTTGACTACCATGAGCAGGTCGTAATTGTTGGCTCAGATACATACATACATACATACATACATACATACATCATACCTACCTACCTACATACATACATACATGATACATACATACATCATACATACATACATACATACATACTTACCTACCTACCTACCTACCTACCTACATACATACATACATACACATACACACACACTCACACACACATACATACATACATACATCATACATACATACATACATACATACATACATACATACATACATACATACATGCATACATACATACATACATACCTACCTACACACATACATACATACATACATGCATACATACACATACACATGCACACACACTCACACACACACACATACATACATACATACATACATACATACATACGATCCCACCCACTAAAAGTTTGGTATCTTTTTGATATATTTATAGATGTAAATCAAATTTAGCCGCCTTAAAATAGTCCCCATACATCGGACAAATAAACGATAATTATGCAGATTGTATGAAACGAAATCAGATCACAATTATGACTTCAGAGTCTGTATCCACAAATGCAGTCCGTGTCTATTTTGATAGTATTTTTGACTTATTTTCCTTGGGGAACGGTGACCAGGATGTAGGACTCGTTGCATTTATTTTAAGGGATTATGTATTCTTTAGAATATGAACATTATGATGTATTTGTCTGTGCTTAGATTAGCTAAATTTGTCCAGGAGGATACTTTTAAACTAATACATGATTTATTCAGATTTGATCACATTGAAAAGTACCAAAAATCAAATGAAGATAATATACAGGGTAAAAAGTGGTATACAGAGTCCTGAACAAAATATCGGCATTGCTACTGTTTAGATTCAAGGATAGGGAAAACAAAACCAACTGGCCTAAGGTACCTAATTTACCCTTAGCAGGACAGTCGGCTACACCAACAGTTTTCGTTTTGAGGATATTTTAAATCTACTTATGTATGTATCTATGTGGCTTTCTGTACGTCGCTTGCCCAGGCAGCTTGCCTACTTAGAATGACAAATAATTTAACATGTGTGTGTGTGTGTGTGTGTGTGTGTGTGCGTGTGTGTGTGTGTGTGACCATGGCAAGCTTGTAGTTAAATTAAGTTCGGTAGCATGCGCTGTATTCAATTTTCGTTTGTCACTTAATTTCGGTTTGCAATCGACACTGATTTATCCTTTGTTTTCAAACAGAATGAGATGCAAGCTACAGTTGCTACTCAAATATTGTACTACTATATTTCTTCACGAGGTTTTAGATTTTAGTCTGAAAAATGTGTAGCTTTGTCGTAGAGTATTGCAGGTGTACAGTACTGTATGGCGACATATAGTAGTAGCAGGTCATGTAAGTTCAGTCAAAACGGTTTTTTTTTTACTCATGCATAAATGTAATTATAAAAACAATGTGATAACTAAGTCGAATTTTTACTGTTAGGGGTTCGTTTATATGAATTTCTTGACTGCACCTCATTGACTGTAATCACTGGAGGGTAGAAATGGCCTTAGCAAACGTGGGGCCCGATTGGGATCATATTGGCGGGGGCCCCAAGTGAACACGGAATTTGGAAATAAACGTTCAAACAAGTTTTTGTATCATCTTGAACTTAACAGTTTGTTCCATCGCTTTAAAATTACTCTCTCTCTCTCTCTCTCAATGGGCCTAAGGCCGGCCATGTTACTAGAGTGTCTACAGTTTACACGTTTTGATATATGCACATTCTGAGAGAGAGAGAGAGAGAGAGAGAGAGAGAGAGAGAATGAGCAGCAGCAGAAGAAAATGAATTAGGCCCAAATATGGAAATATTCGTCTGAATTACACAAATAAGGGCATATTTAATTCCTAAATGGAAAACGTATTTTCAAAAGTGATATCGCCACTGCGATAATAAAGTTGTAACCCCACTGGCGATATATTTATTTCCTCTTATCTAAATCATTATTACTGTATGAAATATATAATTAATTAATAATTCATACATTTTAATATAATTAGGACGTTTACTGCGCAAAGACATGTCTTACATTGATAGTTAAATGCTCAAAGTGAAGAGCAAAGTTACTCTTCTAAATATCCACCGTAAGCATGTGTCTGATTACAGGATGGCCATGAAAGGTAAATCAACAGGAACGTGATTATCTCATGTGTACCGAAGGGTCTCTGTAGGGTATAGGTCAAGGTGTCAAATTAGGACCCTCCGGAAGTTTGTGAGCTTGCTTGTTCGTGGTTCCAAGTATAAGCCAATCTGACACATGTTTATAGAAGAATTGGAATATATTTGCCCATTCCTTTGCTCGTCCTTCCGTCCGTCCGTCAATCCGGTTTCGTTCTGCATTTATCAGTTTTTGGACGCTATGTTGTGGCTTCTTGCGTATATGTTTCTTTGAAACTATGTTGATTGTTTATCTAGTTGTATGAAAATGATATAGTTTTCTGCATTTAATTGCTTGACTGTATCAATAATTGATCCTCTTACCAATCTCTCCCTCTCTCTCTCTCTCTCTCTCTCTGTATTTTTCCCAATTAAATGCTATTCGTGCGTTTTTAGTTATGGCATAAATTGTTGCATTGATAGATGTAGAAAGGTTTCTACTGGTATAGCAATTAGTAGTAATACTAATAGTACAAGTACTGCTACTGGCAGTTAGAATAGTGGAATACAGACAAACGGACAGACGGGGAAAAATAACTGAACTACCGTATAAAGACGTTCGATACACGCGGCACGACGAGTTCACGTCAGGACTTGTATTTCATATTTCTGCTGGGATAAAAAGGAGATCAATTTTGATATGGGCAGAAATTGTTTGCATTTCTATTCATAGTATTGGGATACAAATTTGATTTCATTCCCGAGAAAACGAAAACAACTGACTTAAAAAATATAATATCTTGCAGGACAGTGGTCGAGCAATTAGCCAGCCTCTCTGATAGGTTATGAATTAATTAAAGATGGCAAGAAATGGAACTAAAATCATTGCGGACAAAATTAGGAAAAACCATTATTTCATGACTAACGTCGCCCAGAACCATCTGCCGATTAAAAACAAACATCAAGAATGTAAAAACGTGCAGTTTGTATTTGTACAGATACTTCAGAATAAAAAATGCCAATAAAACAAACTTCAAGGGTTTCAAAAAGTCTCGAAAATATGATATTTTGATGCATTTTTGGTCCAATTTGATATGGATGATTCAACGTAGTTATTAGAAAATCCATCGTTTTTTTTTTCTTTATGTGTATATGCATATGTATTTCTCGTATGTATGTATGTATGCATGTATCTATGTATATATATATATATATATATATATATATATATATATATATATATATATATAGTCAGTAAATGACACGTATAATGTGATTACAACTAATTATAAAGTGCATTTGTAATTTGCAAACAGAAATGTTATAATCAAGTCATGCCATTTTATTACAAGAGTTCTGTAATAAAAGCCTCTAAAGCCGTAGATATCTATATCCATTTTAACCACCATTTTTTTGGGTGATCAGCTATTATACATGTGAAATATGTTTCTCATCTTTAAAGTACTTCGCAAAGCCTGGACCAGAATTTCAAAATTCAAAGATGATTTCGAAAGGTTTGATTTATAGATCAAATGTTTTGTTGTGACATTTAGAAATTAATAGAAATTTAGAGAATCATCTGATTTAGTGAAAACAAAATTAATTTAAAGTTGTCTTTCAATCAAGAGCCGGACTTAATCTATTAAAGATTTACATTATTTTTCTCAAATAGTAAATGTTTAATCGATCCCATCTCCAAATTACAAAAAAATGGGCCCGTCATTATAAATTATTATGACTTTTTGTAAAAATAACTCACTTCCAATATTTGTGGTCTTTTACTAACAAAATTTCGTATTAGTAATGTTACCAGGTAATGAAACATAATGCAACACTTTATCTGAATCTATACTTTGAAACTTTCGATTCCATTTATGTGTTCCTTCAGCAATAATATCAAAAATGCAATTCCGCACACTACTTCAATATATACAATACATACACACTGTACATTGCTACAAATTGCTTTTTATATACATCTACCTGAGTTGTAACTTTTTTATATCCAGTTTGATATTTCCAAATTTGAGGAATTTTTTAAATTACTGATATGAAATCTTTGTACGTTTCTTGCAATCTGTGCATATTTTAATTCATCCAAAGATTCAATTCAATGATGTTCAATTGTTGGTAAGCTTTCTCTTATTGTATTGGATATCAATCGCATCGTCAGCGAAGAATTGCTGAGAATCTCTGCTTAAACGGTTAGTTGTACTGAAGAGCATGAGGTTCGATTAATATCACTAATTGATAGTATAACTCTGGTGTTTAAATATTTTTCTTAATTTAATTGCGGCGTTTCTATGTAGTCATAATATGTTCTTAAATGAAATAAGATTGATGAACATAAAACCCTCAAAAATATCTTTCGATAACGGTCTATATAATGACGACCCAACTAATTGATACAACTAAGTTCTGACTATATATAGCGTCAAACAAATAATTAATAATATATGAGTTGTATCAAAACAGAGATGAAATCATTACGATGAACCTCCCCCCACCCACCCCGCTATGTTACCCTTTTAAACAGCAAATCAAGCTGGTTTTTGAAGTTATTAGATATTTTCTCATTACCCGACCCCATCACATTTCATCGACCTTTATCAGTTGAGGTGTCCCGAGTTAGAAAGGGGTCAAAAGTCGTCGACGAGTGCTATCTTTAACCACCAAATTAATAACAAAATCTTGCATAACACGTCATTGCACGTGCCACAAATCCCACGACCACACACGTGGCTACAACAGCTTGAACCCTATATATAAGGTGCCTTTTCTAAATCCCTACACATTCTCCTTCGGTTCTTCAGAAGTGCTTAGCTATGCAGGTCGTATGTATTTGTCTTTGCCTTTTAACTGTTACCTTCGGGCAACAGCACAACTTGGCAGAGCTGGCTCAGGGTCTCGGTGCAACCACCTTTATTGAATTGGCGACAGAGGCAGGGATGGCTGACATACTAATGACGGGAGGTAAGGGTTAAGAAATGTATTTCTCATATAATGTTTGCACATTTCGCGATGTAGTACTAAGATCGGCGTTACTATGCCCTTCGAATCGATGAGCGGCATGTTTGATCGATATATTAGAAATTAGAAACAAGATCTGAAGATAATTTAAGAAATCTTGTGTCATATAATTTCGAGCTTTCTGCCAAATAACAAAAAACGTTCCGATGCACCATGGGCGACAGCTGTGTGATTGTTCCATACATGGATATATTTATGAGTTAAGGTAACTGAAACATTCTTGAGTCGCATAAATTTTGCGCCTTGTGCGCTGCAACTGCACGTAAACGTCGACAATATTTGATCAGAATTTCTCACCGTGTCCATTTGCTTCATGATGAAACCGACCAGATTCAGCGAAACACTTTGAAACTTGTTCGTACACAAATACTTATATTCTAAGCACAAATCACTGCAACGACTATTTTTCATTCGTGCTTGTTAGATTGCCATGAATTCGTTTAATCTTTGCATGTTATAATTAAGTCCTGTGATACTGTTAGCAACGACGCAATTTTTTCCCCAGGAAAATACGAAATGAATTTAAACAATTACTTGTAACTAAATATAAATGCACTGATTTTCCCGGAACCGGAGCTCTTGAATGGAGAGTAATTCCCAGATGACCA
Source organism: Sinohyriopsis cumingii (assembly GCA_028554795.2). NCBI lineage: Eukaryota > Metazoa > Mollusca > Bivalvia > Unionida > Unionidae > Sinohyriopsis > Sinohyriopsis cumingii. The sequence goes on from CM068828.1 coordinate 74,738,296, forward strand.
GAGTTACAGCAGAGTCTTTCCGAATTATATCAGATCCAGGTTTAGATGCTCTGTTTACGCTGCATCTTCGCTAGCCAAGGTTCCGATGTGATAACCCTATCTACACCTTGGAGTATCGAGCAGATATTTATGTGCTTCGGGTATGTGAATTGTATTGGATGCGGCGGCAAGCCACCGTATCCAGTCAAAATTAAGTTGTTCAAATTTGAACACTGTTCCTATGTGATATAGACAAGGGAAGCACGCATCTTGAATGGACTGAAAAATAAGCACTTTTCCAGTGCCCGTCCGTGTTTGCACAAATACACCTATTATGCCTTCCCTCTGGTATATATATATATATATATATATATATATATATATATATATATATACTTTCGATGTTAAACTTCCAAAGTATCCTTTTTAGGTTAATTGCGATCACCATTTTCAGTCAATGTACAATGCATCACGCTGTTGGCAAGTTGGCATTAGACACTAAGGGAGCCAACACATGACATTCAATAGAAGACGTTAGGACAAAGCACCAATATATCTGTTCGATTTGTCATGGTGTAGGTAGGGTTATCATATCGGAACCTTGCACTGCGAAGATGTTTGATCTGAAGCACTGTAGCATGATTGGTGAGTATACAATATTAATAATTTTATTAACTTGGATAACTTAGTTACAAAACAAACAATATAATGAAGAAATTTGTAAATGTAGCGTATTCTAGATTACCATTAACCATTTATTTAGCTAAAACTATGCTAGGTTATGCAATTACAGCAAAATATAATACTCATATAATGTGAACTTTTTATCATATAGGTCCGTTCACAATATTTTGCCCAACCAATGAGGCTTTTGAAAATCTTCCTGGAGATGTCATGGAAAGAATGAAGACAGACAAACTTATGCTGATGGATATCATGAAGTACCATCTAACCAGCGGCATGATGATGTCGTCTCACCTTACAAACGAGATGATGGCTGACAGTATGATGATGATGGACGGCATACCTGTTGGAATCCGTATCAATATGTACATGAATGGAATGGTAAGGAGTTTTCATTGGGTCATTTTGTTTGCATTTCTTCGAGCAATAGTTTGTGCATCACAAAATTTCAAAGTAGCTCTTTATTTGGCTTATAGCTTCAGAATTACTGACGTCATGAACTTTAGGTCCCTGATTTACGAATACAAGCGTTCATTTGGCTGTCTCTGTGATTTTATATTGCTACAAAACGCCTTATCAAAGAAAATACAGCATTAATATGCAATTTTGTGTGTCAGATCATTGCGTAATGCGGTTAACAAAAAGCAAATATAAGACAGTTGTTCAAGACTTCAAGAAAGCCGGACATATTTCATTCTAATGAAGTTATGTTAATTTCATTATATATCCTTGTAACAGTCACTGAGTTAAGTTTAAGGGAATGAAATGGAATGAAAACAATTTCGTAATGTAACGTACTGGTCTACGTTTATTCAACGTGTTTGTGCGCTTTAAATGTAACACGTACATATGAATGCATGATTGAACAAAATAATACAATTATTCCTTTCTTTGTTGTAAATTATAAAACAAATGATGGACAATGTCGTTTTCTCATAGAGCCCATGTAGGCATTCATGTTTAAAGGAGACGGTATATAATGGCTACCACGTACCAAAATGTGTTCTTTAGTCTAATTCAAAAGAGTAAAGTTTAAGCTTATCCCTTGCGAGGTCTATCGTTGTACTTGAAAACATCATCTCAGAACCGTCTGTTTTTGTGTTTATCTCACCTTCAAACGAATTGTAATAAAGCAAAACAAAAATAAACAAATTAACAAAACAAGATAAAAGAACAACAAAAAAAAATGAAATTTGGAATGCTTGAATCAGCAAATCTAGCGTTGTAAATATATTTGTGCAAGTTTATTTCGTTAAAATGAAACGTGAGGATGGCCTAAACCACTTCTGAAAACGAACGTAACAGGAACCATTTGGTCTGAGCGTTAACGTTATTTACCAACATTATCTGCAGATCATTTTTTTTTGTATTGCAAACAGTACAAAAACCGAAAGTAGTCCCAGAATTTATCGATGTGTAAAAAAATTCAGATCAGTATCACGTGACCATGTACAGCCAATCATATTGCGGAAAATCAGTTTCATTTATACAAATTGGAATTATATATATATATATATATATATATATATATATATATATATATATATATATATATATATATATATATATATATATATAATTGTCTGAAAGTAGTTCTAATGGGAGTTTGACTGTGTTTGGTATAGAATACAGATAAGTGATCAGCAGATGAATCTTTAACGCTGTTTACATGTGCTTGATCACCTATCAATGTTGATAGACTGGTGGCGGGCGGGTGACAAATGAGCATAAACATTTGGAAGATCAGGTCAGCAGTAGGTATTACTTGCAATAGGTTGTTGCATACGGTAAGTGAAAAATCCACACGTATCTGTCTAACAAAAACATATGATCAACACACATATGGTACCTACCTTATCGTAACCTATCGGCAGGTAGAAACTTGTACCTAAAATTTATCTTGGACTTTAAACAGACATCATGCCATTTATTGCAGCTTATGACAGCTGATGGAAGTCCTATAATTAAAGCCGATCAGATGGCCAGTAATGGTGTTATCCACATGGTGGACCGAGTTCTCTTCCCCATGCCAATGAAAAGCATTCCGGAGGAATTCATGGAACCGGAATTCAGCTATTTAATGACAGCAATCAAAACAGCAGGTTTTGCGTCATCCCTAACAGGTAAAATAATAAAATAGCAATCATTTAATCATAATATTGATCAATCATCATATTATATCTTACAATAAATCAGACAAGGTTGATCATTTAACCAATTAATCAATCATTGGTCGAAATTCTTAAACATCGATCAATCAGTTAATCAATGTATTGTTCAGTAGTCGTTCAATGAATTAACCAGTTCTTTATCATTTTAGGAACAAAATAAGGCAAGTCTAACAGAAGGGGACATGAGAAACCTACATTCGCATTTGAGCAGAATATGTTATATAAAGGTGCCCGATGTACAGGAATAAATCGTACTTCAGTCCATTAAAATGCTTTCCACATCAGTTCTGGCATATTTTCTATTTACAATTAGAGAAATTTACAATCTAGGGACTGTTAACGGGAAGAGGATGAAATTATTATTCATTATTGTACTATTTCAAATTAATATTAATATTTCGATATTTAATATAATCTATTAAGTTTTGTACTTTCTGTAGCCTTTTCTCAAACCGCTTCACCGTCCAAGTATGCGTTGTGAAAAATGTTTTGTGTAAGAATACCTTTTAATTATAAGAAACATAACTAGCTTTTTACTCAGATATAATTTTAAAACCTCGAGGTACTTGATTTAGTTTGACTTGCTTGGAATCTTGGCAAAGCAATTTTGGAAGAAATGATATGATATGCAGACACTTTGTCGAAGAGTTTGACTTGGACACAACCGATAACTCGTCATAAATGCAGAAGATATTAAACATAAAAGCAATGGAATAACGGCCACACAGCGAGCAAACAAAAGCTGTTATTGTTACGTAATTTACTGATCGCAATAATTTTTAATTTATTGTCTAGAGAGGCCTTACAGCAACAAAAACAATTCAGCATTTGCATCGACTTCATCCAAATGTGCAAAGCAAGAACTGAAAGATATCTTTTTACAATGGACACTTTGAGAAAGTCTGTATTCTATTTGATCTTGCCCCATATTTTAATCCTCGCTGCCTCAATTGTATATTTTGATACATTCCGACTTTTTTTATATTATGCAGTGCCATAGCGCTATTCCTATCTTCCGTAATTATGCTTTGTAGCCTGAATTTAATTGGGCCTTTAAAACGGTTTTTTAAAAAACAAAAAACATCGTTGATAGCTACCGAAGACGAGCGAGGGAGATTAATTCATCTTTGAAGGGATCAAACAATGTAATGCGATTATAAAATCTGGTTTAGTTATGTCTTGACTTACATTTCATTGTCTTGTGGTAATTTCAATCCAACGTGTTTATTAAATTTAGGTGGACCATTCACCATCTTTGCTCCACCAAACGAAGCTTTCATGAAACTTCCTCCAGGCGAACTTCAAAAACTCATGGCAAATAAGACCGCTTTAACAGGTAGTGTATGAATAATAACTATGCACATCGACGTAATGATTCTAAGTCACCAAAATTCTTCTTCTGTATATTAAATTCATCACCCACCTGTTTGATTTAAAATAAGAATCCGGTATTTAAAACAACTTTTGATCCTATATTTTATTGACTTTACGCTATTAACCTTTTAGGTTTATTTTAAATAAAATGAAAACACTTTTTTATTTTGCCTTTTATCTTGTACTAGGAAATACAATATCTACTTTTACTGAAAGTGTATTGTACAGGATGATTTATGAATTTATTTCGCATTTACACTTATTTGCCATATTTTCAGAATGTTAATTCTCTTCTGCGTTTTAAAACCAAACTTAGGTTGAGGTGACATTAAACCCTACTACTGTATTACTACTGGCAATAACTCTACCATAAATACTATAGCTACTGATGTTACAGCTGATAATGTTACTAATACTGCACTACATTTTATTTTATGTCGGAAAGTATATTTGCGATATAAATGTTTAGAATTTTTTTAATTATGCTTCCTTCGTACTAGTAATGATACGGAACAAAACAAATCTTGGAAAGAAATGCCCTGCCAAATGAATACGATGACTATAAACTATATGTGAGGGAAATGTCAGTCTTAAATGTTATTTGTTACTAATGCTGTTCTTGATTTAGATGTTCTCACTTATCACGTGGTCGAGGGAACATTCTGGAGCGCATCCTTCCACAATGGAATGTCGATTCCTACCTTTGAGGGGCAAAATCTGATGATCACTACCGATGGAAGTAAGAAACTCTTGTGACTGCACTTAAGTTAAAAAAAAGCGATTACCTACTTTCCTGCTTATTTCCACCCTTTGTAGATACATTCATTCATTCACTCATTCATTCATACATACATACATACATACATACATACATACATACATACATACATACGTCACAAAATTATAAAGTGTTAGTTACAAGTCTATCACTACCCTCTAAATTTTGAAGAATGCGAAGGCACCTTGAAAACATTTATCTGGTTTCCACTAGAGACCTTAAGTCTAAACTGAATTCTAGATATAGAATTCAGCACCTAGAGGCGGTACAATTTTTGGTTCAAGTTTTTCCAACCTAAAGCTAATTATGGACTTAAAACATTTGATTGGAAAATTTTACATCATATGTCAACCAATCAAACAAGAGGTTGCACAATAAAGTTTAAATCTAAATTTCAGTTTCATTGGTGTAACCCCCGCCTTGCTTGTATTAATTCAACAAATCCAAGTTTTATATTTAAACACATTTAAACAATTTGAGTTGGCATATTTTAAGTCCCGGTTATATATGAACATTATCTCTTAAATATAAATCTGGAAACAGAACCATGTTTCAATTTAATCCTGAACTTCGAATCAATCAATTTAGTCGGCAGAATTTAAGTCTGAATTAAATTAGTTCATTATATATTCAATGTAGGTTTAAGTATATAAACATGTTTGTAATATTAAGTCTTGACATCTATCCTGACCTAATTTTTCATAAATATCTAAATCAGGAATGATTTTTGTTTTATAGTGAAAGTTATGATAAACAACGCTGAGGTCATGATTGCTGACGTTGCCTGTACCAACGGTGTAATTCACGTTATCAATAACGTGCTAATGCCGCACATGATGTACCCTTCACCATTTAAAAAATAATTTATACACTTTCTTTTTCTATTATTTTTATTTTTGTACATGATATTTTCATGTTAATAAATTGCAAATGAAATAGTTATTTCTTTTTTATTATTAAATTTCAAGTATAGTTGACAAAAAAGACAGCTAACGTTAGAAATCTCTCTCTCTCTCTCTCTCTCTCTCTCTCTCTCTGGCAAAAGATTAGTTGCCCTATTCGTGCTAAATATTGCAATATCATAGCACTATAGCGTAAAGGGCATGAAATTGAACAAGGTGGTGCATTACAATGAACAATGTTGTACAGAGTGGTGAACAATACAGTGCTCAAATAATGAACAAGGCGGTGCACTACAATGAACATTGTTGTACACTGTGGTTGGCAATGTATGACCCTAACGTTACCGATGTAATGTACCAGAGTGAAAACTATATTACAGCTATACCGAAGAAAGCAGCGCACTGCAGTGAAAAATATAATCATTATAGGCAAAGAGACCGTATACACTTGAAAGCAGGGTAAGACATTAAAATGAAGAACAGAAATGAACTACCCACACTATCATCTTGTTTTATAGCGATTGTACTGAACACATATTGAATATGGTGATATGTCCACTTGTATATTAGATATGTAACGAAGACCACTCAGACGATGATGATGACGATGACGACGTTGTTGATGATCACATTGGATAACGAATCTTAGGTTATTTGCATCACATTTTAATAATTTAAGAAATGACCTCAAATCTAAAGACACACACACACAGACATATGTATATATATATATTTATTTAATTTCATTTTGTTATTTGTTAAGTTTTACATTTTTTATTTTGATATTGTAGTGTACCTTTATTTACTTGAATAAACTTCAGTTCTGACTGATTTTTGAAAATAATTTTGACGTAAATAACTTTATAGAAACATTGTATCTAATGCTGACCTAGTTCCTGACCTTGATTCAGAACCAGTGATAGTTTGTAGTAAACAACTTTTCAAATTTTGTTTTATTCTTTCTCAGAGTAAGATTTATAAATTAGAATCAAAGCCATACTTGGACTACATGTTAAATAACTTGTATCAGTTAGGTTTTCCAGAGGATTGATCCACATCCAGGCATCTGTTTTGTGTTTTAGCTAGATTTTTTGTTGATGTTTTGAGAAATACTAGTCATACTTATCTTAACATTGGAGGCGTCCAAGTGTTTTATGTTGTGACAAGTTTTTGGGCTAATTATTTAATTTTAAAAGTAAAGTGATTCTTTTTCCTGGAAATACTAGTGTTCTGTATTAATTCTTGGACAATGACATTTATCGAAATGTATTTAGAATTCAAATTGGAATATTATTTTATGTGATTCAACAAAGAACTGTTGACACATCAGGACGACGCTGACCAAAAATACGTCATTGCATTCCATTTGGGAGTTTATCGGGATTCTAACTCAGTTCATTAGGATTTTTTGTTTCTAGGATTTCTATTTTTAATTCTTGGATTATTTTTGGATTAATTCGTAAAACCGTATATTCTTTTTCTCCTTTTTGTCTTGTTTTTCAAGTGAAAAAATTATTTGGTAAATTTGATAAATCTTTTTGTCTTCACTTTTTTCTTGTTACATTTTATAAGAGCCTAAACACGTAACAATATATGTGTGTGTGTGTGTGTGCGTGTGCGTGTGGGCGTGTGTGTGTGTGTGTTATCATTACAAGAACGCAACATAACGACTATTATGCAGATGGTAGAGTGAAAAAAGGAACAGCACATATTCTCATTCCAATAGCCACTAGCTTTGCTCCGAGCTACACGGATGCACATTATTCAGTGATTCTGCACAACAAACACTTTATTCAGATTTAATTTAGAATTGGGTGTTACGATTTTAAAACCATTTTTGTTTTTTTCTGTGGCTTAATTCAAAATGTCTACAATGGGATACCAAGGAAATGAAGTCGGATACGGGATATTCTTTCCAGACGGCCACGATCCCACCAACACTTCTCACATACCAAAATGTTCCTCCTCACCCGATTGCTCTCTTCTTCATGGTGTCGGTTAAGTTTTAAAGAGAAACATTTACAGGTTTAATTAAAAGATGACTGAGAACAGATTGTTGGTCAACGTTAATTAGCATGAATCCGGAACAGGGCCCGTTTTATGTCAATGTTACCATCTGACAGTTGTTTATATCTGACATTTGCACAGTCTACTTCCGGATATCTCAAAAAGTCCAGTACATTGAAATCGCCAGAAACATTTTACTGCCGAATAGACACGATATCAAACAGATAAAACTCGGAGACCGACAAAATGTGGATAAAGTGTGTTAGATGATTTGGCTATCTGTAATTAAAACTGCACTCATTGTATGCAAGGTTTCTGTACTTACCGGTTACATTGTCGTGAAATCTTACTTCAACTACCGATCAAATTTGGTTTTACAAAACTGATACCACGAAGTAAGAGGACGAACCGAAATTTTCAACTGCCAATCGTGTTTACTTTTGCGTAGTTATTTCAATCAGTTGATACAATGATAGCTTGCACACAATATCGGGCGAGATTTTCTGTTCTTCAAATATCCCAATGTAAGAATCTAAATTCAATTGTTTAAGAACATTAGACATCGAGTCTGTCATTTTAGCCTATTTCACAAGCGTTCGATGGCAACTTCACGCGCATGCGCATGCGCAAGTTCTGTTTTGCTTCTCATTATAATGAAGTTTCATATAAACACAAAAGCACAGCATATAAAGATGTTTGCACATCATATAAGGACGAAAGCAAAGCATATAATGAAGTTTGCACATCATATAAGTACAAAAGCACAGCATATAAAGAAGTTTGCACATCATATAAGTACAAATGCACATCATATAATAAAAATTCTCATCTTAAGACAGCTCTGGCGTTCCATAGTGGCAGTTTATAGTGATGTCTACCACTGGGGCATTATGCCACAGAGATGTAGCATCATGTCCCACCCAGTCACATTACCCTGACACCAGGCTGTTCAGTCCTAACAATAATCTCTTAACGCTGAGCGCCAGGCGAGGCAGACTTCAGTACCATGTTTATAAGTCTTTTGTATGACTGGAGCCGGGTTTCGAACTCGCAACTTCCCGCCAATGAGGCCACAGGGATGGGCTATAAATAACAGTTCAAAGAAGTTTCTAATGAGCGTTAACATACTTTATGACAAATATTGTGCTATGAGGTTTAAAGGTCACCATATCTCAAGGGCAAGGTATTCATAACATGTGAACAAGGGTTAAAGGTAACTATATTTCAGGGGTACGCTTGTGATCTGGGTTCAAAGATAACCCTAGCTCAGATAGGTCATCGGAAAACAAAGTGATTTCTTCGTTTTGATGGGAGAATTTGTACTTCACTATATTTTTTTCAAAGCCTTACTACATATATACCATATTTGTTAGTGAAACCTAAGACGGACAGTGTAGCAAGTTTTCTGCCATCCTTTCTTCGTTCATTTTTCAGACTTGAGGGAGCAGCAACAGCAACTAAACTTTAAAACGCAACCAGGATGTGTCATACCATACATACGTGATTTGCCCAAAGCCTATAACTCAAAGAGTGAGGCATGCATTTAAAAAATGGTTTCTAGCGTGCAATGCTAAATAATTTGAACAATTTATTTTTAAAAAATCATTCTTTTAAAATCTCAGACCAGGCATTACCAATACAGTACACGAGTACAGTGCACGAGTGCGTTATTTTTTATTTTTATTTAAAAACATTTAATACAGACTTTTAATCTTGGCAACATGTTTAGCAACATTAAAGACATATTAAATACGGTCGATGTGATTTAGAAAGGTTCTGTATCAAACATTTTGGAAGAGGATATAATTTCCATCAATAAATTCTGACGTAAACGTTTTACGAACTCATGATTTTAGAACGATTCCGTGTCAAACATTTCGGAAGAAGACATATTTTCTATTAATAGATTCGGACGTAAAAGTTTTACGAACTCATCAGATACATCTTAGAAGACTGGACAGTGTTATCAAAACAATTATTCCTACATAAACAGAAAAAAAATTATAAACACACTCTCGCCACAATAGAGTTGCTCAATTTTCCATGCTCGATATTTTTCCGATGCAGCTTCAATATGCAAAGACTGACTCTATATAATAATCATCAATCCATTAACAATTTATTTTCGTCTGAACGCCTTAATTGGGCAGGGCAGTATCGAACAGTGAATGGACAATGGGAAGGATCAATTGACTTATGTGTTCCATTTCGTTTTTCAGTCATGTCGATATTGATCACCGAATGGAATGAAGGAACCTACAAGGAAACATAATTACGGACACATTTATGACCTCCTTCGATGTATTTGTTTGTATGTGCGTATGTGTATGTACATGTGAATTTTTCACAATGAGAGTAATTTGTATTAGCAACCTAGCAGCAGCATCGTATTGCCGCACTGCTGGCCTCGACTCAGTCTCTGCTACTAACACATGCAAGATCAATCGGAAAATCCTCGACACTTTCTGATGAGAGCTGAATAACCTCAGAAGCGATTTAGAAGCAATTACTTATCAAAATTTTAAATTTCATAATTATTTCTACTGTAATCAAAGTTTGAAAATGTTTTATGTGTTGGCTTCAGCTTCAGTGATGATGATGTGTATCTTTTTTTTTCAACCTATAAATAGATGAGCGATATCACCATCTGCTTTTTATGTAAATTGGTGTACCATAAATTATATCCCTAATAGTAATTAATTTCATAGCAGTTATAAGCGAGTGAGTGGCCAATGAGTAAAAGAAAACAAAATATTTAAATGTAGATGTATTAGCTACAAAAACTGGTTTTGTGGTTAAAATTCAGCAATGTAATGTAATTGTTTTAGTTAATTTGTATCCATCAAATACAGATAAGTCTATATGCTTTAGAAATTCTATAATATAGATTCAGACTGTGATAGCGTGGGACATCATGATTTACTTTGAAACCGAGAAATAATTACGTACTGAAGACAGACCAATTTAAGAACCGCTAAAGACGTCTGGGCTATTATAAATAAAGTTAAACTTAGCGATGACAAGCGGTCTTTCCGTGAAAATCAACAATGTTTTACTTGAAAAACAAGACCAATGAAGTGCGATTATACAATTGCCACCGTTCACATTTTGCCATTTATTACAAGGATCAGTGTTAGGATATTGAGTAGACCATAGTAAAATATTAATATCGCTGACCATGTTTTGAAAGCACCATATAACATGCTACCATGTTTTGAAAGCACCATATAACATGCTACCATGTTTTGAAAGCACCATCTAACATGCTACATTTGGGTATCGTGTTAAAAACTTTATCAAAAGGCCACTGCTGAGGGTATACAAAACGATTTGGCAGATCAAAGCGTGAATTTGCAAATGGCAAAATGATTTGAGCGTCGAAGATTATAATGTGTTTGTTCAGACACGGAGGGAAGAGTAATTCTAAAAGATAGTCCAGGTTTGGCAATTTGCAAGTTTATATAGTGTTAATATTTTTTGTCTCATTCGTCTAGACTGCAGGGCATTACCATGCTGTTTCAAAATAGAGTGCTTGCACATGTAGTTTGGAAGTTCTGTCACTATTCATGCTGCTTCTAGGTACTGGTTTGCAAGTTTTACTGCAATAAACACGTTTAATTGACTTCGGTTCAGTAAGTTGAAAAAACAGTGCAGTGACTTCAAATGAATCCATGTTGATATTTGTTCAAGCTACCGTTTTTAAGGAGAAAAAACACAAAAAACAAACAAAATGTATACACGCGTTTCAGAATGCATATTCCTATACCGTATCTGCATAGCTAGGTAGAGATATAAGTGCATAATTAGAAATTTCATGTAAATCACATTTTTGGTTAAGAATGGGATGAATATGTGTCGATTTCCACCTATCCGGAAAGTTTATATCCTGTAACCACATTAATGGTGCTCCGATTGCTGGTCTGGCATCTTTGTACATTCTGTGACTTATACCACCAGCCTCAGTAAATTTGCTGACAGAAATTTATTTACTAATATCTGTAAAATGAAAATCAGAAATTGTAATTTCAATTTGGAAATTACAGCATTTTTTGTTTTGAATATAGGTCAGGAAACATTACAATCATCAATAGATGAAATTGAAGTAAAGATTCTCGTTTAATAAGTCATTTCTTTCTTTTGTATTGTAAATGCAAAAAGAAACATTATTGCTTCAAACTTTGAGTTTGTGATATACTTTAAATAATTTGTGTTTTTCGAAGCGTAATTTTCCAAAATGTGTTGGAAAGTCTTTCTCAGAATTTTAATGATACGCATGAAGGTTATTTGTATATTGCTCATTGTATACATTTTCATGTCATGTAGTTTATTCCTTTTTTGTCGGTATTTATTCCAAAAGTTTTGGCCTACCATGATTGACGGCAAGTATGTTTCTTCTCGTCCTTTTCTGACTCCGTATTCTTAACTGAGGATGAACTACGATTCATCAGTTGGTGAAAGTGTTACAGTTCTAGAAGGGATGCAAAACATGAGAATTCTAATAATTTGGTTATAATTTTATCGTTTGTTCCGTCAATATCACTAGAAGTCACCATGAAGTCAATCCTGTTAGATTCTGCTCATGAGATTGCTGAATCTGTTGAAATCAGCTTTGCTGTAATCCACGCATGGCGCTTATATGCCACTAACACCCGTTACTATGTTAGGAACATCGCGGTAACTATATTATATATTTATTAAAATATATATTTTAAGTGAGATATAGACTCTTTAAAAATGATAGGACATAAGAAGTTAGTAATAGACAAAGAAACGGATACGTACACTTATAAAAGACGGACTACTCAAAGAACCACTAAGGAAGGTCTGAGAATTATAGATCAGTTTCAGTCTAATGATGACTGGCAATCTTCACTTGGAAAATGACATAAAAGCAGTATACATCGTACAATTAAATCACGAAACAAAATTATGGAAGATTGGGATAAGAAAGGAGTATACTTGTATAGCGTGATTACTTTAAAAAATGGAAATGTATGAAGCAAAAATTCGTTAGAAATATATAAAACGTAAAGGAACGTATAAGGATGATAATAGACTAGTACAAAATACAAGCAGTTCCGACACATTGGACACTAGCATTAGAAGGTTACTAAACAAGTAGAGTAATAATACTTGCTCTTAAAAAATCAATAAAAAACTAAGATGACATACACACACACAAACACACACACACACACACATACATACACACACACACACACAAACTCACAACATATATATATATATATATATATATATATATATATATATATATATATATATATATATATATATATATATATATATATATATAGAGAGAGAGAGAGAGAGAGAGAGAGAGAGAGAGAGAGAGAGAGAGAGAGAGGGGGGGGGGGGGTTAAATCGAGTTTTATAGAATGAAACGAAATGGACGATAGGGCTCAAAAGCGAAGATGAATGTAAGGTTTTGGTCTGGTATTTACATTGCCAATATCCTGTGCAACACAGAGGCCACATTATGAGAATTCGAATTTATACAGAACGTTACACCATCATGGCAACAAGAATACCTGCATATAGATGAATTAGTTAATAAGCATGCTGTTTGTATGGTATTTTACTTTTCATTAAGGGCGAACACGAGTCTATATTACATTTGCTTCTATGAAAGCATAGTCACGTGAGTTTAAAAAGATGTTGTTTTTTGTTCTACTTGAATACGCAGGTTCGGGTTTATTTTTATTGACTTATCTGAAAATATTATATTGGGTATCAATGATGATGATACATGTATCGATCATTTAATCCTTATGGCTGAAATTCATTTTTGTAGAACATGATTTTGAAATGCACATTTGGTCAATTACTACTTTGTTGTAATAATTGTATGCAGATTATAGATGATATAGCTATTTCAAATGGAAAATAAGACAAGTTACATGAAAAGTTGCTTGACACACAAACACACACACACAAAAATATATATATATATATATATATATATATATATATATATATATATATATATATATATATATATATATATATATATATAGAGAGAGAGAGAGAGAGAGAGAGAGAGAGAGAGACAGACAGACAGAGGTACTACACAACTATTGTTTATTGCAACGCTCCGAATTCAACATGACAAATTAACTATAATCCTTACATTTATTTAATATTATAACTTTCAACTCTTCATACATCAGTACTGAAATTGCAGCAAACAATAAAGTTATAGTGTGACAATGCTAAAGTTGGGTCTATCTCTTTATCAAGTGGATTATAGTTATGTGAATGTATCCTCTCTCTGTCTGTCTCTGTCTCTCTCTCTCTCTCTCTCTCTCTGTCTCTCTCTCTCTCTCTCTCTCTCTCTCTCTCTCTCTCATAATCAGTCGGTATTGTGTGTTTGTCTTGTTGTGTTTTGATTATAAATTTGGCTAAATTTCAGTATACGTTACCTGTTTTGTTTGATACTTGGATTATGGGTATCTGCATTGTATGTTCTTCGTTCATTAATGTTGCCTGAGGTCTAAAAGGCGAAATGTGTCCATCTTGTTTCTTTAGAAGCCACATTTGCAGATTTAAAAAAACAAGAAAAAGAAGGGAATAACATTTGGCGCTATAGTGGTCCTTACCAACTCTGCTGTATCATAAGGTGAAATAAATAGTCTCAGCATCAGGCAATAGAATCATCCGTCTCATTATCAGACATTCGGCTGATGTGATTATGTTCTACTTGGCTTGTAATAAGGCAGATAATACTTTACTCATTATGGTAAAATATGCTAAGTATTGATCCTAGTACCTTATCAGCCTGTCTATAGTACCTTATCGGCCTGTCTATAGTACCTTATCGGCCTGTATATAGTACCTTATCTACCTGTCTACAGTGCGGTGACAAACAGCTTGGAGACAAGTCTGTCATCGCATAACGCGCCGCTAAATCAAGGTTGGAACTCCTCTCTTCAAATCCTACCTCGATAGAAAGGCCCGTATCCTTATAGCTAATTTACAATCCGGTTGTGTGAAATATTCAGTCATTTATATCAAATGTACCTACAAGGGATATGATAGCTGCAAATTTCTTAGTTAAAGAACATAATTCAATCTAGAGACTATTGTAGAAGAAATGAACAAGGATTGTGTTGGTTTTTTTTTTTTTTTTTTGTTTATTTTTAATGCTATCAACATTTGAGCAAACACTCAAGCTAATGAGTTTTGTGTAAAAGGTGCCAGAGTTCCTTCCCATCATGCGACGTCGTCATATATGGGCTATGCTTACATACTATAAGGAGTACACCCCAGAGACACGAACACCGCGGTTATGTCTGTATGAATTCCATTTGTTAAATAAGATTATCTGTGAAATGTGGGTTTTTTTCTTTTTCTTCTTTTTTTTTTGTTCTCTTTTACGCGTTTAAGACAGAAGCACGAAGCGTGATTTTTAAAATTATTTTTCTAAAATTTCCTACAAAAAGTTGAACTGCAAAATGTTATTATTATTATTATTATTATTATTATCCACTTCAGGACTCACGGTACTAATTCATTTCCCATAGTAAACCTATGCAAACACCATGATATTAAAAATTCAATAACTTAAAAGTTCTGAGTGCTCATGATCGAACCTATATTTATCAGCCTACAGGAAACCTGTATGTCAGCTTTTGTGGTGATGAAACGATATGAGCCGTGACATTTTTCTGGACCTGCATGTGTTTGAAACATTGTGCTTTCAATTCCGCACCAAAGAGTCAAGTGCTAATTTTAGTAGCGAGTGTTCCAAACTCACGACTGTTAAAGGACTGCAATTTCAGCAATAAAACAATGTCTCCGTTTTTTCACTTACAACTAGGATAAGCTCTCAAAAGATTATTTTTCCTGAAACATAACTTACATCATTAACCAATTATAACCAGCCTAATCCATATATGCTCTACTTTATGTTCACACATTTCCAGGCTGCTTCCCATTTTTCCATATAAATAGTACCGTGTGTCCTTCAAATACCCGTATTAGTTCGCTATACGCAAACAAAGAATGGCTGAATATAGATGTTTAACTGCCATTGGCTGAAACGGCCAGGCGGAGAGCATATACTATAACAACAGAAGCGTGCAATTTTTTAGCTGCATAAATAAACAACAGCAACAAACAAAAGAATATTTTAAAAAAGCAAAAGCAACAGGAATTCAGTATCACTTGAATTATTTAGAGTTGCACCCTTTAGTCAAGGTGGCTGAACATTCCTCACTGACTTGACAAAATCGTAGATTCACTGTGTAATATGTGTCAAATGACATTAAATGATAAGTTGCTTATAGTTAAATAACGCCTAATAACTTTACCGGCAACTTAAAAATTTGAAAAGAAAGTTGAAGTTTTAGTTTGACAGAATTATAAAGAAGGTGATCATAAACGATGGAGACTGTGAATAGTCCTGTTCCCAAAGTTACAGCTTCCCCCATTAGAATCATGGCTAACGCTAATTCAGGCTCTGTACCACTTATATCCCATTTTCATCTTTCATACCAGCCCTCTAAACTGCACAAAAGATGGATTTCTTTATCCTGAGAATTGAGCGCATGAAGTAGGATATCAAGCAGTATCGCGCCAAACGTAGATGTTGTTGTTGTTGTTGTTCTAGGGTTTAACGCCATTTTTCAGCACAAGATATGCTATACATGGCGGCCAGTATAACTGGTGGAGGAAGAACCCTGGAAAACCCAGGGAAGAACCACCGACCCACGATGAGCTATTGGCAGGCTTTCCCACGTACCCACGCTAGCCGAGCCTTGGACTCTAACCCACACAGACAGAGGTGAGATGGCAGTGATCCGGACCGGTGAGCGGTTTAGACCACTCGGCCACTCGGGGCCCCTCAAAACGTAGATGAAATACAATTGGAAAACGCAAGCGATTGTTGCTAAATTCAATTAATATCCAGATCGAGAAAAGTCATAAAAATGGTATTGCCAAACTGAAGAACTACTCATAAAATGTGCGTCAAAAGAACTCTTCGGCTATGTATATAGTGCATCCCCACCCCCACCCCACCCCCTCCCCCACCCCATCGAAATTCACCCGAGTATAAGCCAGCACAAGGGCGTTGGTAGACATGTAAATGTAGAAGTACAAATTGCTTTATGTTGATGGCACTAAGGTTACTCCTCCGCGGTTGGTGGAACAGCTGCATACGCCACTACAACAGAATCAAGGCCCAATCTCAGTGTATGATCATCAACACTTTTATCCCTATTAGTGGCGTTAACAGCCATTGGACTGCAGCAAAGGAGTGTTATTTCAGATGGAAATAATGGGAACATTTTTGTGGATGGAATCAAGATTCTTTATTGGAATGTAATGGACTTAAAGCGAGTAAAAGTCAAACACTGTCTGCTTCTCTGAAACATGGACATATGAACATTTATTTTTATATATATGTTTAGATTCAAACACAATGATAATTACATAAAATACAGTAAATTATAGGAAAAACACGATAACGGATGTGTGGCTTTGTATTGCAAAGATACTTTAAAACATGTTTTCATAATCATTATGTATAAAGATGGTTTTATATATGTTTGTCGGAGTATGTCGGAGAAACTGAAGAGCTACACAAAAGGATCAACCTTCATAGATATGATTGGATGACAAGGACGCTGAACAGAAGCCCGTTCGCAGAACACTTCTCCTCTCTATGCCACACTTTCAGTATAACAGATGTCGTTATGGATCATCAATTTCATGGTCAATACAAATATTTTCTAGTGTCAGCAACAAGCTGAAATAACCTAGCTGACACATAATATAGTTAAAAGGTTGAATTCCTGTAGAAACAGCCATGTAAAGTTTTGCAAACATAACCGTTTTTCTGTTTTATTTGTTTGTCTTGTCCATGTTTTGTATTTGCCTTTGAAAAAGACTCATTATGAGTCGAAAACGCTCAGGCCAGCTAAATACTAGTTTCGCACTGTTCGTTTTCAGTTTATTGCATTTATCTTAATCAATCCCTGACACACGTGGTCCCTTGCTGGATCCAGTGCACTTGAAAGGATGCATATGTTTTTAAAGATATTAGTTGTGATTTGATTTATATTGGTGATTTTAACTCTAGAAGACAGTTGTAATTCAGACAGAGAAATATATGATCCCCATTTGCCGTTTCAAAGAGATGGCTGTGTATAAAGATGCCAAGTCGATGAACAAGAGTCTTTACGCGTATGAGCAGTATTTATTTGATTTGTGCAAACCTACAGGTAAACGGATAGGATGTGGTTTGTTGCGCTGATATAAAAAATATAAGCAGTTGTATATATGGTCTAACTAATTTTCTTGTTTGGCTCGTGAATGATAAGAGTATAATTTTATCTGGCTTTTATTATTTTCGAGGGGTGAAGAATTTTGTGCAACTTCTATTACCGTGATTATGACGGATTTTCTGGGTTTTCAAATTTAGAATTCGCCCTATGCTCATAATTAGCTTTACTCAAATACAATACTTGAACAACCCCAATGAAAAAAACTGTACTCAAATGTAATACTTTAGTTACCCAAATTAGCAAAACGTTATTAAAATATAATACTTCAGCAAACTAGGGATGTCAACTTCGATTTTTTTTTGGGGGGGGAGGGGGCAAAACTTGACGGGCTTGTTAATTTCCGTATATAGGCAACAGCAATTTTACATTTTACAGCCCTGCCCCCCCCCCCCCCATGACGTCCCTGCAGCAAACCCAAGCATCAAATTGTGTGCAAGTCTAACACGTAGCGACCACAATTATCAAAACTTTACTCAAATGTAATACTTATCAACCCAAATTATCACATCTTTATTCCGACATAATACTTCAGCAACCCCAATTACCAATTCATTCTGGAGACATAATACTTTAACGAACCCAATTATCAAAATTGTATTCAAATAAGTAACGACCCCAATTACCAAAACTTTACCCAAATGTAATACTTTAACGACCTCAATTATCAAAACTTTATTTAAAAATAATCCTTTAACGACCTCAATTAGCAAAACTTCACTGAGATGGGACGAGTCACGTTTAAATGCATTGACAGTGATTTTAAAAAAAAAACAAGACTGATTTTATAAATATTAAAAATAATATACGTAATCGGTTCCTTGAGAAACAACAACAACAACATATTTGTCTAAAATAGTGCATATGTCACTCATTTTAAATACTGCTATCAAATGTACAACGGTATTCCAAAGAATATGATGAAAAACACAAATCACATGAAGAAAAGTCTACCAATAATCCCTGAGTGAAAATGATTTGAATTTTACTAGCACTCTATGAAAGATTATAAGAAAATGTCTCAATTTACCACCAAAAAGCCCCACAAATTTGAATACAGTATAAATATTTCTAAACAAATGTTTCGTCAAAACACAGAATGAGAAGACAGTACTTGCAGTGTTTCTTTAAAAGGTCAGCGTAACTGAACACTTTGTGTTCTTGTTGTGTGTTTCGATACCTATTTTGAATCATTAAAGAGCTAAATGTTCTAAATGAGAAGGTTGAAAGTTGTATTTATGATATCAATAATTATTTTGGTAATAAACATACATTATCGAAGAGTTAGACTTCGACATATCGTTTAATGTACTTCAAAGGATATTTCGGATTTAAATCGGAACAGCCAGGGGATAGTGTCTTGAACAATAAATAATTTTATACGAAAATTATATATTTTTTTTCCATTTCCATTTGTTGTCACAATTCTGAATAATTACAGAGGTATCAATTGAGTCAGCTGTACGTAAAGCTAGTTTACAAGTGTAATGAATAATACAATTTGTGAGCGATCAAAAAAATATGTTTAAACGATCAGATGCTTCATTTGATTCAATGTATGTAGTAGGTACAATTCTTGTAATATTCATATTAATTAATGTTACACATACGTATGTAAACATGTATGCAGTTTTTGTTGACTTTAACTACGCTTTTTTATTTTTTTATTTTTTTATATTTTTTGTCGAAATGGATTACAGTACAAAAATGTATTTAAAAAATATGTAACAGGCAAAATTTGCCAAACATCCAGTTCTCTCTATTCTAAAGTCAATTCTTATGTTTTACATATATATTAATTGACAGAATATTTTGATTCTGATAATAGCGTACGGCAAGGGGTGGTATTATTACCAGTTTTCTTTGGGAAAAATATCTTGCTATTTCACAACGTACACCACAAAAGGTTCTTATGGTAAGAGGAAAATAGATAATGAAAAATGTTTCTTTATTTCTTACGGCTTGTGTGTCAAAAGACAAGTAATACTGATTAAATTCCATTATACACCCACCAACACCAAAATTTCGTGTAGCTGCTGGCAGAGTATCTGTTCGGCGTGCAGAATAGGCAATGACTGGTTAGAATATGCCCTGTACCCTCCCTTCAGGAGAGTATAAACAGGCCAGAAGTATAGCGTTGTTAGCTACACATCTCCACCAGTATTGATCTATGCTAAGGCAATTACAACTAGAAATACTTTAGATTTCATTAACAAGAATGTAATAGATATTTATTGAAATAACGCATGTCTAAGAATTTTTAATGCAATTTATTATCAGCAAAGAAATCGTCGTCCATTAGTTCAATAATATGGGTCAATTTATATTAATCCAATATAATTCAATTCATTGATATCGATCCTCGCGTAATGCAATAGTAACAGTGTAATATGCATCATTAAATGGCTGCACAACATCACACAAAAAATTTAAAGTTTATTTTTCTTTTGAAAAAAATATGTATGTATATCATCTATGTCATGTTGACTATAATTACATTTTTGTAATTTATTTTAATAGTTTTGGGTGGTGGTGGTGGGAATTATAGCTATATTCTCTAAGATATAGTAGTTTCTGTAGACTGTATATTATCTTATAGATATATGATAATTATGCACCATCGAAAATGCAAATATTACGAACTAAAACACTTATGAAGTTATTAATTAAAGGGTTGAAATGTTAAGCAATGTCTTTTGATTTTTATTAACGGATTGGGATTTTTATTAATTTATCTAAACATTTACTGGTATATAACAAAATTATAATTATTAAAGGAATTCGGTTTCTAGCACTAGATCTCGTCTTGTTGTCAGCATCACAAAATTAGCTCATGACTAGATGCTTAACGGCTTGACGACCACACACACACACACACACACACACACGCACACACACGCACACACACATATGTATATATACACACACCCGACCCCCCAAAAAAACATCAGATTTCCATCATGATTTTTTTTTTTGGTTTTAAGACTAATTCTTTTTATAATAGTTAAAATATTAATACTTTCACCCTCTCCTAAAACGTTCATATGTCGTACTTATTACCTCAAACGTTTTCGAAAATTAGTTCGTGTTCACAATATGTCAGTCGGTGTCTGACTTCTTCACGGGCCCTACAGCCGAGTTGCTTTGTCTGTTATTTAATCGTGTTTATCGTGCAGAAAATAAAAAAGGTAACAATGCCAATTTTGATATAAAACAACAAAGCAATCGATAACCTTATTAGCTAAAACACACGTGATTCAGCCATTATTTACTTCATTACGGGCAAGAAATAAAAGAAGCGACGATAAGCCTAGTTAACCATTTTAGGAATCATGGTCGAGTTGATGGTACCCATAAAATGCATGGGCGTAAAATCAATGACGGGTCAGAACAAAAGGTAATTACTTTTTATCGAAGTTTAATTTGACAATCGCATTAGCTTACACTGTTTTGTGTGTTTATATTCCATTACCGTAGTTTATCCATGTTTATATTCCATTACCATAATATATCCATGTCTATATTCCATTACCATAGTATATCCATGTTTGTACTCCATTACCATAGTATATCAATTTTTATACTCCATTACCATAGTATATCCATGTTTGTACTCCATTACCACAGTATATCCATGTGTATACTTCATTACCATAGTATATCCATGTTTATACTCCAATACCAATAGTATATTCATGTTTATACTCCATTACCATAGTATATCCATGTTTATACTCCATTACCATAGTATATCCATGTGTATACTTCATTACCATAGTATATCCATGTTTATACTTGATGACCATAGTATATCTAAGTGTATACTCCATTACCATATTATATCCATGTTTATACTCCATTACCATAGTATATCCATGTTTATACTTCATTGCCATAATATATCCATGTTTATACTTCTTTACCAGAGTGTATACATGTGTATACTCCATTTCCATATTATAGCCATGTTTATACTTCATTGCCATAGTATATCCATGTTTATACTTCTTTACCAGAGTGTATACATGTGTATACTCCATTTCCATATTATAGCCATGTTTATGCTCCATTACCATATTCTATCCATGTTTATACTTCATTGCTATATTATATCCATGTTTATACTTCAGTACCATACTATATCCATGTTTATACTTCATTACCATATTATATCCATGTTTATACTTCATTACCATAGTATATCCATGTTTATACTCCATTACCTTAGTATGTCCATGCGTACACTTCATTACCATAGTATATCCATGTTTATATTCCATTACCATAGTATATCCATGTTTACTTCATTACCATAGTATATCCATGTTTATACTCCATTGCCATAGTATATCCATGTGTATACTCCATTGCCATAGTATATCCATGTTTATACTCCATTCCCATAGTATATCCATGTGTATACTCCATTGCCATAGTATATCCATGTTTATATTCCATTACCATAGTATATCCATGTTTATATTCCATTGCCATAGTATATCCATGTTTATACTCCATTGCCATAGTATATCCATGTGTATACTCCATTGCCATAGTATATCCATGTTTATATTCCATTACCATAGTATATCCATGTTTATATTCCATTACCATAGTATATCCATGTTTACTTCATTACCATAGTATATCCATGTTTATACTCCATTACCATAGTATATCCATGTCTATATTCCATTACCATAGTATATCCATGTTTACTTCATTACCATAGTATATCCATGTTTATATTCCATTACCATAGTATATCCATGTTTATATTCCATTACCATAGTATATCCATGTTTATACTCCATTGCCATAGTATATCCATGTGTATACTCCATTGCCATAGTATATCCATGTTTATATTCCATTACCATAGTATATCCATGTTTATACTCCATTGCCATAGTATATCCATGTGTATACTCCATTGCCATAGTATATCCATGTTTATATTCCATTACCATAGTATATCCATGTTTATATTCCATTACCATAGTATATCCATGTTTACTTCATTACCATAGTATATCCATGTTTATATTCCATTACCATAGTATATCCATGTTTATATTCCATTACCATAGTATATCCATGTTTATACTTCATTACCATATTATATCCATGTTTATACTTCATTACCATAGTATATCCATGTGTATGTTACATTACCATAGTGTATCCACAAGGAAGAAAGTGTGTGTGTGTGTGTGTGTGTGTGTGTGTGTGTGTGTGTGTACTCCATTACCATAGTATGTCCATGTGTATACTCCATTACCATAGTATATCCATGTGTACATACAATGGCAATTGACTCATCGTCACCATACAGTTGGGATACAGAATTTCAGGGGCAACTATTAGCAGCATTTGAACCTGTTTCTATGGATTTTGTACTTACAATCCTGATGAAGAGTGCACAAAAGTCACGTGAACTTGATCCAATTCCAACATCACTGCTGCATGAGTGCTTAGATCCAATATTGCCTTCACTAACTGATGTTATTAATACCTCTCTCTCATCTGGGGAATTCCCATCATTTTTCAAAACTGCCATTGTAAAGCCTCTGCTAAACAAACCAACACTAGACCATAACGATTTAAAGAACTACCGCCCAGTTTCTAATCTACCATTCATATAAAAAAGGTTGTTCTATCCCAGCTTGTATCTCACCTGAATTCAAACAGTCTTTTTAGCAATGTACAATCTGCATATCGCCTTTACCACAGTACTAAAACTGCACTTCTAAAAGTAGTTAATGACATTCTCTCTGCGTTGGATAGCGGAAAGATTACAGTTCTCACCCTCTAGCATCTATCTGCAGCATTTGACACAATAGACCATGATATATTACTTTACTGTCTCCAGCATGTATTTCGCATTCACGATACAGCCTTAATGTGGTTCAAGTCCTATTTGGTCAACAGGACACAAATTGTATCTGCAAATGGAATACACTCCAGCCCAGTTGATCTATGTTGTGATGTTCCACAGGGATCTGTTCTTAGACCTGTTCTCTTCATTCTGTACACTCAGCCGCTCTCAAGTGTCATAGATCATCATCCAGTGTCTCACCAATTGTACGCTGATGACACCCAAATATACAAATCGAGCCACCCAACTGAAGTTGATGCTACCATCCAAGGTGTAGAGAGGTGCATTTCTGATGTGAAATCATGAATGACATGTGACAAGCTGCAGATAAATGATGATAAAACTGAGGCCATTCTGATCACAACACAAAGACTTTCTCATTCACATCCTTTACCTTAAACAATAAATATCAGCAACGCCAACATTAAATTCACACAATCAGTACGAAACCTAGGTGTTACTCTGGACAGTACTCTCACATTGTACCAACATGTCATGAACATATGCAAGGCTGCATATCTTGAGCTGAGACGCATCAGATCAATTCGCAAATATCTTTCAGTTGATTCCACTAAAACACTTGTGTGTTCATTAGTACTTGCAAGACTGGACTATTGTAACTCAGTTCTGTCTGGTTTATCTCAATATCTACTCCAGAAACTTCAAAAAGTTCAAAACACCGCTGCTCGGATCATACTTAGAGTACCACGATCAGAGTACACCTCCCCGCTGCTCTGTACCCTACACTGGCTATCCATTCGATCCAGAATCAAACGCAAAATTTGTTCTCTGTGCTACGTTTCACTGTCGGACTCTAGTCCAACATATCTATCTGATATCTCCCAAGTGTACACACCAGCAAGAATACTTACGCTCCTCTTCTGACAATCGTATACTCATTATACCCACTATGAAAACAAAGTCATGTGGACAGCGTTCTTTTGCATACCAAGGCCCAGCAACGTGGAATGAATTGCCCACTGAAATCAGACACAAGGACACGGTGATCACATTCAAGAGTGCTCTCAAAACTCACTTATTTCGATTGCAAGAACAAATTTAAAGATCTAATAATGTTTCCTACCTGAAATATTCTCAGCATGTATTTTATTTTTTAATGTTTTCCCTAATTTCATGGTGTTTGTTTTGTAATAATATAATTATATGATTTTTTTTTTATCTTATAGGTTTTTCTAATGTTGTAAAGCGCTTAGAGCTTCTAAAGATTAGGCGCTATACTAAGCCCTCATTATTATTATTATTATTATTATTATTATTATTATTATTATCATTATTATTATTATAATCTATTACCATAGTATATCCATGTTTATACTTCATTACCATAGTGTATACATTTGTATACTCCATTGCCATATTATATCCATGTTTATACTTTATTACCATAATGTATACATGTGTATACTCCATTACCATAGTATATCCATGTTTATACTTCATTAAAATAGTATATCCATGTTTATACTTCATTACCATAGTATATCCATGTTTATATTCCATTACCATAGTATATCCACAAGAAAGAAAGTGTGCGTGTGCGTGTGTGTGTGTGATTTGGATTTGTAACGTAGCTTTTAGCTCCATTACCATATTATATCCATATTTATACTTCATTACCATAGTGTATACATGTGTATACTCCATTACCATAGTATATCCATGTTTATATTTCATTACCATAGTATATCCATGTTTATATTTCATTACCATAGTATATCCATGTTTATATTTCATTACCATAGTATATCCATGTTTATATTCCATTACCATAGTATATCCACAAGGAAGAAAGTGTGTGCGTGCGCGCGCGCGCGCGCATGTGTGTGTGTGTGTGTGTGTGTGATTTGGATTTGAAACGTAGCTTTTAACAATTTTTCAGTCATATCGCTACGATGTCTGCAGTATGGCAGTTTATACTGATGTCTAGCACTGGGGCATCATGCCGCAGACATGTAACGTGACGTCCCACCCAGCCACTTTATCCTGACACACCCGATACGTCTATTGTTTCAGCCTACAAGCCTGGAACTGTTGATATTGTTAAGGCCTTCAACCATCAACAACGTATATTTTCGTACGATGCAGTATACGTTATGTCGCTACCAAGCCTTAACAATGTTGTTGGAATATTTTCTCTGTTGCGCATGTGCGCACTTTTTAAAACTAAAACATCCGGGTTGTATGTGCCATTGAATTTCTCTTTGTTCATGGCATGTATATCATGAGTATGGCTTCATTCCCAAACTTATGATAGAAGGACGTATCGGGTGCCTGACACCAGGCCGACCAGTCCTAACACTAACCTCTTAATGCTGAGCGCCAAGCGAGGCAGCTGTTATTACCATTTTTACAAGTCTTTGGTATGACTCGGCTGGGGATAAAACTCACTACCTCCCGCATCCGAGGCGGACGCTCTACCCACAAGGCCACCGGAGCGGTCCAGGGAAGAAAGAATAACTCCCTACGCATTACTGGGACAACGTAAAACTCTATTATTTGACGAACAAAACAGAGAACAATTCTGACTAAATTACACTTATTTTATTATTAATTTTCTTTTTATGACACTTACACTTATAACATCGAAAGGGTGGACAGGGAGACACTCACAACATAACTCTTTTGGAAAACCAGGGTGTCACTTCTAAGTCCTAACCAGCTATATAGGCTGAGATGGGACTAATATGTGTCAACAATTATTTTAAGGACTTGTACATTTTTTTTAGTACAGCGCAGTACACTGCCACCTAAGCAAGCACGTGGTAGCATATGAAACAAGTGTACTACAAAGGAAACGACTCTGAACGGACATGGACTAGGATATAAGACGATGGAAATATAATTAACACTACACTGGGGTGGAGTCTTACGACTATTCTCGCGATAGATTAAACTCTCGCAATTACTTTTGCGATATGCACTACTTAACCTTGACACATAGAATGAATCATACTAATTAAACAGTATATTACAATGTATGTATGAATAAAACTCGATATAAATATCGAAACATGAAACTACTTGGAACGAACATGGACTAGAATTCAGGATAAAGGATAAAGAACGTTTCATATTTCTAAGGAAAGATATGTAAAGGTATACTACTATGGAAATGACTGAATGTGATTCAATAACGGGTTACAAGATGTAGAACTGAATAACAAATCGAGGGATACAATTCGATATAAAAACTAACAATATAAAAGGATGTATGCAATAAGTATACTATTATACTAGAAATGAATACGAGTTGAGGATACAACTCGAAAACACAATTAACAATATATTCTGATGTGTACAATAAGTATACTATAATACTAGAAATGAATACCAGTTGAGGATACAACTCGAAAACAAAATTAACAATATATTCTGATGTATACAATTAGTATACTATAATACTAGAAATGAATACCAGTTGAGGATACAACTCGAAAACACAATTAGCAATATATTCTGATGTATATAACAATATTCAGATAACGGACCGCAAAAATTCTTGATGGACGAACAGACAGACTTACAAGCTTCTCTACTTCTATACTAATTACTGAACCACTCACAACTTTTCTTGTATATTTGCAAACATGCAAACACCATATAGAATAACTACTTCAAGATATCGTACGTTAGCATTATAATTATTTCAAAGTTTCTTAAATGTACTCAACAGAAAAGATCTGCTACGAAATTGCCATAGCTTGTAACTTGAATTTAACAAATGGACTACACCACAACGAGGCAATTTGCTCGAATTTTCACTAATTTTATACTAACCACAAACATACAAACAACAAACAAACTTATACACTACAAACATTCTTTACTTATTTACTTATTTGTACTTAAGAAATGCTTTCAAAATGAAACACTGTCGCGGAATGCTATAATTTGAACTTCTTGAATATATTTAACCATTTATTATCAATGTTATAATTTGAACTTCTTGAATTGATATTTATATATAATTGCCAATGTTATAATTTGAAACTTGAATTATTAATGGACATCAAACTTGCAACACGTGCTAGCATAAGCAGCTATTAGCTCATGCTGGACGCAAGTGCTGCACGTGCATGAACTAATCAACTCTAAGCTGAACGCGTGCGCTATGCAATCCCAGGTGCCCATAATATGAACTCAGTTAAGTATTTCCTTACTTCTCTCTATACAAAACAAATACAAGCAGCAGGGAAGTTGAACAGACCAGTGCGTCCAGCCAAAATAAACCTTCCTACGAGAACTTTCTCCGTAGAAGCCTCGGATTTCATTTTTACGGCCTTCTACGGAAGCTAATTTTCATGCATTTCAGACCGGATGCATCGGGTGGTCGCGCCGTGTGTGTTAGTAAATATAGCGTTCGAGACAGGAAAAATAAAAGTTAGGGAATAATTTTTTGTGTTATTTTTTTTGTTGCATGGTTGGGCTGCTTTTTCATGAATAAATTTGATCAAGACCAATTCGATACCGACTTCGTGGATCATGAAGATTTATCGTGATGAAACTATGCGGCGTTGCCTGAGCGCGGCTGAACAAATTTTTAAATTTGTTTATATCCATGTCACCGTTACACCAGGTCTGATGGATATTTCTCAGTGTGTGCGTGTCTACGCCATTGAACACCGATAAAATATTGCAATTGTCCCTAATTACCTTTGGAATCTGCGTATATCTCTGTGTTACGTAAATAACATCGGTGTTCTTGTGTCTGCCACGCGAGAATATCCTAGCCGGGTTGGTCTGCTTGTCCAGCATAACGTCATCGAAAACAACAAGATTATTAATATCGCCGTCCAAATTCTCCACGGTTGGAGCTTCATTGATGTCTGTGATGAATTCGATTGTGCCTTCATCGGTATTGTCGCTAAATTCTTTTAACACTTGATAACAACGTTGATCGTCAACGGATGGTGCAACCAAGTACAATTTGTCCCATTTTAGCCATCGCATGATCAAATTCAATAACAATTGCGTCTTACCAGATCCAGATGGACCGATGATTATCATTCTGATCGAATTCGGTAATACCGCGTGATGTTTCACCTGCTCGCGTCGTTTCGTGGCTGAAAAATCAATTACATTCATGTTACTAGAATACATGGATCTATATTGTGTTAAGTGCCGCACGCACACAGCTACGATAAATCCAACCGAAATCATTACACGCAACAACAGGAATGCGATCTCAGGGGAATGTGAAGTTTGTAAGACGCGCAAGTTTAGATTCGTAAAAAAAAAACTAGAACCGGAGGAGACATTGCCGCCTCCATGAAAAATCTACCTGGGCTGCCCTGGGCGAAATATCCTGGAGAGAAGCATCTACCAGGATATAATTATTGTGGACCCGGAACGAGACTCGATATCAGACTCGACGATAATAACCAACCATTTCAGGGTGAAAATCCGGTAAACGCTATCGATAAAGCTTGTTACTACCACGATCTTGCATATCGCAGCGGAGATTTACAACAGAGGCATCTCGCTGATATCAAGCTAATTCACGCACTAGACGCGATTCCCGATAAAAGTTTCAAAGAGAAATTGGCATCCTGGTTGATAAAAGGCGCGATGAAAGGCAAATTAGTATTCTGTGCTGGTAAATAATATGGAACAGATATATTATTCTCCGCGAGGATTCTGGCGAGGAAAATCAGCAATTGCCAAACTCGCTAAAGCCGCTAAAGTAAAACAATCCGTCGCTGAATCGTGGCTATCAAAACAGGCAATTTGGCAAATATATCTTCCTCCACCTAAAAAAATACCATACGCGAGTTTCACCGTCAGTGTCCCTAATGAGGTCCATCAAGCGGATCTTATGTTTCTTCCTCACGATACCGTCGACGGAGTCACATATAAATACGTTTTGACAATCGTTGATATCGCTAGCAGATATAAAGAAGCAGAGCCATTATCGAATAAAACAGCAACGGAGATCGCTAAGGCGTTTAGCGAAATTTATTCCCGATCGCCGTTAACATGGCCGAATCTTCTCCAGGTTGATCCAGGTCGAGAATTTCTTGGCGCGGTTACTTCAGTGATGAAGAAGAATAATGTTAAAATCCGTCGCGGTATTGTAGGTGTTCATCACAATCAAGCTATCGTCGAAAGATTCAACAAAACGCTCGCAGAACGATTATTTGGACACCAATACGCGCGTGAATTTATTCAAGATAATCGATCTCACGATTGGGTATCAAGATTGCCTCATGTAATCAACGCGCTGAATAACGAGACGACTCGAACAATAGCAATGAAACCCGCAATTGCAATCACAAAATCGAATATACCCCTAAAGCGAAATTCCACAATTCAACCTGTACTAGGTAGCGTCACAGTCAGATATTTATATAAAGAAGGCGAGGCTGAAGGAGGCAGAAAAAGAGCGACCGACCCAACCTGGAGCGTCACAACTCACAAAATATCCACCGTAACAAGATCGTCAGGAAGACCAGCGATTTATATCCTAGATTCGTTAGCGCCACAACGCGGATTTACCAAAGAAGAATTACAAATAGTACCCGAAGATACTCAACTACCGCCAGCGTCACTAATGTAGTTTACTCGAATTCGTCCTAACTGGGATAATTTTCTTACTCTCGACACGGCCAAATATACCAAATTTGACCAAGAAATTCTGTCATCGACGATCCAAACTTGTCCATCTACGGTCAATCCCTGAGACGAGTGTATCGTTGTTGCGTAGCCTAATTTCCACGGTGATTTTTCTGCATTTATCGCGTCATTAACAAGATTAATATCAACGAAGATAATATCATTTAGGACCAAAATCTTTCCCCCCCCCCCGCATGGCAAAATAATATTAATATTTTGTCGCCTAGTATTAGCGGGCCTGTAGCACAATGGTACCTGCAATGTTGGAAATTTCTCACAATGCAGCTTGAATAACATTTCCTGAATAATATCACGAACAATTTTTCTGCTAGCAACGATCAGATGATCGGGACGCCACAAATTTAGAAAATCGCTCATCGGAGTCTCGTCGATTATTTTCCTCATGACGTCACACTGAATCTTATTCGGTTGTAATCGAATCAATTTTTTAAATTCGGTCAACAAAATATCCGTCGATCTATAATCAGCGTCGATTTCCTCATAATAATCAACGAAGCTTCTGAGCCATTCGTGAGGTGATTCGCCATCAATAGGATTAGGTTGGCCGTGATCACCGCACATTATCACAGCGGTATTTTTCCCTTCCAGCCAAGCTAATATCGATTTTAATATATCTAAATTCACCGTGCAAATCTCATCAAATATTATGATCTTGTTGATATATTTATCGCCCATACGAGCCGAGTCCCATGATCCACCGCTATATTTGAAATAACTGTGATACGTGCAAGAATTAACGCCACGCTGCTTTATTTCTCGCGCTAATCTGTGAGTCGGAGTCAACACGATCATATCGGAGTTCGCAAATAAATTTATTACTCGCGTTGTTTTACCGCTACCGCCAGGCCCATTTAGGTAAACGAATTTGCTGCGTGAAATTGGGTCAAACGCAGATGCGGCTGTCGAAGATTCTCCAAATTTACCTTGATGAAATTCATCGCGATCTTCATCATCGGCGTCCTGACAATAATCTAGGATATCCTCGTTTTTTATCCTCCAAGTTCCCCAGGAGCTACCATCGGTGATTAAATTTTCTAGCCTGTATTGATATTTTTTATCGATATAGAACGAATCCGTCGCAACTCTTACTGCGATATCAGAAAATTTGTTTATCATCGAGAGCAAATTTATACTAACATAAGCTAGCATCGACGATCGTAAATGCGTATATTGCGCTGATTCTCCGTCAAGGTAGCTAATCACGGTACCTAACTTTGTTCCATCAATGATAATATTCTCTCTGTTACAAAATATTCCTCTTGATACCGTATCGGCGATTATAAAATCCATCTCCGCATCGTTGATAAACAACCTAGCGTGTCGATGTTTGTGATCAACAGATCCGCCCTGAGTAAATTTGCCAATTATTTTTCTTCCGATATCTTTCGCGTTGTCACAGTCCGTCGGCAACCATACGTTGGTTTGTTTTCTGTAGGATATAATCGCCTCACTCACCGTCAACGACACTAACATCGACGAATCTAGCATATATCTCAATAACACTGTAGAAACCCAACGGCGCTGCGATAAATGCCTGCCGAACCAAATATAACAAATTTTATGTAAATTTTCAGCAAATTCGAACGACGTGACGCAAGCAAATCCGGTCATGACAAAATCAGGCAATGGTCCGTTAATTGCTACTCTTGTCATCTCGCTGGTAGGATGACCGAATTTAGCAAAATAATCTGCACAATCGCCATATCCAAGGAAACTTCCAGGATAACACGCGCTCATGTCAACGGAGATCATATCTTCGAAATCGTACTTGGTATTCCACAAACCACCATGGCCGTATTCGATACAACTAAGTTGAATATCAGCGAGAAATTCGTTCCTTGTAGGCTTCCACGAGTTTTTCTCTCTAGCGGCATGAGCGGCCACAGACGGAACTGTAAAGCAATTCGTTAGCAACTGGTCGGGGTTCGACGAATATTTTACCGCAAGTTTTTTCATTGACTCGTGTAATATTTCGTCTCTGTAAATATCACCGCATGGTAGGATAAATTGATCGTATCTTTCCTCGCTCGAGAATAACCATATCGATATTGGATCAGATGCGCTTAATTTTTTGATAAATCTGAACATATCATAGGAATTATTCTCCGCGAAATTCTCAACATCTACAGGATAAAATTTAACCACACGATCCCGCGGAAATATCATTACCGACTGCGACCACGCGTGGGAATTGTGATCGATAATCTCGATTGGCGCTCCTCGGGATCTGTACGGCGACGAGTATAATATTTCTCCCGATAACGTTTTCACCGTGATTGGAAATTTAAGTTATTTACTCAACACAGCTACATCGTCCACCGATGCACCATCAGCGACAGTCTTCGCCCACGCGTTAATTTTATCCAACTTTAATTGTGTCAAACCAGATCCACGTCGAGCGTTTTTCATGTGTTCGATAACACGCTCGGCCACGCAGTTTATCATCGGTGATTCTTTCATCGCAGGTAGGTTTTTTACGTCCGGATTGTTATTCAGCCGATAAATTCCATAAACAACAGCGCTGGCTGGATAGGATCTAGCATAATAAGGGCCATCGATTCCCAATAACAATCCAGGTTTAGAGTTTTTATCAAAAACAACGTTTTTCTTACCACCACGCACAGGATCTCGCCTATCGCGAATAATCCAGGTATCGTCGGGCATTTGTGCGACACATTTTATCCCAAAGATAAATCGCTCTTCTTTGTGTTCGGTTTTTATGTGCTCGATTATTTTCTTAGCTCGCTCCAGGTTCATCGTAGCATCGATAGAATTTGTTTTCCAAGTCGACCAAGTGTGAACAGCTCCATCATCGAAGAACTCTTTCTTGGCTCGATCAACCTCAGGAATAATATATTCTGCCTCATCAAGATCAAATGCGTCCATGATTATATTTTAGACATATGTTTAAATTATATGCATTGCAAATGGATACTAATCGGCTCAACAAATAATTGTGACAAATCTTGCAGAGGCGATTATTGCGGCGCTCACATACATGCGATTCGGCGTGGCAGTAAAGGACCACAGCGATGTTTAGTTTGCCAAGTTGGCAGGCGAGGAAAAACTCGATTGTGTCTGGCTTGTGGAGGAAAAAATTATCGGGAATTGCGTCGGTATTACGAAAAAAAATCCTCGTCCGTGATAACATGCGAAGAAGATTATATTAATCGATTTCAAGCTAATAACGATTTAGACATATAGATTATCATATATGAGCCTGAAATCAGAGATTCCTGAATCAACAATGACACACGAGTTTAAATCTCACCCAACGATCACTGGATACGAGGCGTCGTCCGATGGTATCGTTAGAAATATTAGAACAAAGAATCGGGTCGGTAAGGTTTGTAATTCAGGTTATCTTATTTTTACCATTAACAAAAACAAAAAACGAAGATGCGCAAGTTATTTTTGTCATAAGTTTGTATTTGAATGTTTTCACGGACCAATAAAAGTCGGTCTTGTTATCGACCACATCGACGGAGATAAGCTTAACAAAAAGATATTCAATCTTCGCGCGGTAACTCCGAGTGAAAATTCCAAATTTGGTAATACCGGTGGCGTACGGCGACCATCTAAGGCGGTTAAATCAGTAAATCGAGAAACAAGCGAGGAAATTGTATTCACGTCGATGAGTGCCGCTGCAAGATATTTTAGTATTAATCCAGCATCGGTGCAACGTGCGACAGAAAAAATAATCAACGCGACGTTTTCCTACAAATTCGGCGAATGGTTCGAATTTTACTATATTCCGATAATATCCGATTAAAAATCTCAGGATTTTCTAAAATTAAATTGAAGATTACAAATATAAATATAAATGAACGAGGAGAATATAAATAACATCATC
Organism: Sinohyriopsis cumingii; assembly: GCA_028554795.2. NCBI lineage: Eukaryota > Metazoa > Mollusca > Bivalvia > Unionida > Unionidae > Sinohyriopsis > Sinohyriopsis cumingii. The sequence goes on from CM068828.1 coordinate 74,772,880, forward strand.
GAAGCCATCGAGGATTTAAAAAATAAAAATGTAAATTTATCTTCTGATTTGGACGCAGGTAAAATCCGGTCCGAATTTGAGACGATCGTCCAAGGAAAGCTCGAATACAGGTACACGCTACCATCTGAATACAAGTTTATAAAGAAAATCCAGATTGCGATGTACCAATCGCTCGCGACTGTCAGCGATGATCAAATCGAGAATTTTGTTAAATTATCGACACTGGTAGAAAAAGTTAGGTCGAGTTTGTCCGACGAATATGAGTCAAGAAAAATTACCAGCTCGCGCGTCAGACAACTAAAAAAGCTGGTCGATGAAAGTAGAATTAGAATCGAAGATTCTTAAGATTCTTGAATTAAAATCGAAGAATCTCAAAATTAAAATCGAAGATTCTATCACAAAAAAAAACAAAAATTGAAAAATCTACTAATTTTGAAAAATTTCCTGGTTTTTATTTATTTTTTTTTTTGGCCATTTTTTTCTGGCGGACAGATTTTCACGATCTCACAAGTAAATTGATACTCAACGTTTCTCCGCGTATATCAAGTAAATTTCCGTTTTGATCCGTCAGTTTGAAATTTATCCTTGATAATAATCGATTGTGACATCGCAGGTAAAACGGATTTACTGGCTCTTTTATTATCAAAAAACCAGGAGAGGCGCTAGGTGAAAACGAATATAAGATAAATCCCTGCTGTGCCTGCTCTGACACAGACGCATCTGCGTTGTAGCTACCTTCGACGACATCCGCGTGAAGATAAATCGCGATAACCTCCGTTATGTTAACGATACCTGGCGAGATATGCCGCCCTTGCCCGGCAGGATCATTATTATGTTTGAGAATCGATTCTGATTGTATTTTTTTAGTCCACGCGGCATGTAATTTCGGAAATAAATCATCGATGGTATCAGTGACGGATTTTCTCATTTTATCAACGTCATAATCAGGAAATTTGAAATTTGGTAGCGTTTCCTCGGTTAATCCAAATACTCTCATGAATTTTTGTTTTTCTCCTGAATTTCTGATCAACGTGAAGCTGCTAATAGGAAGAACATAATCGGCACTTGATATATCATCAATTATCGCCCGAATGAACATACCATGATAATATTCAACATCATTCGCGAGTTGATTTAAAAACTTCACGCGTTCGATAATTTCGCTGCATGAGCCTGATTTATTTAAGATACATTCATGAAAGAATCCCCGCAATAAATTTAAATGTATTTTATGTTCTTGATTAAAATCGTCGATGGTTCTTCTTATCAAGATACCGTCTATGGGGGCTATTATCCTGTTAATGTTGGTAGCGTCGAAGATTTCCACACCAGGGGGAATTTTAGGAAGAGGCAACCATGAGAGAATTTTGTTGTCCCTGAAAGTAAAAGCGAACGTTACCAGGTTAAATTTGTGGTTATTCATGAGGTTGATGGCATTGTGGATCGTAATCCTGTGTCCAACATGTCCGTACCATCCTTCGTCGGTGGTAAAATCTGATTTTTTTGGCTCCGGTAGTTCTGGAGGAGCTTCTTCGTGCCAACCTGGAATAATAAAATCAGATTTTTCTGGTTTTGCCAGAGGTGCGATTTCGGGCCAACCTAGAACTGTCCTAATCGATGACTGGTAAATATCGACGACATATGGCGATTTTACCTCGATTATCGATGACAGCGTTGGTTCGTGTGCTAATATTTTTATTCCTGGCTTAGCATCGCCGGTTATATTCGATATTCTACTGGTAAGTTCCTTGTCGATTTGCTCAATTTCGTAACTGCCTGTTGGTATGCCAACGACGATCCAATCGGGAGTTCCATCGGGACGGTTTTTATTGGCAAAAACAAGCGAATTATTCGATGATAATCTACCGAATGATTTCGATCTAACATTGGGCCAGCTGTTATGGACGCGTAACTGTGACAGCGCAATTTCCTTGACGCTAATTGGTATTGGAAAATCGATACTAAATTCTGGCCTGGTTGAGCTTGCCGATATCAGCGTTGTTATCGGTGGTGTCGTGTTTGTCACGATTTGAGCTAGTTCCGACATTATTAATATTCATTTGTTCAATCTCAGAGTAGATATTTACCATCATGGAAAATTCTAGATCGGATATAACACCGTCGTTGAGACTCTCAGAAAGCAGCGATGATAATTTCGAATACGCCTCGTTGACCTGGGATAGTTTACTCGTGTACAGAGATAATTTTTCACTCGTGCATGAGGATATTTTTTTTGCGATGATATTGAGAACACCAGCGATTGTTGTTGTCGATGAGATTATTATCGTTGCTACGATTGGTGCGATTGTTGTCACCGCGGATAAGATTATTCCCGCGCCGGCGATTATTGCACTTACCGCGTACACGGCGACATCGATGGCAATTAATCTGCGTTGATATTTTTTTATTTTTATCTGATATTTGTCGAGGAGCTTTTTTAACGAATCCTGCCATGAACGCGCCTGATTGTATCGGTAATCCGATGCAGTCATTTATTAGTTAGGTTATCTAACCAATTGTGTGGTATGTTCCGGATAAATATTCGAAAACTGCAAAATAAGGGGTTGGTTCTGTCGTGGTTCTATCTGGTGGTTCTAGCGTAAATGTTTCCGTGTCATTTGCAAGCATCAAAATATTTAAAAATTCGTCGTAGATATTAAAATATCTGGTTATTATTTTGAATTTTATCACGGAGATAAAATATATTCGATATATGCCAGTAATTGGCATGGTAAAGCTAAATGTGTTATTCTCGGGTGTCCATGTACCTTTGTGTGTTTTTAACACAAATGGTACATGGCAGGGAAGATTTTTTGTTTCTACCTCGGATGGTATATTAATACGCGCTAATTTTTCAAGATTAGCTGACGATATTTTTGCGCTAATATCGTTAATTTTTGTAGTTGCGTCGAGAAGTTTCGTGTTCAAATCTCGAATCTCTCCGTCGTACAATAACATATCGACCTTTTGACGCGCCAAATCAGGCGTCGTGGAAATTTCCTCGTTAATTTTAGCAATATCCTCGTTGATTTTTCTCACATTCTCGCTGCGATCGTCGTGTGATGTTTTATCGACCTTTTGACGCGCCAAATCACGTATTATGGAAATTTCCTCGTTGATTTTAGTAATATCCTCGTTGATTTTTTTTGTTTTCTCGCTAAGATCGTCGTGTAATGTTTTATCGCTTTTCTGACTCATTACGATATTTATTTCGGTAATATCGGCGAGAATATTAGTAATATCCTCGTTGATTTTTCTCACTTTATCGCTGAGAACATCGTGCGATGCTTGATCGACTTTTTTCTTTGCTAGCTCGTTTGCGGTGGTGGAGATATTATCGACGGATGTTTTTATATCCTCGTCAATTTTTTTACTAAGTTTACCTAAGGTATCGTCAAGTTTTTTAAGATCGTTATTTAGCCTGTTAAGTCTCTTTGTCAATCTGTCCTGAAGATCGTCGTGTAATGCTTTATCGGCCTTCAGAAGCAACGTTGCTGATAGCTCGTTGTCTTTTTTTTTCCACATCCGCGATATTGGCCTTCAGTGGCAACTTCGCTACAATATCGGCGATATCAGCGATGGATTTTGATACCGATTCTGATAGGCGAGTAAATTGATCAATGCGATCGTTATATTCGTCCCGCTTGATTATATCAGTTATTTTCACGTTGCTTGTTTGTAATCTTCCTTCGCTGTTCTGAAAAATAGCAACTTCGCCAGGATCTACTTCTGACAACGACAGAAGATTATTAATATCCTCCCTCGTGGCGAACTTTGATAGATCGACGTCGGCTACTTCCTTCTTCCTGTAGAGGAATCTTCCGTAAATATCAACCATGATATTTATCTACGGCGTATTTAAATACGATCCTATGATACGGGTCGGATTATTTTGAAATTGCGTCGAGGACGTTAATTGATTCTGGGCCGCATATCGGTGGATCCATTAACGTCTGCGTTGGAAGTGTCGAATACCAAATCGGAATATTTAACTTTGATACGTAATTGATAAATTCTTTTGGTGGCGCTAGTCCGTACGAGTCAAAATAAACAACTTCGCGAGGATTAATCGCGTAGGCGACCCAGTGTGTGCCAGGGCCAGTATTTGAATCGAGATTTATTATTCCTGTCTCGGTGGGGTTTGGTTTTTCTGGTAGTTGATCCCGCATAAATACGCCTCTGAAAAATTTTTTTTTTTTTTCTTTGCTTCGTTGAATAAATCTAAATTTGAATAGGGCGTGCTAATCTTAGGCCGGATCCGTACGAAGGGCGTCTTAGATAAAGGCCGCTTCCCTTTTTTTTACCGTATCGCCCTCCCATTACTTTGTGTACTAGTTTGTCGCCTACAGCTCCGGCCGCACCTAATCCTATCGCTTTTGCAATTGCCGGAAGAGCCCCGGATAATAATCCAGGAATAGCAGCTAGGAAAGGGAAAATTCCGCCCGTTTTGAGCATGTCTCTGATGGCACCTATACTAAGATTCACATGAACGCCGGAATTCGCTGATTTGGCTTTGGTGAAACGTTCACGTTGATTTTTAGTTAGCGACAGATTGTTAGGCCCGCCTTGAATTTGATCATTTTTCAGGGTTAATTTCACACCGCATCGCTTTGCTGTTGCTGTTTGGAGTTTTTTCATCTGACCCGGGGTCAGAGTTACGCTGACGTGTTCGTATGGCATATTAATAATCGTTTAATCTAAATTTAGAAATCTTAAAATCTAGATTTTTGTTACATTTTCTCGACAGGAGCGTCGATGATTCTCATTCTACCACTGATGCCTTCCAGGATCATTGTTCTATCGCTGAGGATCACCGCAATTGCCCTAGCTGGTCCACCTGTGTCAATTCTGGCCTTGAAATGGATATCAACGACAGATTGTTTTACCAAATCGAGATGTTCCAGAGAAAAGTAATAGATAGGATAGCGAGTATTAAAATCCAACTGTGATATTTGCAATCCGGTATCGATATTTTGATCGCGACCCATGAAACTTAACAAGCGATGATATGCGCGGGCCGTCGAATAATGTTCAAAATCAATCGATATTTCCTCGGATGGCTCCTGTTGCCCGTTTATCCTTAACGACACGTTTGTTGCTGCGAAATTATCGAATATCATATGATTGTGAGTTTGATCATATCTATCTGCGGCATGAAGAGCAACAAAGATGTGTCTGGGCGCCGAGACACCTTGCTGTGACGCAATTCGCCAGGTAAATATTCCGTTGATATTAACGTCGATAGAGTCGGTCGTGGTTGTTAGCCAGGACATGACAGGCTTACCACCCTGATTCATGAATGACAATAATTTTTCTTCCTCAAGCATCGATGGAACTATCGCTGGCATCCACAAGGTAAATTTGGTTAGGACCACCTTACCTTGATCACCTACACCCGCACCTGCTTCTCTCCAGATGGCTCTGTTATTGCCTATGTCGTCTCGAACAAAAGAAATCGTGTGTTTTGCTCCGTAAATGACTTTCCTGAAATGCCTGCAAAATCCAAAAATGTGAGATAACGGAATTGCACAGGAGAAATTTCGTTCACCTCCTGTTAACATAGCTCTTCGCGTGGCAAATCCGAGGTTGTAATTGTCATTGGTATCAATAATCATATCTTCGACGTCAGCGTCAGCATTATTAGCGTGATTTCTCGGTCTTCTGACGTCATACTGGGTATGATCAGCGTGATCAGAATTATCCTTGGCGAACATCATACTAGGACCGGCTGATCTGGTAAAATCATCCGAGTATCTAGCTAGGCCTATTATCGTCGTTGCTAAATCAACGTTGCCCGTGATTGATTCGATTTCTCTTCCGTCGATCATATAAGTGGCGCTCTTGAATAATGCCATGATGCCATTGTTGACAAATCCGACCTTAAAATCTGCTCCGTAGTTGGTATTATTATCTCTTGTAAGTGTACCAACAAATTCGATATACGCCTCAGATGGAAGAAAATATCTCGTTGTATCGTGAACTTGAATTTCAACGCGATTAGTTGCATTTGGTGTCACTGTGTCGTACGAGAAATACTGGAAATCACGCACGGATGTGTCTCTACCTACAGGCTCGTCCATGTCGAACACTTCGTTTGACACTTGTGCGAACATTTATTATTATGAATTTCATCTAAAACGAAGACCGCTGCCTGATATGAAGCTTGTGTTCGCTACTTCCTTTGCTAGGTTATTTGCGAAATTTGTGTTAGCAACTTCCTGTGCTAGGTCATTTATTTTTTTATTTGCTGCGTCGTTTATAGCTTTACTGACCTCGGCGGGCATTTCACTGGTGCTAGGTAATTTGACGGGCTGCTTTTTTTACGCATTAAATTTGATATTTTACCTTTGACAACATCGAAGCCTTTACTGGCCAAATTACCAATACCAGAAATGACAGTCTCGCCGATCTTTCCTATTGCCTTTGATGCAATTTGCTTAGCTGCTGGTCCGATTTTAGGGACTACTCGCGTGACGAGGCTTTTGAAAATGTCGCCTAATCCATTGCCGTGAATATATTTATATACAGGCAATCGAGAGTTAGCTATGCGGACCTGTCTAGGTCTGCGTTGATGTTTGTGAACTATCATGTTATCTAAATGTGATTGTTTTAGTCGATGAGTTCGTCAACGAGCTCTTTGTAAATGTGAGAATCAATGACGCCACCGCGAAATAATCGCCGACAAATATCTGAGGCCTCGTTGATTATTTCAGAAGAGTTATTTCTGGCTCGTTTTCCTCCTATTAATATTTCAAGGCGAGATACATCGTTGACAACGCTGTCAGGACAAATGGTATATCCGCTTCCTATTTTAGGATCTTGTGGTGGTGGCGTACCTGGTCTAGGATCTCCAAATGGTGTCGCGCTTTTTCTAGGATATTGTGGTGGTGATAATGATAATCGTTTCATTTGCCTTTCTTTATGTTCATCGACCTCCTTTTTAAAATCTGAATATCCGAGATCGCGTAAATCCATCGGTTTTCTTAAACTACCAAAATAAATTAACTGCGGCCATGTTCCTGGTCCGAATAAATCAAAGTACTTTTCTTTCAAGAATAATCTTTTATTTTCTGGAGAATAATCCGCAGCGACAACTAATCTTGCAAATTTATCATCGAGCATATCGATTTTGTCTTTTCTCAAATAAATATCAGCAGGTTTACTATAATCAACTTTCTCTCTTGAACGAGATTCAATTTCCTCCTCAGTTAATGCTCGAACTCTCTCGTCCGCAGGTCGTTTGTAATCGCTTGGTTGAAATATTGGTTCCTGGTCGCTCTTATCTTTTTTCTTTGTTGGTTTTTTCTTTTTTTCCTGAGGTTGACTTCTTTCTTTTGGTCTGGCTCCTAATTCCTGTGGTTGAATATATTCCTGTGGTTGAATATCTTCTTTCAATTCCCGTGGTCGAAATCCAAACTCCTGTGGTTGATAATATTCTTTCAATACCTGTGGTTGATAATCTTCTTCCTGTGGTTGAATTTCTTCTTCAAACTCCTGTGGTTGAACTTTTTCTTTTGGTTTCGCTTTTCTTTTTTGTAAGGATTTAGGTGTTGTTCTTAGTTCTTTCGCTTGTTCTTTATTAAACCGCGATGTTTCAACCGCACCTGCTAAAAATGTATTATAAATCGGGTCATCCTTACTTACCCGTGATTTTTCAAATTTAATTCTGTATATCGTATTATACCAGGTATCACGCGATTTAATTTTTTTTAATCCTTCCGATGATAAAAAAGATTTTTTCTCACGGAAAGAATCTTCGGCAAACGCGCCAAATTTAACAAGGTCATCGGTATTTTTAATTGGCATTTTTGTTATTGTATTCCAGCCATCATCGGTAAAAAAATTTTTAATTTCCTCGAGAACAATTCTTTTTATGGTAGCTACTGGACTTTGTGCACGCGGTTGTATTTGTGCTGGCAAATCCGGTAATATTCGAGTATGTTCCTCAATATCTCTCAACACAGGAAGAATTCCACGTTTCTTGATATCTGGATCTTTTATGTCACCAAGTAAGACTTTTTCGGTTGTTTCGGTAACTGGCTTTAACCATTTCGACGATATCTCGGTAATTCCAAATTCTGTGTCTTCGTGTGCTCGGACCTTTTTCTTGAATAATTCTTTTGCTGGAATAAGTTTCCTTACTGCCGCTAATTGTTCTCGCGCTAATCTAGCAGAATGAGGCTCTCCAACTGTGCTAGTTTTCCGACTCATATTATTTTCAAGTATATTATTTTAATGCGACGTAAAATGGACCAAAGCAGCCCCACCATGCAACAAAAAACAAAAAATTATTCCCTGACATTTATTTTTCCTGTCCTGGACGCTATATTTACTAACACACACGGCGCGACCACCCGATGCATCCGGTCTGAAATGCATGAAAATTAGCTTCCGTAGAAGGCCGTAAAAATGAAATCCGAGGTTTCTACGGAGAAAGTTCTCGTAGGAAGGTTTATTTTGGCTGGACGCACTGGTCTGTTCAACTTCGCTGCTGCTCAAATACATGTGCTTAATACTCTGTACTTACACTAAACTGCTTCCAAAATATTAAATTTAGTATAACTAAATAACTCAAAAGAAATTTGATCTTTACACCCAGTTCGAACAGAAATACAACGGATACCATATAGAACAATATAGCACAAATCACATAGCAATCACCGGACAATATTGATCTCTGGCACGGAGCACTTATGTAAATAACTCTTAAGACCAGCCAAGGTCAAGGAGTAGCTTTACACTAGTTGGGGAGGTGTATAAACCCTAGAACCAAATTAAATAAAAACGAAATTTATAAAACTAATTATACAATAAAAGACATATGGGGAATAAGTACAAAACCACATGAAAACTCTGTAATTTAAGACACTAGGGGGTCTGAGAGGGACCACACATATACACTTTATGGACTCGCGCATCTTCAGCTGTAGAGGTATGTGAATTATTAATTTATTGTGTATAAGTTATACTTATTGTACTACCACGTTTATTTTTGTATGTTTGGTATGTAGCTTCGGTTTATGTAGTGTAATGCAAATATTTTATATTCTGGTTTATGACTTAGCAAGAGATTTATATTAGCAATATAAAAGCTGCATTTTTAAGAAAAGTTTAGTACCGTAGGATTCTTGTCGGGCAGGGTTAGGTTTCTTCCTGAACCGGTTTTTTGTTTTGTAATTGTTGTGCCGATAATGTAATCTGTAGAACACCGTAAATAACGTTATAACGTTTTATGGTATATGCCTGTGTCATGCATAGTACACGGTGTTAGATATGTTTTCAGCTGACCCGAGTGATCACAGAATGACCAGAGCGATCGGAGTGGTCGGACTGACCCGAGTGACCGTAGCGATCCGAGTTATCGGAGTGATCGGAGTCAACGTGATGCCAGCTGCAGAGCTAACCATAGAAGTCGACCATAGCGGCTATGAAGCTGAACTATAGCAGCCGTAGAGCTGGTCGAGTAGGAGGTGATCGGGCGTTGCTGACCGAGATTGGTTGGCGCTGATTGCTTGATTGACCGACCTGGAATACTGACGGCTTGATTGGCCAGTGTGACTGGTAGTCGAGTGTGCTAGTGACGGAGTGTGTAACTCCATGCATGAAATCTTTTAGCCGTGGGCTAATTTTTTTAATTTCTTTTGGGTGGTGTGTTGTAAGACCCAGTGTGTTTTTGGGACTCTACAGATAATTTGTATATCTGTCTCTTTTGTTTACATAATTTCACTATCTGAGTGAATGCATTTTACTATATGAGTAAAATACTACATTTGTTTTTCTATTTGAGTGAAACATATTGTTCTTTCATTGTGAAATCACTGTGAATCATTCACCCCTGTGCTTGTACTGTGTAAAGTCATTTATTTATATTTTCGTTCTTAAGTCCGTGCGTTTTATGTTAACTGATCCAATATGTGGATCATATTCACGCACATATTAATCATAATTAATTGCTCCTTCAAGTCGTTCGTTTTTAAACATTGTATTTGTATCACCATCAAGTGTTCTGTTGTAAATCCGAAATCCCACCCGGTTATCTTGTTACATGCACAAATGATTCCAATCTGCCATCCATTATAACTGTTTTATTTCCAAAGAATAAAAATATTTCCAATGGCAAAATGTCTTGCCGAGAGTTGTTGGCCATAAAGTTGGGGTGGAGTAGATGTCAATCTGCTGATCGCCCTTCGTCTCACTTAAGCCTCTTGTTCTTTTGTTCTATATAAACCTTGAGCTAATTATGCACAATGTCAATAAAACAAAAATGAATTTTAGCTGTCTGAAATAATCATAGATTTCTACCATTAAATAACAAGTTTAATATGATTCTTTCCAGCTGGACCCGTCGCTTTCTGAAATTTGGAGATAATAATTCGTATACAGAGAGAGGGTTGAGCCTAACGTAGCCGGCCTTGAACTTCTGACATTTCACTTGAAGGTTGAGTGGCATGTGATCAGCTCTCATCTGGCTTGTAACTTGTGTTATGCATTGTATCTAAGGCATGTTCAGAACTGATATGTGACCTGGTGCTTTACAGGTCCAATGGCTGTCATGACTATATTCTAGTACTGTTTCTATTCTTTACTGATAATAACGATATAACCATTACATCCCCTTCAATGACTGGTTGACTAACTCCTTTAATCTTTCAAAGAAAACGTCAGACTTAATATTACGCGAAAGCTATCTACGTACTATTTTGACGAACATTCAAACAAACGTATAGATAGAGAGATAGCTATGAACGAATATAAAACTGTCTGACATTTACACTCTTCCGTTATCAAAAAACTCTAGAACGAACGAAACCCCGGCCATGTGTTGACATAGACAAATTTTTATTTAATATTTTCAAAACGTCACTTGTAATTGTTTGATACAAAGCAACAATTAAATCAATGGAGATAATCATCGCTCACGTGGAAAAATAAGACTTGTAAAAATGGTACTAACTCGCTAGGCGCTCAGCATTAAGAGGTTAGTGTTAGGACTGGTCGGCCTGGCGTCAGGATAATGTGACTGGGTAGGACATCATTCCACAAATGTACAGCAAGATGCCCCAGTGCATGGAGACATCATTTTAAACTGCCACACTACAGACATCGTAACGATATCTCGTAAAAAATGTAAAAGCTACATAAAAGACCAAATCACACACACACACACACACACACACACGTGGAAAACAGCATTTGCATTTCTCCTACCTGTTCATAAATAAAGTTAGACAATAAATTGTATATGTTAGGAAACCGACCCAAATGCTTGTACACTTATTATCATACATTGGTACCGTGATTTCAAAATAGTAATTCGTCATCGTAGTTTCCGTCTTAAATAGCTGTCACAGTTTGTAGAGTTTGCAAATAAACTGCTTTCAAATTAATGCTTGAAACTTTTGCCCTTTTTTATGCTCATCAATTGAAATGTAGTCATGTTTAGACCAATAACACAGTACTTACAGATTTTCATCCGATGGAACTAGAAGCTATTAAGTATTCGAAGAATCGAACTGATCTCCAACTTAAGGACATTTTCTCATTAAGAAAGTGAAATATAGCAAATAAAAGTCAATACTTTTGAAATGTGGTTTATGCGTAGTATTCACAAATGTTAATGTAATTTCCAGTTTGTTTATTTGTTGTTTCTTTTCACAGGAACTCTTACATTACAAAGAAACATTTTCGATCAAAAACATATTTGTTTTAATTAACTGGCGCAGACTGTAATACCCAGCTAGTTATACCGGGAAAGCAAACGATCAAAACTGTTCGTTAACGAAGACCAATTTCTGATATGGTGCGATAATTTCACGTCTTCCTTTTGCAGCTGTGACAATATTCTCAGCCTCCCATTATATTATATGCCTAAGTTTGATATAAGCAAAACGACTCGTTTAAAAATAAGAATGAAACTAATTCCTATCTACACGTAATGTATATTTTTAAATTCTGTTTTGTTCTAAGACTATGAAAAGTTAAATCTGTTTTAATTGAAGCTGGGAAATGCGTGTCTATATAGAGAAAAAATAAAGATATAAATAACACGCGAAATGTAATTCGCTTATTCAGATTAAGTCGAATCGTTTGCCGTTTTAAAGAAGAAATGAAGTGAGCACGCAAAGAGACTTTCGGAACCTTGAGAATTCAGTGACCGGGCCTTGAACGTTTGCCATTTCACTATGAGGATACATGACAGTTGGTCCCCGGTGTTATGTTTGGAAATTTCTGTCATATCACGTACCTGAGATATTGCGCTGATATGTTATCGAAACCGAATTAGTGTGTAATACTCAAAACTCTGTCTTCCTGAACTTTAAATATTTTCTGACCCTGGTGTGTCCATTATCCTTTAATTTATTGGCTGATGGAATGACTCCTAAAACATAATTACAAAATGATTACCCGATACGCCTATTACGTTAATGTAATAAGCATAGATTGTGTACTTTTGTAGCACAACACGTGTCTGATTTAGACCCATCTTATTAAGTAACAGCGGATTCAGGAATCCATGCAATGACCATATATATATATATATAACATGATACAAAAGCTCGATTTGCAATAGTGTCATGTGACGACTGGGTAGTACGTCAAATCTTCCTATAATTGCAGCAAGCCATGCAATCAGAACTCTCTCTCTTTGTGTGTGCGTGTGTGTGTGTGTTTGTGCGTGCGCGTGTGGTGTGTGTATGTGCGTGCCTGCTCTTGTCTGTGTGTGTGTGATTTGGATTTTTAACGTATTTTAACAATATTCCAGTCATATCGCTACGATGTCTGCAGTGTGGCAGTTTATAGTGATGTCTCAAATTGGGACCTCATGCCACAGACATGTAGCATTACGTACCATCAATCACTTTATCCTGACACCTGGCCGACTAGTCCTAACACTAATCTCTTAATGCTGAGCGTCAAGCGAACCAGTTGCTAGTACCATTTAAAAAAAAAGTATTTGGTATGTTTCGGCAGAGGTTCGAACCCGCAACCGTCCGCATCCGAGGCGGACACTCTAACCACTTAGACCACCGGAGCGGTTGCTATCAGAAATAAATGTGTATTCTTGAACTCTGCGTATTCTCAAAACCTTTTAAGTGCAAAAAGCAAGTTTAAGCTCAAGCTTTCAGTACGTAATGTCTGTAATTTGAATAAGAAATTGTTACAGTTATATAACTTTGGGAATTTTTTAAAATAATCCCTTTTTGATCTCCTAACTTTCGCTGGCCTATATGTCTGCGTCATTTGTAATTGTAGAGGCTTCAGCTTAGTTTCGAGTTTCATGCCCAAAAAAATGATAACCTACTAAAATAATTGGACCAATAACTCCCAAAGTCAGCGGAACACGAACTTCTATCGGTGCTGTAAGATCTACGTTAGGCGGGAGATTTAGATTTTAATAAGATTTCAATTTTTTTATCTCATCATTCAAAATTATTGCGTTATGGTTTGGTGCAGCGCAGAAACGTCAAAGACGGCTTGATGAAAAGCAAAATATATCAGGAGTCAAACGAACAGTAAGTAGTTCATAGCAAACTGACTTCCTGTGTGTGAATATCAGCCTTAGACAGAGGGTCAATTATGAAGCGAAGAGTCTGGAAGTTACTTGCCTTGTCTCTTATATAGGTTAGTAGACAAGATCCGTTATCATACCGGGCCATAGAAGTAAACAGAACTAATTATATTGCTCTGAATGTTTGTTTTTTTTTACTCCACAGGTTATTTTTATATCGGCATTACGCTCGCGTCATACACATGTGTGCTGGTCATACAAACATCGGCGAATTAATAGAGAAGTATAATTTGGATGACCTAATGTAGCGAACTTAATTACATTTTTGCCATATCTGACCACAGTGCGAGTCCGATTCAGCAATGCATCACAAGGGGTTTATCACTGTTATCAAGGAAGTACAGAGAAATAACTGCAGGGACGTGAACCGCGTTGAGGCAAATCTCTTCAGCAAAATATAATTTTCGTGTTTGAAATGTAATAGTTTCGTTTTAAAGTTATATGTTCAAGCTCACAAATGTATGGATATTGTAGCTCACAAAGAGCTCATTTTTGTTGCTGCAAGTGTTGTTTCTGCAGGCAAACAAAATCTTGCTCTCGCATAGCCTGATGGGAAATCGTTATATTTTCACATATGAAAAGATCAAGATATTTGCACATGTGAAAAATATGAATGAAAATAACGTGAAAACTGTTTCGCCAATAAGATTCTATACTCAACACTTAAGTATGTAATAAAACGATTTATTTTTATTTTTCCTTTTTTATTTATTATTTCAGTTAAAAAGTTGCATGAATAGCATCAAAATTCAAATTGAAGATATTTCTGTTATGGCTGAAACGTCGCCGAATGATATTTTCAGCACAATTTTTTTTATGATATTCATTCTTCCGCCTTCTAGCAAAATGTTCTGCTTGAACTAACTTCTAATCTGGGTAGTAGTGTTATGACCATTAACTCCAAATCTCACTGAATCGAAGTTACTCGGTTCACATCAGAATAAGACGAGGGCATTCTGATTGATACGAAGACTGGGTCTGAGTTCAAACTGTAGCTTTTTTATGAATTCGTGTCAAACTTCAAAAGTTCCGGTGTTTTTAAAACCGATTCCGGCATATTTATGCATTACAGGATTGCATCTTACATGCAAAATTAACCTACCTGCGAAAGTGAAGAGCTTAACTATGTGCAAAACTAAAGCACCCCTGAAGCTGCTTATTTGACAACGGTTGTGCTCTAAAACACATGGGCAATACTAACGCTTTGCAAAAGGAATTGTTCGTAGTTTAAATTACAATGTATACTAACTATATACTAACTTAAACAACTGTTATTAAACGGCGTTTTACATAAAAGGCGCCAGAATAATTGCTAGATATTGCGTTCGTTAAAAATCTTTAGAGCCTTTGGAGGTTTGAAAAAATAAAAACTAGTTCACTCTAAGTCTTCAATTTTGTTTTTCCAGGGATTTTTGTTTTTGTTTTTGATTTTGTTAAAAAATGTTTACGTACGTTTTCATCTTAAGAATCATATATGGAGGAAGTCAAGCGACGAGTAATATTAATGGGAGCTTGCGCGCATATCGGTATTTAGTAACGTTCAGTGACCAGAATCTAAAGACCCGTGACAATTAAACAGCGCAACATCTATGAACCGGAGTCAATGAGACACCATATAAACAGAGAAACAACGAACAAGTAATGTGTAAGAGAATTCTAAATAAAAGCGTTCCACTTATTTGTGTTCACGTGAGACCTATACCAAAAGTTCTGCCAAATCCTTCCATCTTTATAGCCGCGATTGGTTTTCTACCTAGCTGGGGTGTGTACCTGTATAGTACTTTTGCAGCACTTTGACTACATGACATTGAATATATGTGAAAGTATAGGTCAAATGTAAGTAAATAAATACATAAATAAATATAATATATATATATATATATATATATATATATATATATATATATATATATATATATATATATATATATATATATATATATAGATAGATAGATAGATAGATAGATAGATAGATAGATAGATACACAGACAGATATATATATATATATATATATATATATATATATATATATATATATATATATATATATATATATATATATACAGACAAATTGATAGATAGATAAATAAAGCTTACATGAGTTGAATTTTAGTACGTTCTAGAACAGGTGCATTTTGCAATTTTTAATTAGAAGTTTTAAGGTAGTTTTACCTTGCTCTCGTTATTTCTATATGCGCATTCCAGACTGGTTGCTCATACCGAACGAAAAGCTAATGAGATGTCTGCTCAACTAATAATAATAATAATTTACTTTCTTTTTGTCAAGTTCCTAAATTGTATGTTGTCAACTCCAGAATGCCCTGCATGCCGAGACAGTTTAACGTCTTGTGAAAGGCAATCGTATCTTGTCCTTGTTTTACCGACTCTAATGACTCATAATTGCTTATGACCTACTAACGTATACGTCACAAATGTCAAAACACTTTGACAATTCCGGAAATATTTTGCAGACGTGTGCTCAAAAATACGTTAAAAGGCTGCACGGACGTTCAGAAGTTAGAGATCATAGAAATTTATTACCAGCTAAGGGACAACAAAGTGACCGGAAGTAGACTACATAACGTCTTTTTGTAGACCGTTGGATAGTTTGGGTGCCAGTCATAGCGACGCTTACTGGTGACGGTGTATGAATACTACAGAAAGTTAAATAATGCGTTCCTATCATTACACAAAAACAAATTTTACACTCTCTGCCCACAGGTAGATGTTACTCTTTGTTATTACACAAAGAAAACATGGAAATCTAATTTTAGTCTATATATGCATACAACAACATGTACCAAATGTCATCTGCAAATGTTATACGTGCCCTCAACATATTTCAAGGTAGAAATGTTTCTTAGATGGCGTCAAACGGCATTCCAAATTTAATTCGATGTTGATTGGTTGCTATTTACTGCGCTGACAAGTATCGTTCCTTACAAAATTGTCAGCTGTTATTACAGTATCGTAGTTCCGAACTAAATCGTCAGCCGTCATACTACCTATCGTGGTTTCTAACCAGATCATCTGCTGTCATTAAGCTCTATCGTGGTTCCATACAAAATCATTAAGTTTTATTATACCTATTCGTAGATCCCAATAAAATCATCATCTGTTATTACACCCTATCGTAGTTCCCAACAAGTTCACCAGCTTGTCTCTATTTTGCACTTTGACACCTCCTGCCCAGCGAGTAAAATGATACGTATTCATTAAATTGCAGCGGTCAAGTAAAAAAAAAAAAAAAAAAAAAAAAAAAAAGGATAATCTACATAACTGGGTTGAGATTCGGTCAATACCAAAAGGGTCGTCTTAATTGTTAATTCCAGTCGTTTTAATCCAATGCATTTGCTTCCAGGAAATGTCCCACACTATACATTGAATGTTTTGCAATCGCTTAGGAAATGTAGGACAGCCTCGGTCCAAGTAAATTACCACGTAATTAACCGGAGCTCACAAAAGGTGTTCAAAAATAAAACAACTTAATTATCTACTGAAGCTGGATTAGGGCCGTCGTGGATAGAACTTTATTTTCTAATAAATAATGGAAAGACTGACGTGCTTTGCGATACAACTTTAATGAAACAACTTTTACCACAAAAATATAGTGCAATAACAGCAAAATAGAATATAAGAATATATTTGGCTAAGATAATTATACTGCAAATCAAATTATTGTGACTAGTGATCAGAATCATTAGAAGTAGTCCATCTCTGTGAAACGCCTTATCCCATCCCCCCCCCCACTCTCTCTCTCTCTCTCTCTCTCTCTCTCTCTGTGTGAATTTATACTCAATTTTACTTAGTTAGAATGTTTATACAACGACACAAATAAGTGTGTGTTGACGTGATACTATTTGGGTAATTAAACTACAGATCGAAATAAGAGTGGAAGAAAAGAATAAAATACATATTTCATGAATTAAAATTTTCAATCTAAGTTTCCAACAGGAAAAACGAATGTCCGGCAGATCCACAAAATGCTGTGTTGTTTTGTCATTAAGATTGCCCTCCGGCCAACGATGTTCCCGTTAGTAGATCTCGGCTACAAAGAACATCAATATTTATGAACGTTGCTCTCGGGCTAAACCTACACCACCTAAGCCGGAAACGGAACACATTCAGCTGACGAGCAGGAGGATGACGTACAACTTCCTGCGGAAATGATCAACGCTAGAGTGATTTCAAAATATAACATATTGCTTGCGTATGGAAGAACATTTGAAAACATGTCATCAAATGTGACCTTGAAGTGTCACACAATAGAAATAACTGAGGGTACAAAGGTATACATGTATAAAAATGATACACAGTGCGTGAGTTTCACAACCATCACCATCACAACCTACAGCTCAAGCGATAAAGTTTCGCCACAAATTCGACAAAACTTTACCATCTACAAATACATGCATCGTTTGCCCATGCTTTTATACCTTTATGAAGAGGAGAACAGTATTAAAATTTATCTTCAACAGTTAAGAGTCTCTTTTTGTCAGGCTCACCTATTTTCCCTTCTCAAGTGTATGCCTAAATATTCCCACATTTATGACGTTGATATCTGAAATTTTTGCTTGTTATCGAGGTAGCATTCATTACAGACGTCGGATTTAAATTTGTGCTAAAAGACTAGTGAAACAATACAATATTTAGATTTGGAAACCAGATGACTGAATTCGATCACCAATTATCACCTGCGGCCAAACAAATACATAATAACCAATACTTCTTATTTTAAGAATTGTTAATGGTTATCGGAGTTCCGTTTACTGTCAAAAGTTTTGAAAGAAGACATAACATCTAAGCGCGTGAACTGAACGTCGTTGCACGAGTTTTACAAAATGAACACTCTTGATTACGATACTGTTGGATCACTCATTCAAGATACGAGAAATCGGAACTTTGAATACGTGGTCCAAGATGCTACAAAATCTGTGCATTTCATACTTCTTTTTACACATTTGGATGTGCAGACGATCGTTTTTTTGTTGTTGTTGTTCTTGCTGTTGTTTTCTAAATCTACCATATTAGCACGCTCCATATAACGAGGAATTATCATCCACAAATAAATACATAGCGCTGCAACCTTTCTTCCTTAAACCATTTTTATAATCGACATACAAATTAATTATTTTATGATGTATTTTGACAGATGTTTAAATATTTTGTACACATGTTCATGTATGCAGAAATTGAAACTGTAATACGTGACAGATGGATACTAGATTTGTTTGGGGTTTATTTTTTTTTGGGGGGGGGTCATTGTTTTTTTTTTTTTTTTTTTTTTTTTTTTTTTTTTTTTTTTTGTCATACGTGACTGTTGTATTAATAAAACTTCCTGTTATTAAATCTGAACGGAAGTATTTACCAGAGTTCCACTGTCTATTGTTGGAAACAAACGTTTTTTGTTTAATTGTTTTTTATAGCAACCAATATCAAGGACTCACATTTTTGAACAAGACTTATTCTTAATCAAAGAAGCTTGTTGAAACATCAATAGTTTCCTATCTTTTGACCATAAACATATTTATAACGTTGTTTTTTTTTTCCTTTATCTTTATCGCGAAGTAAACCACCATTCCAACACATTTTAAGCTTTGATATCTTGCAATTTCTAGATCACGCCGAGTTGTCAGCATCAAAACAAAATCCGGACCAGTACGAGACACAAAACATCGATGCATCATCCGGATTGGTGATGGTGACAACGATATGTTATCTAGCAATCAGTTTAGCATTGCTGTGATAATGATGGTTTGCTATCCACTTATCAGTTTGGAGATAATTGTAATATTTATAAAGAGATTATGACGGAAACTCACCAAACTTACAAATTATGAACTTCTGAACATAGGTTGTTCAGTACAGTAATGTTTTGATACGTGTTTTCCGAACGTGATCTTGTTTCAGACGAATATTTTCGTTAAATTATCTGCTTAAAAATGAATAATTGCCTTTTACTGTAAGCATTGAAAAAATCATGATTTGAACCTTTTAAATATTTTACAAATAACGCAAGGTTTCTTAACTAACGTCGCTTTGAAAGCTTTGTTTGCTGCTAATGTACTTGTAGGAAACGAAAGTAAACGTTTGGTACTTTCTTGGACAGAAAATGGATAGGTATATGATAATATGTACCCTATCGGCTCCCAATTATACTGGTCCTTATCCGGATCGACTCTTATCATTTCTGGACCTTCCTCAAGCTTTTTGTATACCTCTGTTGTGACCAAAGCGTACCATTTCGTGCTGTTTGCATACGGTTCATAATTATTTAACATTAACCATACGGGCAAGAACCATACATCCGGTAGGTGAAAATATCGGTTTACTTAAAATCTTATCATGCATTATTCTTTAAAGTCTCAGATGCTATTTTCGTTGAATTTTTCAAACTTAATTCTGGGAAATCTTGCTAATAAATGTTAACAACCTGAGTCGAATGAATATTTAGTCTTTAAGGAAACTTGGCTGTCATGAAAGATTCTATTCGTCAACAAAGCCAAAAGACCAGTAGGGTAAAAAAAAAGCGTAACAATCACCACTTGAAATGATCAGCCAAAAAAGTGTTTCTGATTGGTTGAATGGTGTTGATGCTGCATTAGTAACGTGATATATACTGTCACGTGGGTTATCAAGATGGAGAGCAGTGGCCATTTTTTACCACTATTGTTACTTGAAGTTTTGAACATGATCCTCGTAATAACTTAATTGACGAACATCTCACTTATACATGTATGTGTTTGTGTTCCAAGGAAAAGCATTAAAACAATGTTATGATATTGTCGATTTTACTAAATTGGTTTTGTAAAAGTTGCTTAGCAAATTAGTTTAAAAGGTAAACTACATCCATAACGTGACAATTTATGAAAAATGCGTTGAAGGAAGAAATTATATGCATTGTATGTACAACATATTCCACGCTTTGGTATGTGCCACCCTTGAGATATTTTACATTTTTTTTCTTTCAAAATGTGATTTTCATTTCGGTTTTTCTTTGCACTTACGTTTTGACAATACAAAAGTCTTTCACATTACACCATGAAAAGGGAGATATTTTTCCTTGAACTTCCTTTTACTTAGCGTACTTTCCTTCTGATAAACGTCTCCAACCGCAGTCAGTAATATGGCTTTTCCAATGTTATGATCCAAAATTTGCAAAAGGAAATATATTTCGTGTGCTGTTTTAAAGGTAAACGGTTCAAGCAGACTTCCATTGTTCTGAAAAGACCATCAGTCTAATCTGGGTGTCAATGAGTATTTCAAAGCAACTGGTTAATAATAAATCCCTATTATTTTGGAGAAAATTAATAAATTCTGAGATAATCTTGAACAAATACTTCAGGAAAGAGTTTTCGCTTGTTATTCGCTTTCCTTTACTATATCTGGCATCCTCGATCAGAAGCATAAGACAGTTATATACTAACATTTCTTATGAACGTTCCCATTTCTATGATTTAAGAACCGTTTGCATCTATTGACTACTACTACTCCTACTACTACTCCTACTACTACTACTACTACTACTACTAATAATAATAATAATAATAGGCAGCATAACTGTTTCTCACGAAGGTAGTTTTGTCAGACAAAACAGGCCAAAAGTTCCACCAATACACTGGAACGGATCAAACCTAAAAAACCCAGTGCTCTTCTATAAATAATCTCAAATTATATCCAGGAGATTGCAACATTAAGTTTAAACGGTCCGTGTATAATCTCCCAGATAAACAAGTACATTCTCACTATCAGTTTGACACCTTGTCTCTAGATAACCATCAGTCATTAAATCAGATAAGCAAAATGTCACTCATTTTTCATTGAGTTTGTGAGGGAAGGGCATTTGTAAAGTAAAATGCTGTATTATCAATTTTTAAAGAAACTAGCTACAGAGTGAGTACAACTTCTGGCGAAACAAAATCAATGCGAAATTGTCGGACATTTGGAAATTGTACAATTTGTAGTCGCGAAATAAGTGTATATTGATCCACTATGGGGAAAACCCTTATATAGCGAACAGGAAAAGGAACTGACGGGCAAGAGCCTCCAAAAAATGAGAAACGTCATTGAAAAACAAAACATATAGTTGAGTCACAATATTTACTGTTTGCGGATGTGTTTGTATTTCACTTTCTTTTCAACGTCAGATTTATGCAAAACATAACAGATAAAACTGGAATTCATCGAAATGACAAAGTTTAAAAAGAGAAGGTACTTCTAATACATGCCTGCTTTTCGCTTTGAAAGTTTTGATTTTTTAAGCCCAGTTTTCTTATTTGAATTAATTGTTGTGATCGTTACTTCTCTTCCCCATCTCTCTTTACTAGCCCCGTGCCAAGCTTATCTAAGCTACGTTTGTCATCTTCATCTTTCTTCACAAATCCTGATGCGATTTTATCCACGTATCTTTTCTCTTCCTGACTCACGTCCACTCCTGATGTTTTCTTCACGAAGCCAGCGCCAATTTGATCGATATATCGCTTTTCCTCTTCCACTTGTTCTGGTCCAGTGTCCTTTTTTATAAAACCCATCCCAATTCTATCAGTATATCTTTTATTGGCTGATTCGTCCTTTTTTACGAATCCCATTCCAATTTGATCCAAACGTCTTTTGTCCACAGTTTCGTCTTTTTCGACATGCCCCGTTCCTGTTCCATCCAAATATTGTTTGTCTACTGCTTCATCCTTTTTCACAAAACCCATTCCAATTTTATCGATATATCGTTTGTCCGTAGTATCGTCCTTTTCAACAAAACCCATTCCGATTTTGTCCACGACCATTTTGACTGGTGCGCTATCTTTTTTGACGAAACCCATTCCAATTTTGTCGATATTCCTTTTCTCTGCTACATCATCCCTTTTGATAAAACCCATACCAATCTCGTCAACCTGGCGTTTGTCTGAACCATCTTCCGAATACTCAAGGTCTTTCTTAATGAAACCCATGCCGATTCTTTCCAGACGTCTTTTATCCAAATCATCTATGTTGTCTGCTTTACTGTTCTTTACAAATTCCATGCCAATTTTGTCTTTGTATCTTTTCTCTGCATTTGTGTCATCGCCATCACTAAAGGCATTTTTCTTGACAAATCCTGAACTTATTTTATCCAGATTTCTTTTATCCGCATCATCCTTCTTGATGAAGCCGGAACCTAATCTATCCATGTATCTTTTGCCTATATCCATAATATCTCTTTTGACGAAGCCGTATCCTAACCTGTCCAAGTTTCTTTTGCCATAATAATCTTCGTACGCTTCTACATCATTAGTTCGCGTATCTTTCTTAACAAGGCCCATACCAACTGGATCTAGGAATCTTTTACCAAAGTAAGCCTTATACATTTCTGCACTGTCTAACACTGTGTCCTTCTTGACGAATCCGGCTCCTATTCTATCCAGACTTCGTTTGTCCTCAATCTCATTGGCCACCTCTCTATCAAAGTATTCACCGTCTGCTCTTTCCTCGCTCTTTTTGATAAATCCAGACCCTACCCGATCTACGTATCTTCTATACCGGTCTCTATTCTCCATCCGATGTGTTGGATCAAAAGTTTGGTCATTATAATCTGTACTCCTTTTTCGTCTTATGAATCCCATTCCTAACGTATCAACGTGTCGTTTCATCTTTGCGGTTGATTCATAATCGTGAAAATTCCTTCCATATTCATCATCTCCCAGATCATAATTCATTGGTTGAGAATCTTCAATGTCTTGCGGGAAATATTCATATATATAAGGGTTTCTCTTGAGCAGCCCAAACCCTAATCGATCAACCTGCCTCTTATTCGGAGTCCTTCCAAATTCAGACATTGCTTTTATATATCTGTTTCTGTACCCACTGGGATGGTTGAATCCGACGGTAAGGTAGCCAAACGATCTGTAAATATAAAATAATTTCGTTTAAATGAACGTAAGTGACACGCAAATACGTTAATCAATGAAAAATTTTCAAAATAAGAGAAACTAGCTGTTTTTGTACATTCAACAAACGCTTGCTTTTATCTTGAATGTGTGTTTAAAGTAGAGCTGGACTGACAGACCGATGTTCGTTTGAACAATGGAAAATATTGCTACTTTATGTATATAATGCTGGTGATTTGAGCATTGGATAAGGAAATTCCAGCGGCGAGCACTATTGATATGCAGTTTTAATATATACCGAAAGATTAGCTTATTCTTGTCTATCCACATGTATTCATTTTTAAAGGAAAATCTTAGGCCCTGATATTCCAGACCTGGAGCGACAGAATTGACCCTGGTCTGCGGGCGATGGTCTGGGAAGTATTATGCTGCAACAGATCTGCGCCTACTCTATTGGCATTTGGGTCCGAATTCGATTAAAATGTCGCTTACCAGTCATTGTTTTAAACATGGAGGTCTTCCTTAGTGGCCGATTTGGCAGTCAGGCCAAAAGGAAAATACTCAAATTAAAGTTATAAGAATAAATACGTGATTTGATTCTGAAGCCCTCGAAAGGTAGTCGATGCCCTCTTGTGCCCCCCCCCCCCAAAAAAAATGTGTGTTCAATCGCTCTCTAAATATGAAAATCAACTGTACTTTGAAAGTGTAACTTTGTTTGTTCATGAAATAATACTCAATATTCTGTTTTTTTTTTTTTTTCCTAACTGAAAATGGAGTGTATTACATCATTTAAGAGGAATAGTAACACGGACATTTTCTACACTCGTATTTTTTTTTTCTTCTCCCGAAATGATACATTGGGGGTATCGATTGTTTTAATTCCATATCAAAATGACTGTTACTATTAACATTCCAGCAAGGTCAATTTATTTCTATATCCATTTTAAAGTATCTAAATCAACAAAATGAAGAATTCTATTTATGGTATCAGATGTTGTTCCATTATAGCTCACGAAATGAGAAAAACAGCTGTGAATCGGAACACATCGAGTCTTTTATTTTACCAAATTGTGGACTGGTACAGTAAGAAAAAAGAGGAAATAACCGGAAAATCTCTCAGTACTCAGTCACAGACGTTAAGTTGCATCGTCATAAGAATGTCAGAATGCAGTTCAAATCTTTGATGTGGGCATCCACTAAGGAAACCTTGGACAATACTAGCCTTCGCTATCTGAAAATGTTAGGCTAATGGTTGAATTTGTTAGTAGTTGTTCCTATATTATAGCTATTAAGACGCCAATTTTATGGTAGACGGAGGTGAAAATAAGAAAATTAGTCTGTTGCCGACCTGTAATTGAAAACGTTGACAGTTAAATTAGGTATCGTCTTGTGCATGATTGATTATGTATATTGATTATTCGAGTAACACGCCCGCTTCTTGTTTTCAGCATGTATGTATGTACCAATGGGTAAGTTAATGATAAGATTAATCGGTCAACTTCTTTTCTACTAGTCACCTCTATATAACAATTTTTTACTTGAGAAAGTCTCATTTACACGTAAGGTATTTCATCTTAATCTGTGTCTGAATTGCCCTTGCTTATAATGACTACTTGTTTTTAAATCCAATAGGTGACATATTAGTCTGCACTTCAGCAAATATATTTAGCACATTCGGAAAGATAGTTTTACAGTCAAAACTCTTTCGTGTTTCTACTTGCGAGCCCATAGTTTAGTGAATAAATACAATTTACTCAAACCGGTGAAACTTTTTGTGAAAGTCACTAAGCCAAATAATCAATCAAGTTTTAAATCTCATTCTCTTCGGTTACTTGTATGTTCATCAATATTGTTTTAAAATTTAAGCTCCATTAATGCAGTAGGTTTGAGAAATAGCTTCAAGAACGTCAGTACTTTAATGTTACTGGCGTTTAACTTCCGAAAAATAGGATAGGAGCTAATTTCCTCTCTCCTGTTTTTGATAGTTGAGTATCGAAATAATTTTATACATTTTTGAGATTATCCAAGGTACCAAATTTGGGAACATTGCTATTTTCTAATATGTTTATGTTAGCATGTGCACAATAACTGCCTTGACCTTTGGACTTGACCTTGTACATTATATGTTGGCTAAGAACTAAATTAACTTGTTTCAAGAGTTGGCAATGTTATACCAACTTGCTAATTTAGGTTGAATCTATATACTCTATATTTCTTCAAGACAATCCGAAATAATTACACTGGCATAATTTAAAGTGCTATTCAAGATGGGCGCCATTTTGGGGGTTAGATCAGCATACTTTTCATACAGAACGACATTTTGTTCAATAAAAACGGCAGTTATTATACCGGCATCATTTAATGTACTCTTCACATAGATCCAAGAACTGGTTTTCATAAAATTAACTAATACTAACGTCTGTTTCCATGCTCACTCGTCATGAGAGAAAATGGAGACCTGAGACTGTCAACTCGGTACCGGATTGATCAGCGTGAACGTATTAACTGAAATGAGGCGAGCTGCAAAGTCTGGTTAAAATTCTTTTGTATATGTTCAAGTCACTATGTAAACAAATGGAAGCAGTGACCCTGGGTTTCGCCAGAATGTCTAATATATCTATTTTCAAATTTGTTCACAATTTAGATGACATATTGTTCATTATTACATCGGCACCATTTTTTATTCAGGACCAATCGCATGTTGTGTTTGTATATTTGTGAAAAACCCACGTCAATACAACCAACCAATCAGGAGAAGCAGTCATAGCAAAATTTAATGATGGCCGTCAAGGAAGCCATTTTGGAGTTAGATCAGCATTATTTTAATATGGAACGAACAACACACCGGTAGAAGCATTCAAAAGAAAATTCATCCGTTCAAGTGGTGAAGCCCATAACAAGATTTTGTAATGGTTGCTCTTAAGCCAATTTTTGGGAGATCATATCAACATTATTTTCATTCAAGGGCTGCAAAATAAACTCTTTTAGAGAGAACCGTATGCCCCCATATGACCATACGTTTAGGATGAGCAGCGATATAATAATTTCCCTTGATGTCACTAGGGCGGCTATGTTATCTTTTAGATTAGCAATCTTTTTATATAGGACCGTTTACACGTTCAAAAGAGTCCTTCAGTGTCAATAGGATGTCATCTCACACAAACACACACACATACATACACACACATACATATATATGATTATAATGATTAAATTATTTCCAAGATGTCAGTCGTGATGATATTTTGAATAAAAATGTTTGGGGACCATTTTTTAAGAACTATCTACGTCTAATAAAAGTCTGTTAGTGGAAACCTCACTATCGATACTACCGTCTACTTTGGAGGAATGGCAATAGCAAAAATTTAAAAATGACCGCCATATTGCATGAAAAATGGGCACTATTTTTATTTTGGACCGGCTGGACACTGGGATGAAAGTGTTTGTAAAGGTTAATGATAATCCTTTTAGTAGCTGGATGGCAGGGTGGGAGCTCCATGGGGGACGGAAGCGTTCTTCTAGCGAGAACAAACTTGTTCTAACGAACGGAGGGATATGGAACAGTATGCCGCTTCATAAGTGCTTGTGGTCATTGACTGCCACAGCTAAACAGAACAGAGTGCAGGCTATTTAAATACTGGAATGTCGGAAGCAATACATGTCTATTTATTGCTTCTGTCACTTGGACAAGATAATTCAAGTAGAACATTTCAGATCTTAGTAACGATATTGTATCAGTAGTATGTTTAACTGAGTTACTATGGAACATGCCAAGCACGTTTCCGTTAGCGCAAAAATGTATTTTTGATCAGGGGAAAAAAGACTGTTCCCTGAATATAGAATATTCAAAATTATACGAATAATGTTATAACTTTTATTTCAATTTCCGATGTCTCTGCGTACTGTGGCTTGAAATCTAACTATAAATTAACATAAAAATAAACGTTTAGCATACTCACCATTTACAACAAAGGACAATTGATGATACTGAATAAATTTTCATCTTTGGTAAGATTATTAATTCATACTTTTAGAAACACTCGTTGTAAACACAGAGGCTCAGAAGAAAGGCGTTTCAAATCATATTCAGACAGTTACACAGAATCTGTACCGTTTAAGACAATATTTGTAATTTAATGCATTTCAAGAATGATTTTATGATACCAGCGTATTTATGCTGATTGGAAAGAATTTGATAATATATTCTGAAAAAGGATACTCCATAGTTTAAAACTCCAATTTCAAGTATTTAAAGGGAAATACCTTCAGATTCAAAGGCAATTTCATTTACTTTCCAGAAATACAAAGAGGTTCAATGACAATGTCATTTACTTCCCGGAAATACCTCGAGGTTCAACGAAATATCGGGTCTTATTATTTGTATTCATATTTCAATAACCGTCTTCAATCATGAAACAAAAGTAGTTCTCATTAAAAGCAAGGCAAAATAAATAACCAATCTAAGAACAAGAATAAAAAAAGTGTCAATGAAACATGATGAATAGTGCCGTTTGCAAAGTTTTGTGCCACTGAATAGTGGTAACGAACGCTGTTATACTAGGACAGGGAAATTCTTCAAAGCAATAGATTGAAAACATCCGAAAGATATCAACTTTATCACTTTTTGAGAACTATGAATTATGCATGACATTAATTTTTTTTGAATTTAGACTGTGTAGCTAGTTTAAGGAAAATGAGAATGTGCGTTTGCTACGATAGTCGTATTACGTTTTCAATTTACAAATACAATTAGGTTTGTGAGAGTTGTCCAACATCGCAATGCTTTTACGAAGTAAAAATAGACTGTTTATTTGATAAATACAATATCCGTTCTGTACCAATTACTAACATTGGTCATACCAGAGTATTTACAAATTTAAATTAGAAGCTCTACATATGCGAGTTAACAAGGCCTCTCGGGGGCGTTGGTGCTAATTATCCTCTGAAGAGCTCTTCTTACTGTAGACGGTCAACGAAAGCGAAAATGCACAAGAGCCACTTGAATGAGTTTATTTATTGATTCAGTTCTCCGTTGAAGAACGGATGATAAGAGCCGATCCCCCGGGGAACAATGATCGTTGAGTATCACATAGAGTGTGCCCTGGAAGATCATGGATTGCTATATCAAAACTATATATATATATATATATATATATATATATATATATATATATATATATATATATATATATATATATATATATATATATATATATATATATATATATATATATATATATATATATATATATATATATATATATATATATATATATATATATATGTATGTATATCTATATATATATATATATATATATATATATATATATATATATATCTGTATGTATATCTATATATATATATATCTATATATATATATATATATATATATATATATATATATATATATATATATATATATATATATATCTGTGTGTGTGTGTGTGTGTGTGTGTGTGTGTACAAGCCATCAATGATCAGCTGCCGGATTAGTTAGATCGCCGCATCAAATACGGATCATAACAAAATGCGAAAGTACTGCACAAATGAAATGTTTCAGGACTCAGTAAATACATGTGCCATGGACACATTGTCAGCATGTTTCTTGGACACTTTGTCAGAATGTTTCCTTGATATTTTGTCGGTATGTTTATTGGACAACTTTTACATTATGTTTAGTAGTATGATTTGGAACTGAAATTTGTACAATTTGGCGGTCAGCACCTAGACATGTTTTGAGGTTAAATGCAGAAGGGAGCATCGTTTAATAGTCCAAAGCAGATGCATAATGTTTTCATAATTACAAATGCTCCCAATTTGACGGTTTCATGCCTGTCTGAGTACCAGAACATTTTAAAATACAGTACGAGCCATACAAAAGTGCTTGCAAAGTTTTTAAAACTATTGCAGATTAATTAAAACAGTTTGACGTGGATCATTTTACTAAGTCATTGTTATTCTGACATGCGCGTTCGTGGGAACGAGTTAAAATATCTGGTGATTGCTTTTAAATTGAAGGACACTTGATAATTTATTCATACTAAAATGGGGTAACAATTGTCGGTTTTGCCAATGTCTATTACGGTTTCCTATTTTTCCCATGTCAACTACACGCTAAACGGCAAATGTAATAGATTAAGAGAACCGAAACGTATTTTCTACTTCTACTTCTATGCCCTAGATCCGCTCCTCTCATCTTTCATTCTCATGCTGAAACTACGTCAAGAAATGCTGTACGAGAAGTTTATGAATTCAGGTACGAGAATTCATTCAGGCAGCATATTTTGATGCGTGACTTGGAACGTTATTTAATTGTGTTTAAAAAAAAAGATTAACATACGTATGATTTGTATAATAGGTTGTGTTTTAACACAAGCGTATTATCATAGCTACCATCTATTTAAACATGAATCTATTAATTCGATGAAGCAACAAAAATTATCAGCAAAATGCAACCAATTTAATCGATGTCAGCAACTTTGACATGAAATAGTCACCGAGTTGCAAGGAAACGGAATACACATTTAAAACTTGGAACACTGAGGTGTGGGGGAAGGCACCGTCATTCTAGTATAATATCTAGATTAGATCTTTTGGTTGACAAATTATTATTATTATTATTATTATTATTATTATATATATATATATATATATATATATATATATATATATATATATATATATATATATATATATATATATATATATATATATATATATATATATATATATATATATATATATACATACATACATACATACATACATATATGTAAGTGTGTGTGTGTATGTTTAGAGTTCAAGAAAGGACATCACGTTAAAAAATAATAATTGTTAGAAATCTTCATAAAATCATATGATTCGGGACCGACCTTTTTTCCCGAAAGCAATAAATTAATTTTTTTTACTGCCAATTAGTTACGTTTTACAATCAGTCATTTCAACGGCTGATATACCAATTAAATAAGAAAGCAAGCATTAAGTTCTTCGGGAAAGAAATGCATCCTTGACGATGACGTATGTTTCTCTAATAACGATAGAAGATTGTCATCTTTCCAGCAGAGTTAATCTTTCCAGATGAATCGTGAACAATCCCCTTAGATTTGATATCTATTAATAACAATACTGCATATCTGATGTGCGGTACGACTATGTCCTTTGTGAGTCCTTGCATGAAGCTGAAAATAACTGTTTGTATTCATTTCACATTTGAATCAAATCACATGGGCCTTACTTCAAAACGCAGCTTTGTGTATTTCATGAGTTTTGACAAATTACATTTTCATCGCTCCGATAAGGTTCCATTTTGAAATGTAACAAATAATCCTTCAGGTCTAATTTACTAAGTATCATTGGGTTGAAACCTTTCATTCATGAAAGAGTCATACTTTATATTCAAACTGATAGCTATAATAATACCATTTATGTCAAACACCTGCGCGCTTGTGCTCAATTCCCGTTTGTGAGCCTAAAGTAGATTATACTGGCAAGGAAACAGTTTAAAGCGAGAATGTCAAACGCTAAGATCGGGTAAACCAGCATGGTAACTATTTCGCGCAAAGTTTAAAGGATAAACATGGCGCTCTTTCATATAATTGGCGTGTTTCTTGATATTGTTATTGTTGTTGTTTCGGTTTAGCGCCATTTTTATGACATGAAATGCCACACATTGCAGCCAGTTTATTTGGCAGAGGAAGACCCCGATAGGAACCACCAATACAAGGGAAGATGCAGGCAAACTTTCTTACATAACCACGTTGACGGAGCCCAGGACTCAGACCCACTTAGAAAGAAGTTAGGTGTCAGTGATCTATAAAGGCGAGCACTTTAGTTCACTCGGCCACCAGGAGTCCACCAAATAATGGTAAAATGTGTCTAGTCCAGGAACATAAAGTTACACACGTAATTACTTTAGTTATTCAGGCAAGTATGCAGTGTTCAGGAAACTGTGTACTTAGATAAATTATGGAGGTAAAAGTTCAGTACAAAAAGTCAACCACAGTAAAGTGTTCAATTATTTTGCAAGCTATTTAGCTGACAGTTAGGAATCTTAAATATGGTAATTCATTCTATTATCCTGATAATTAGTTAAACGTCTGTTTGTCAAACACTGTAATGAATGGTATGTTTCAGATAAGCATTCAGTAAAAAGACAATTAAAAATACGGCAATGAATATGATTATACTGAGAAGTCTCGCAGTCAAAAGACGGTAAAGACGCACAATATCATGGCAAGTACTCAGTCCAAAATCTGAAGGCCAAACACTGTAATGAATTTGAGTCAAAGGTCAGATAGTCGTACACGGTGATAAATTTTCATTACCCAAGCTAGTATTATGTCAGAGATCAGATCATAGCATGTAGTCAGTCCAAAATCAGAAAGTCATACACGGCAATGTGCTAAATTAGCCGGACAAAAATATTCAGTCCAAAGTAAGAAGTTCAGACGAGGCACATTCTCAAATTATTCCGGCAAATATTCGGTAAAAAGTTAGATGTTAAAAATGGTATTAACTACAGTATATTACATCAACCGTATTGTAAACAATCTGGGAAACGCTTATATAGGGTTGCACAGGGAAATTAGGAGGGAACTTGCAGATAATGCAGTTTAAGAGAGCTGAATATATATTGTTCCGATCCGTGGACTCAGCAGAACAATAGCTTTGTTCAGTGGTGAAAGGCATTAATTTGCACTCCTGATTATATGCCACGTTGTCTTGTTCGGAATATATTTTACCCCTTTGTAACAGAACGCAGCTTCAAAAAGATGTTAACGATTAAAGAACAACACATGGTAAAAATTATAACAATATGCAGGTAGCCGAATAGTCGCAAATAAAAAAACAAAAGTTGGTCGAGAGGAGTCACAGATGTGTAGACCATTGTTTTATTAATGTTATCATCATTGTCTTTATCAGAATGTTCCAAGCAGCTAAATTACCATTTTTAGTGGGATCGTATGCTTCCCTATGAAATAATGTAAATGAACTTTCTGTAAGCTATACTTGATGTAACTATTTAAAAGATGTAAGGCAAACAAGAGCATACATCAGTCGTCACGATGCAAAAAGTAAAAATGAAAGGTTCAGCTTAAGGGTAGCACCTTGCAGAGTTAAACGATCGAATAATTGTAAGAAGTAATATTAATATTTTTGGATCTATTATAAACAGACCGCTGAAGTTGCTGAAATACACGCAGAGCCACCAGCTGTTGTAATATTGTTTTGCTGGGTCTAGTAGAAAAACAAATAATACAGCACACACTTTGTGGATCGAGTAGTTTATTGACTTACCTCATTCATCAATAGCTCATGGGCGTCAACATTAATTTTTAATTTTTCCGAGGGGAGAGGGGCGGCAAGCCGAAATAAAAGGGATATTTATATGCTGCACAATCGATATACCCCACCCGTTAATAACGCCCATGATTCGGAATTTGAGATGA
Organism: Sinohyriopsis cumingii; assembly: GCA_028554795.2. Classification (NCBI taxonomy): domain Eukaryota; kingdom Metazoa; phylum Mollusca; class Bivalvia; order Unionida; family Unionidae; genus Sinohyriopsis; species Sinohyriopsis cumingii. Next base: position 74,805,760 of record CM068828.1, read on the forward strand.
TGCAACGGAAAGAAAGTAATCGATTATTGTATTCATTATTACGTTGAGGTATGAACTAAACTGCAGTATTTAAACTAGATTCACATATAGTAGCTATGTTAGCGGTTTACAGAGCTTAATTGATCAAGCAATAATGTAATCTTCGAAGTCATTGCATTTATACATGGAACAAGTTCTTACAAGTCATCCAAGCCAGTGATCACTGTTTGATAAATTTTCCATGGAACGGATTAATAACAGAACAAGCCAGTAGTGGTATTTTAAAGAACCGCTAAGCATGTAGTCATGGCAAAAACAATTCGGTTGGGGAGGTATGAAATTCTGATGAGAAATATCCTAAGTTTCAACGAAAACGAAGCTCAAGTCTACGGAACTTACGCTCAGACAAAAGCAATTTGTCGGATCAAAAGTATAAATGCTTGAACGTACTTGAAACGTTTCATGTCTAAATCAATCAGGATAGTCTGTCATTTTGAGATGCAAAGAATTTCGAGTTGAATCCTGCGGAATCTATTGAGATGCACTTAAACTTATCCCAAAAATCATGATATGTTCAAATGGTAACTTGATTATGGTTATGAATATCGCTAATAAATGATGGGGTGACATTAATATCGCTGATAAATTATGGGGTTACTTGAATATCGCCGATAAATCATTGGGTGACTTGACTATCGTTAGTATATCATGGGTGAATTTTGATCTCTAATACTTTAATTAAGAACCTTACAATGTGAGGCAGCAGGGATAGAGACGCGTATTCATCAACTTAAACAAAAGTAGTATTTCCAAAATTTTTTTTTACAGAATTCATTTATGCATTTAATGAACATGATTTACGAATCAATTGTGATATGAATTACGTGTAATCTTTACCGTAATCTTCGGCGGCACACATATACTACTGAATAAACAATGATCACTATAAACAGCCACACTGCAGACATCGCAGCGATATGACCAAATTTGTTAACATTCTAAATCACACACACAAACACACACACACACGCACACATACGCACACATAAATCAAAATTTTGATATGGATTGTGTCTTCAGTAAGTAGAGAATCAAATCACAAATAGGTTTTCGTAAAAATATGAATGCTTTGGGAAATGAATATTTATGTTTTAATATTTTGTCGTTTACCAGTAGAAATGATTTTAGATTAACAAATATTCTAACCTATAACATCTATATCTTTTGCAAGTTTCAACAATATTTATTTTGAAACGTTTAAAAAAATAAGTAGTGTGATTTATCCATTACGACGGACTTGGAGACATGCAAAATCGAGTTCTCGTTAATAATTATCCTTATTCGTGAAATAGTATTGGTGTATCAAAACAGAAAGCAAGGAATGAAAATAAATCAGCTGAAATTGTCCGGGGGTGCGAGGGAGGATAGAGGTTGGAAACTGACATAAAAATTGCTCTCTCCAGTAAAGATGGGGTTCCAACAAAAAACATTGCTCGGATTCCTCAGCCCCTCTGGCCAATACCGAACACATAATAAATTTACGCATATGGCCAAAACTGGCAATGCATTTATATTTGTTAATTAATAACACTGGAATAAAATATGCATTATGCGGTAATTTGGTTTCATAGATCGAGTAAATAGGTATAAAAATGAAAATACGCTAGGCACACTTGATTAGTATTTACGTCCACAGCAGTTGATAAGAAGACTTAGAACTGTTTGTGTAAGGCAATATCTCACTTACTCAGAGTATCAATTGTCGCGAAAGTATTCATAAATGTAAAAATGCATCACAGACTGCGGAGACTGAATATCAAAGTAAGTACGGCGCGTAAATGCAGCGGGTCCCTCTAAAATGATCCAAATCAGGCTCCGCGCTTGCTGAGGTCGGTGCTGAAGTCTCCAATCAGGTAACAGGAAATAACCAAGTTACGAAGCATCAGAAAAGCAAATATATATCAGTCAAAATCATTGTTATAAAATTAAATTCTTTCTTTATATACATCACCTTGAAGTGTATCAAAATACCGTCAATACTTACGTAGACTTTAAAAATGATATATAATATACTATAGCTACCTCAACGTATTTGTTTTGCAATAAACTTTAAACCGGCACTATCAACATAGTCGTACGATTGAAACCATGACACCTTATACCATTTCAGACATTAAGACAACCGCCGATTTTGAACTATGCCGGCCAGGAATTGACACGTGGATACTTGACGGTATGTCAATATGTGCCGGAACTTGCTATTCATTTACACAAGATACATTCATTTCTTGTCGCAAGTTCACTGATTCGAGATAATTCGAATAAACATTCAGCGTAAATGCGAGGTAGCTTGTATGGCGGACACTCTTAGATATAATGTATATAGTCCGATCTTCCAGAACGTTAGTTGAAGCAATTAAAGGGGTTGAACCTCTTCGGAATCACGTGTCACCGTATTGACCAAACCAGGCAATACTTGTATTGTTACTCGGTATATCTACTTTAAATCAACGACATTGACGGGTGAACATCATAGTAAAAAGTAAAATTATAGAATGTCAGACAAATGACAAAGACTCTTAAACCACTTAGTTCTCCCAACTGGTTGAGATGTTCATATCAGGGCCGCGAGCAGTGTATGACAACTAGGACGAAATACTGGGGGCCCACAACTGTCAAGGGGCCAACCGCCTTCTCTGGTTTTAATTCATATGGGGCCTACTGGACAATTGTTTCCTAGGGACCACAAATCCTGCCAGTGGCCCTGGTTCAAATATATCTATCTATCTATCTACATTTATTACTAATCTTTATATCATTCAATCGCATAAAAAGTTATTGTTTTCATCTGGTTTCAATTCCTCCTTCGCAATAAAAAAAAGAATTATTAGGTAGAATATAAGAAGAAAAATGCTGGAACATTCCTAACGACTGGAAAGCATGCAATTTCACATTGGCGATCCGGAAGAAATATAATCAAGTCATTCGATACAAATAATTAATGGATTCATATCTCTTGGTAATTCACTCGGCACTTGGTTAATTAATCTTGAACCACTTTTTGTGTTAATCTGTCACTGTGTCATTTTATTACAGGAAATTAATGGGCTTTTTCATCTCTCGTTCTTTGACACATTTAGTTGATGACATCATTGTGATGATGACCAGAAAACTATCACGTTTAATCGATGACATGTTTGGTCATGGTGATCAGAAAACCATCACGTTTAATCGATGACATGTTTGGTCATGGTGATCAGAAACCCATCATGTTTAATCGATGACATGATTGGTGATGGTAATCAGAAAACCATCACATTTAATCGATGACATGACTGGTCATAGTGATCAGAAAACCATCACGTTTAATCGATGACATGTTTGGTCATAGTGATCAGAAAACCATCATGTTTAATCGATGACATGTTTGGTCATGGTGATCAGAAAAGAAACAAATTAAAATAATGCAATTGAAGGAAACTAAATTTATTATATTTCTTACACGTCTCTTTCATCCAGTTTGACTAAATAAATCAATGAATGAAATTTACTGCATGAAGCCAATGTGAGGTAATCCTAAAAATTATAATGTACATAAAACATATAACTTTAATTGTAAAGTGCATTTCTTTAATTATTCTTACAATAAATCATCATTGATTATCGTTCTCGGTGAAATTAACAACATTCATAAATATGTAGACTAATTAAAATAATTAAAATCCAGTAGATATCTACAACAAATTAGAGATAATACTTGCTAGAATTCATTATATTCGATGGTATGTTTATTGCCAGGTATTCGAAATTACACATCATTCTGATTACATTGCTACAATGGTAGTTGATTAATTCGATACATGTATACATCTTAAACCATACTCGACGATCTGAATATGACAATAACTTTCTCAGTTATTGATAAAATGATAAATTCCAGAAGTAAGATGGATTCTGCTCCATCTACAAGGAACTATGCACATTACACGAGTATATGGTTTAATACTGAAATAGCATGCTATATGAGTTTAAAAATTGTGTATTCATGCACATAATCCGATACAATTGCAATATATATATATATATATATATATATATATATATATATATATATATATATATATATATATATATATATATATGCTGTGCTTAACCTTTATCCATGGCTGAAATTGTAGTTTACGATTATGGTCATTTGTAAACAGTGTGTTTACATGACTAAGTTTTGCCCTTGATTGTACTTTGCAAATAGCATGCTGACATAGTATGTGAATAGAATATTCTGGATTCCTTGGAATCCATTTGTTATCAGAGTTTACTTTTGTGTTCAGATATAATTAGATTCTTTCTTCAATTCATTCATTAAAATAATAAGTGCTCTTTGACTTGGGATTAACTCTTAATTTTAGTACTATTGGGAGTTCATTCAAAGGCATTTTCTATTGTATCAATGTACATGGGACATTTTAAGGTTAAGCAAATTCACGCTGAACATTTTATTGAACTTGTGATAAGACATTCAGGATTAGTTGGGATTTAATTCACAATATCGTGTAGGTCTTTTGCATTTTCATTTTGCATTGCAAGAAAATAAATAAATTGTTGAATCTACTTACATTTTTAGTTTAAATGTTTCATATATATATATATATATATATATATATATATATATATATATATATATATATATATATATATATATATATATATATATATATATATCTACAATACAATAATTGCAGTGAACGATATAAGAATAAAACGAAAGCATCTTGATTATGTTACAAATTTTGCCCTGACAAAATTGTGTATTAATTTCACAGCCGTACACATAATTGCCGAGCCATAATGCAATAATTGTAAGCCGATATGGTATCTCTAAAGCAGCATATGTGTCAACATTCAATGGAAAGTAATTTATATTATTAGTATTGATATCCGAATTCCAAATACAATACAGCAAACTTCTTTCTGATTCCTCTATCCTTAAATGCTAATTGTGAACAAAATGAAAGTTTATACTCTGCTTAACGTCACGTCATCAGTAAATCTTAAACCTAATTTTTGAAACTTGCATGATGAGTTTTAATTAATTACCGGTTGTACACGTAACACACAAACATCCGGTTATTCAAGGTAAATAATTAAGGAAAATTAATTGTTCCCTGATTTGAATGTTGCTTTTTAATGACTACTGTAATTTTACATCCTGTCGAATTTTGCTAACGATATTGATATGGGGAATGTAATACTGAATAATTCTTTAAATATCATAAATTTTGTAACATTCACAGCAGTATTGATTTCGTGCAAAATGTAAATATCAGAATACTGTTCATTAGGTGTTCTCTTCATTAGAGGACACTTCATGATGAATAAAATTTAAATTGCATAGCTACGTAGAATTTTCTAATAAGCGAATGCAATTGCCTGTATTCATAAAGAAGCAACTATGATCCCAGTGGTGGTGGTGGGGGGTCCATTTTTTTTTTTTTTTTTTTTTTTTTTTTTTTTGCTGTTGTTTTGTTTTGGTTTGGATTTCTGGTAGAATATTATTTATTCAAGAAAACATCTTCACTTACGATTGATGACACTACAACATTTTGGGATTCATTATAACCAGGAGGTATGCTAAATACTCTCTCTCCAGTTACAGAGAAATTTTAACAATCAGTAATTGCCCACTGACGTAAAGTAGATTAGTTATGTTTAAATATAATCATATACATACTCACTTCTAGTATTTATATTTTGCAGTATTATTGCACGACGTTAGGAGAACATTATAGATCAGCAAAAATGAATTCATATCTTCCTTTACAATAATAGTAGCCATTTTATTATATGCTCGATTTGCCGTTCTATCTAGTCTGAATAACACAAATAATAGTAAAATAAACCAAACAATTGAATTTCTGCTATATTCCAAAGTAAAAACACAAGCGTAGTAAAAAAAAAAACAAACAACGCAGTAACTTTATTCATGCGCACATTTTACTTTCCATCGACCATTGATATTGGATGCATTTCGCGCTCTCTTTCGTTTAAAAAAGAAATCTCAATTTTTGGTGTAGATAAAATGGAAATTTAGAGTCATATTGTGAACGGCTGTACCCTGAAACAGCTTCTCTAGTTGAGAGAATTTCCCTTCCTGTCGATCCAACTAGATTCTGCTTTTCTTGTTGCGGATTTTTTAGCTGGGTTAGTTCCGTACAATGTATATGTGGAATGACTTTGATGACAGCACACATGTTTCTGATCTGTCATTCATAGTTTGGAAGCAGAAGATGGTCAATATGAAACTTTTTCAATGAAACTATCAAGACAAAACTGGATTAAATATTGTTTGTGAGGGAATATCAAATTCATTTTGCTTTTGCGTGCTGTAAATTCTCCTTTGTTTGCAATTGCAGTAGAATTTCGCGTTGAGGATCAATTTTTGGAACCCATGTAATTCTGATTCGCAGAAATAACTAAGAAAGTTCATATCGAGGAAATTCAAGATGCAAAATGGTAAATATGTGTATTGCCATTGCTATAACCTGCCAAGTGCGGCATATTCTGATGTCCAATCATTTGCATGCTGCTTGTTGGCTAGTTTCATGACCTGTATGTCTTGTACAATATATCGGAACATTGTCTCAAAGAAGGAAAACGGAGAATATTGCAAGGCAGCTGGGGTGACAGCCCATTTCGCCAGCTGAAATTAAGGCTTCTTTTCGTCGTCATGGCTTATCTGCACTGAGGCTCTTACTATTCTACCAAAACCCGACCGCTTCAGTTGCATTGTTATTCGAATTACATGCTTGGAATCACTTGTAAAATGAGAAGTCGTTGAAGGAATAGGAATAGCCCTCGGTGTTATTATGCCTTTCTATGCTATTGGCATAGACCGTGGAGATCACTGTTCATAGTCTGAACCATTCATTTGCGAACATTTATGAACTTTTTCCTAAAGAAGTGCTTAAATGATTGGAATTGTGTTTTCAATACGGTATGTCTCACGTTTCTTGTTATCAAAATGTCGCTAGACACTGCAGATATCACGTTAAGTCGGTTGCTTGGTTGAACGTTTTTGTGGTGACTCAATGAACTTATTTACATCGTCAACTTTATCATTGCTATTTTCAAATGGATCAAATAGTTTGTTTAGATCATCCACAGACAAATTTAATAAATAAAATGCTCTTGCATCTGCTACTTGTGATTATATTGTTGGTTTATAATGTTTTAGACACACGTGTCATGCAATATGGAGAAGCACTACACAATTATGACAAAATTAATGAAGAAACAAATTAGCTTAGAATAGATATAATTATTTCATGGATCATATAATAGTTCGAAAATACAAAAGACACTGGTGTGGTTGTGAATCTGTATAATGATTTGAAAAACAAAACTTGATGAAGGTGTACCCGTCATAAATATTTAATTACATCGGAGTTCACATGATAACCAGATAATAATATATTAATTGTAAGTCGATATGAAAGTTCAGTCAATAAGAGTCGGTAACTACGGAAATGTTCTCTCCACAATATAGCAAGGTCTTTCGAAAGTAATTTTCTTTATAATGATAAATTAGTCGCAATAAATTATATAATATCACTGGTAGAATAAGAAACTGTTTTTGCCGCAATTACAGTTTTCAATTTTCGTGTGAAATCATAAACATAAATTTTACCATTTATTCGGGTTTTTTTTTTCAGTTCTGATTGCTTCCGAGCACTTAAATGTTTTGATTATGACGCGCGCAATATTATAGCTATCTAAGGGCTGAATTTATTTTAAAAATCCATTCTGCAGTATGAACACCTATCCCTTTGATTATGGCTTCCTCCTCCAGATCCCCTACCCCCGGAAAGATTCCTGCAGACTCCCAGGAATCTATCATTGAATTATTCCTTTATGAATTTGTATTATTAATTAAATTACTTAAAAACTCATCAATTGCATGTGTCTTTTTAAGGAAATGCAACCAAATCAATCACTACTTTTTATTTTACCTATAACAGTAATAAGCATTTGCAATATATAAAAGTTAAACAAACTCAAAGATTAATTCGGTTAATGCCAGAAAATCGAGTAAGTCAACTAGGGAAAAAATATCCACGTCCGGCTTTACACCTTTGTCACACATTAGAACATTTATGCGGATCATTGCATGCAGCGACATATTTAGTTTTTGCTGCTCTTAGGCCATTCAGAAGTGCCGACCCCGCCCAATAGCAAAGACCAGAGGGACGGCATGAAGAGAAGGGTCGTGTATCGCAAATGTCATTTTCATAGCTGCTTATTAATGTTGTGTTCGCTACATATTTTTATTCACTTCTGCAGGGTATTATTTTCTTCGTTTTTGCCGTCTCTTGTAGAATTTGCAAACCTGGGCCCTGGCATATTCCTTTTGCGTGGAAACATGTCAAGACCGCACGTCTATTGCTGTTTGGGTATACATTCCTCAATTAGCAATTACACAATACTGCTTTCCTCCCATTATAATATTTAATCCTTTAAAAGGATTAAAGTTAAAATTCTTAATTTTAGGGAAAAATCATGCAAGAACCGTCATGAATGCTGAGAATCAAGACGTTCTAACGAATGCTGCATGAACACAGTTAGGAAAGTAAATTAAATAAAACATATGCAAAAAGATACATCAAATTTAATATCGATGCAGCTCATGTGAAAGTATGAAAAGGTAAGGTCACTTAGTTTGGAACTATAATATGTGAAGTTACGGCATTATCTATAAATTGCTTTTACGAACATTTTATTTTAATTCATGCGGAGAGCGTCAAAATCGTAACAACTTAAATAGCAACGAAAACGCATATGAGAACTATACTAAATATTTAAAGCAAGTAATTATTGTACAATACATTTTCAATAGTCGATTGACACCATTTGATACTAGTTGTGTCCTTTGCTTTTCTTTTTGTGCAAAATTACTTTTAGTATACCGGAAATTGCAAACACCTGTAAACTGGATCTTTCAAGACAAAAAAGGTATTGATATTAATAGACAGAATTTGGAGCTAAATCATTGGCAAAACGGAAATATGTTGCAAAGCTTGTCACGTGCTGCTTTACAACGATGATATTGATCGTATAAAGCAAACGGGAATGTAGAATGGGACAAAATCATAAATACAGTCAGTAAAATGAGTTAGCAAAGCCATAGGAAGTCTAGCCTGAGACCTTTTAGACACAATGTAAGTAAAACACCCACAAATAAACAAAATTACAAATCAGTAGGTAGAGACAACCTCTGGAGTAACTATAAAGACAGTGATAAGTGGGATTCAAAGTTATCCGCATTAACGGCTTCTTTAGCATAGCGTACGCCTTAGGAACATCAACCCTGCAACTGCAGGGATTGTGGATGGTGGGAAGCCCAGTGGACATCTAAACATTCATATCAAACAACGTTTCTTTTTATTGGGTGGGGGCCCATAATTAAGTGCTGCGGGGGGAGCAACATTTCTTACTAAATTATTGATATGTTGTATTTGTAAATATTTGCACAGTTGATAGTTATTCCTGCGCTTATAGAAAAATGCGCGGGAGGAATGTAATACTGTACACTTCATCGGTATGTTAGGCAAATCATACAATACTTTAGAAGACGTACACTTCAATTGCTGGGATGTTATTGGATAATAAGTTTGCTTCCTCTCTGAGGCAGAACTGGGAAGAGGTGGGGAAATTATTATAGATGGTGGAACTAAATCTACCTAAAACAGCTCTGATATATACTGATAGGTTGAAAACGTCTAGTGTTAAAATAGATACAAAATATTCTGTTATGGCAAAGCACTGCTCACGATCCTCAAAGCTCATACTATCTCAGAATACATCGTTTCCTGAAATCTGTTTTGACCCCAGGGTTACCTAATTCTTAGTTCACCGACCTTGGGCATTAATACACATTGACTGTATCCTACCTCTTATCTATTATCACAGCCTGAAATGCAAACAAAAACATGAAATAAAGAACTAGACTGTGTTTGGAAGCTCAGCCTCTTTTGGATGTGATGTAATTGTCTTTTTTTGTGTTGCCTACCGCGTGATGTCTTGTAATATCATCAACTTTGTGCTTCGGTACTGCAAAAAAGGAATTCGTCATATTTTCCTCCTACGAATTCAGCACAATCTCCCCATTCTGCACTGAAGCTATTATAGAGAAAAGATCTCACAAAATTGGGTGTAATGCAAGTGTCAGTTTACCACATAATTTACATCCCTGTGGCAGAGGCTTTTTCTGACCAAGAGAAGTCATCCATTGTGAAGAGTACGACCATTGTTTGACAAGACGATATATTATTGAAAACCATTTTTGTTTAGTTACTATGTCTCCCTCAAGCTGTAAAATGCCTAAAAAGGAGCTTCATGTGACGAGAAAATGTTAATTTGATTAAAAATATTTTATCATATTTGTCTTCGAACAAACAAACGTCGTAGTATACAGTTTCTTTATCAGATGATGTAACACATTCTTAAACAACAGTTGTATATATTTCGTACACGTTTATAGCCTGTGTTTCAAAACGTCACACGTAGTTAAACACTGTCAGATGTCCGATGTAGAAAAATAATGGACTTGATTGGTTCGTAAAGTTGATGTCTTCATTGAATATCACTTGCACGGTTCACGTGCCATGATTATTTTATCACGTTTTGGATGTGGATACAGCCACATCACGTTCATTTCATCTAGTTACTGCAATTGACCACCAGTATAATGTATTCGCATATAACACACCATCGCACATAAAAGAACATTTTCTAGCCTTTTTTACAGTCATGCCTAATGACTAACACTTTTTTCTGTATTCTGATTTCCTGAAAAGTATGTATGAATTTGGCTTGGCGTAATCTATGTGTGGTATCCTTTAAATAATGAAAGAACATATATACATAAAATAGTGTAGGCAACATGCTAATGAATATGAACTCTACGCAACATATTAATGAACATAAACTCTACACAACATACCAATAAATATAAATTCTACACAACACACTAATGACTATAAACTCTACACAACATACCAGTGCATGTAATATCTACACAGAATACTAATTATTACAAATTCTACTTAACATACTAATGACTATAAACTACACAATATACTAATGACTATAAACTCATTACAACATACTAATGACTATAAACTACACAACATACTAATGACTATAAACTACACAACATGCTAATTAATATAAACTACACAACATACTAATTAATATAAACTACACAACATACTTATTAATATAAACTACACAACATACCAATGACTATAAACTCATTACAACATACTAATGACTATAAACTACACAACACACTAATTAATATAAACTACACAACATACTAATTAATACAAACTACACAACATACTTATTAATATAATCTACACAACATACTAATGAATATAAGCTGTACACTACATGCAAAAAAAAAATAATGAATATAAACTCTTTACAACAAATTAATGAATGTAAATTCTACACAACATACTGATGAATATATACTCGACAAACACCAGAAGTCAGTTATCAGAATTTTCTCATAAAAGATTACTACTGTACTTGACTTCACGGTATTACACGTCACCATGCCGACATATCGTGCGCACAAAGTCCATATCATTCATCAGGATTTCGATAAACTTTCTTTTAAACCAAGAAATAATCGGGTTGAAATACTCTGTTTGAGTATCAAAAGGAGACGACACTGATGAGCTTCTAATAAAGACATATTGACTGGTTACCGTACACCTTTCATTACATTGTTTATAAATCTTTTGGTCTTAATGTATCACTCAAACGTGTGGCAAAATACAAATGTAGTTTACTTTCAAGATTCTAATGACGACGCATAATTGCAACATTTCGTGCAAATAAATCCATTGAACTATATATATATATATATATATATATATATATATATATATATATATATATATATATATATATATATATATATATATATATATATAAAACTTACTTTTTAGATACTAATTACTAATTCCTTTCAAGCTTTTTCATTGTCGTAAATGTTAAGGTTTATGTCTTATGAATGTTCACATCGGAACACTTGAATTACTATAGAATAAGCGTGTTGACTATAACGTTGTATAAAATACAGCTGATTTGACATTATCTGCTCTGCAGACATTCTTCGGAACTAATGCAATGTGTAGATTCATTTGAAACCCCGTCACGTTCTCATGATTACTAGCTCAAGAAGGTCTCCAATATTTTTTTGTCAATGTCAACTCTCTCTCTGTCTCTCTGTCTGTCTGTCTCTGCCTCTCTGTCTGTCTCTCTCTGTCTGTCTCTGTCTCTCTCTCTCTCTCTCTCTCTCTCTCTCTGTAACATATTTGGACGCTAGTTTTTTTGTCTGTTTTTTAAAAAGATTGTATTTCACAGCGAGTATTTTCAGCATCATAAAAGATAATCATAATATTTAAATTAAAATAATTCTTCCTCTTTTATTATGTTCTTCGATCGTTACATTTATATATAAACGGACAGAGTTAATAACGTGTAATCTCGGTGCAAATGAGCGGCAAATTTAAGACTACGTAAAACGTGACGGCATTCAAAGAACTCAAAGGAAAACAATTTGATTTTACGAAATGAGTGTCATTTGAACCTAGAATTAGAAATATTTATTATTTCTAAATCTGTTTATTAAACGTACATAAAATGTCGGTGTCTTTTTAGTAGGAACTGGAAAATTCCCTTCATTTCATTTCTGTGGACGTACGACTAGTGTTTACTGTGACTGGTCTGAAATGGTATCATTTCTGTGGACGTACAGCTAGTGTTTACTGTGACTGCTCTGCAATGGTATCATTTATGTGGACGTACGGCTAGTGTTTTCTGTGACTGGTCTGCAATGGTATCATTTCTGTGGACGTACGACTAATGTTTTCTGTGACTGGTCTGCAATGGTATCATTTCTGTGGACATACGACTAGTATTTTCTGTGACTGGTCTGCAATGGGACCTATTGCGATCAGTCAGGGTTCTTCTAAGAAACAGAAATAGTAGCTACTTCACAGACATTTCAAGTATTTACTAATGAAACAATTGCAACGAGATTTATTTCTTTGGTAAGCTAAACACGGTCTAATCTGAAGTGTCTTTGGTAAGCTAAACACGGTCTAATTTGAAGTGTCTTACCAAAAGATACTCTGAAAATACATCACAAAGATTGTATTTTTCAACTTCTACAAATCCTTAGGCAAATAATAGTCGGAAAAGGCTTGTATGCATATTTCTTTCTTTTCTGTTCATTTTTAAAATAAACTTATTGTCCCACATATGTAAGTAGTCATTAATATTCGAAGTGATAAACATGCTTTCGTCACAGGTTTTGTGAATACAAATCTGGACGTAATGTTCGTTTTGTGTTAAATAAGCACGTTAAAAAACTGTTTATTGTGCCCATAAACGAGTATGGCCATTTGATGTTTTCCACTGCTTCTCACAACAGCCAGGCAGTCAACTGAATAATTCCTTGTTTTATTTATGTAATTTATTCATTTGTTGATTGCGTTAATGAGTAAGTGAGTAGGTGAGTGAGTGGGTGATTGAGTGAATGAGCGAGTGGGTGATGGCGCGGGTGAGTGACTAGATGCGTAATTGATTTCTTGGGCGAGTAAATGATGGATTTCATCAATAATATTTAAGACATTCACTCTGAGTATAATTTCCTTGTTGAATAGAGGATTGATGCTCGACGTTGCAGTTTTGGAAAAATTAGGCTGTCGTGTACACATGAGTTAAAAATCACTCGTTATTAGGATACTTTTCCTCCTTATCAATACTAGTAAACATGGATAATAACACGTATCGAATTAAGTTAGGATATAGAAGACATTTAATGAAGACATAATGATTTACAGATCAAGATGAAAATATTGTAGCTAAGGCACAAAAATGCTTTTGTCAGGAATAGTTCTTGAATGATTATTATCATCCTTGTTTTGCAAATATCTGTCGATATTATTTGTAACCTAATGCATTTTATCAGTGTATACGATAGCTGCTAAAACAAAATATCTAGAAGCTCATTTATGAATATATCCACCTATTATGCGCCTGAATCTCTCTGATACAGGCTGATTGAATAGGAAACATTCTGTGATATTCATTTCAAACTACACATTGTTGGTTGACGTGTGTCATCATTTATTCGCAGATGATTTGTTCATATACAAATCTTTGTGTACCCATACTAATTTGCTATGCTGATCTTTCCAGGTCTTCATATATTAAAAGAAATTACATTACAGGTGACCCTAGCGTGTCTGATATAGATCCTTTGGCTCATGTTATTACTAAAGCTGATCATGCATTCTGTCATAGTTTCATTATTTTTATTACCATATATCTTTATATTAGATGGTTATCTTATCATCTTGGAAATATAAATTGGTTTTGAATGAAATATAATCATTCCCATAATATTGAGCTGTTTCATTTATAAGTTATTATATGGTTAAATGACCAAATGTACCTAATACAACGTTCGACCATGATTTGTAGGTGTGTGAGAAGATTTGTCATTTTATACACCTTTCCAAGAGATATGGTATACAGGTTACACGCACCTCACTCTACTAACCAGGTCTGATTTTCACTAAAAGATCTTTAATTCTTGACTGAAATTTAATATAGGAATCCAGCGATCTGATGGGCTGACAATGGAATCCGATAAAAAATAATAACACAAAGAGCTTTACGCGTGTTTAATCAAACTCAGGTTTAGGACAAAGCCAGCTCAGAAATAAGACCTCTAATCAGAAATAAGACCTCTAAGTGGGCAACATGTCCTGCCAAACAAACGTTAGATCGTATCATTAATGAACTTGTATCTTGTTGATTAAAGCTTGTGTTTGAACGTTGATGAAGATATGCTCAGAAATAGAGCTCCTTTTGGCTGGGAAATTAGACACGAAATTACATCATGCATATGATAATCACGGTATAAGCTCTTCAGAGATCTTGCTGTTGTATGTTTAGGTGCCAGCAGCATTGTGAAAATCTAATCAGAGGTACACCATTTTTGGTGTAGGAATATGTGTGAATCTAGACCCCGAATACTTAATTAATTTTTTGGACGTTGCTCCTAATCACATTCATTTTAGATTTTGACTTTGCGAACTTAAAAATTAAAATTCATGAATCTCTCTCCAGAATTCAGGCACCCATAATGTTTACACTTAAGCAACTCAGAAAAACAAGTACACTTCAATAATGTGCACACATACGCTCACAAACAGGTTCGATTATTTGATGCAATAAGCTTAAATACCACGTTTCATCAAAATCACTTCATAAATATAGCCTCTCGAGTATTAACACGTATGTGTACGACGCACAATCAGCGTATGGACTGAATGTTCTAGCATAGCTGTACATGGTTGATTTTGGACTTAACTGTTTTAGCATAGTTGTAGATAGTTGATTTATGATTGAACTGTTTTAGCATAGCTGTAGATAGTTGATTTAGGACTGAACTGTTTTAGCACAGCTGGACATAGCTGATTTATGATTGGACTGTTTTAGCATAGCTGGACATGGTTGATTTGGAACTAAACTGTTTTAACATAGCTGTTGATTATTGACTTTGGACCGAATTGTTTTAAGATAACTGTACATAATTGATTTTGGACTGAACTGTTTTAACATAGCTGTACATTGTTGATTCAGGACTGAATTGTTTTAGCACAGCTGTACATGGTTTTTATATTATATACTCACACTATGTTATTTTTGTTTAAATGTCGGTAAAACAGCGGGTTTCTGTTCTGCTTCACAATTTCATTTCTGAGATACACTTGTATGTCACTATTGCGTTTTCATGACGAAATGTATGAGAACATTGCTATGTAATAGTTTTTTTAAGACTAATAAAGACTAATAAGGACTAATTAAGGTCCTTTATAATGCACAATGAGCACTGCCACATCTACATGTGTCTTCTATTGAAAATGTTGTTCCTATATGTTTATTGCTACTTGATCTTGTTCATTTATGCATATCATTTCAAGACACCGTAGTTTCTATAAACAGAAACTGTATAACTCAAATTTTACATAATTTATAAAAAATAAAACTGGATATCCTTAGCGCTATTTTCAAATATGCAGCTCCTAAAGAAACGTAGACTTATGCTTATGATAGAATCCTTTGTTCTAAAAGGGTTCTTTATTTATAAACTTGCCAAATGTATTTTAATCTTCAGCCTTTGTATGTGTTTATAATATCCATGCATGTTCCAATATTCTGGTATTTTTCCAGTGACCTATTTTTCCTTGGCCATAACATGTAAAAACATTTGAAACCACAGCATCAAGTTCGAGCAATTGTCTCCGGATTATTCAGATAATTAATATCTGCTACCTAACTGCAGTGTAAATGTGTTTGTATAATCTCGTCATATATAGAAGTTAAATGCTCCTTAATTTCTGATCTTATTTCTATGCAGCATGATTCAAATGCTTATAATCAAATTCTCGCCACGTTAACTGGTTTCTGGCCTACTGTATATATTCATTATACAGCAATTTCTTCTACTGGTTAATTTAGCCCTGTATTTCATCCACAAACACCCTTTATGCCGTATAGTCTTGTTTATAATACTTTGCATACACGATGATCTGAAAGCATTGGTCCTGTTTTGTGCCAGATTCTCTTGTTAATAGTGACACAAAGTAAAACCAGTTCTATAATCAAAAGGCACTTGTTCAATAACCCCAATTACAATAATGTAGATACGAACACCTTATTAAAACTAATTCAATTATTCTTAGAAAGGCACACAACACATTCAGATGTGCTTTTACTTAAGTAATCACAAGCCATTGCTTCAGTAACTCTAAACCATTAAAAGTATTAAATTTCGTTGATGTCCAGTTTAAATCCAGCATATCCTACAAAGTTTGCATAATTCAAGGCCTTAGCAGGACAGTTCTACGTTGATTTCCAGTATATTCTGCTAAGTTTTCATAATTCAAGGCCTTAGCATGCCAGTTCTATGTTGATTTCCAGTATATTCTGCAAAGTTTGCATGGTAATTCAAGGCTTTAGCAATGCCAGTTATACGTTGATATCCAGCATATTCTGTCAAATAAGCCTTAGCAGTGCCACTTCTACTCTTAAGTGTACACTTCAGCTATTGGTCGCATTACTACCCTCTTACAAAGGAAATGTGCTTGAAATGTTAGCAATCTTTTAGACAGCTTTCGTCCTGCGGTAATTGTCTCATTGCTTCACTGTACCGTTGTCATATGTGTTGATCTTTTGTTTTATCAAAAATGCATCTAAAAATATATAGGTTCCAAAAAATCAAATTTCAAAACTTTTGCAAACGTTTTAGGTATTTAGAAATCTGCTTATAAACGCGTCTTTACGATACGAAATCGCCATATTTCAAAAAGTTTTCTACATGCTTTATGATCAATGCAATGCAACTTGTATTTTCGTAAGTGATACTGAAATTGTGACACATTTTATAACTATATTTCTGAGCAATATTTAAGCACGCTAGCTAAATAAATGGACGGGTGTTTTTAGATATAAAAAACAACAATACTTGTCTCTGTAAACATGCGCAATATATTTTTCCTGCGAGCGTGTTCTTTTGATGTCATGCTGCGTCAACGGTTAAATTGTTGTATATATACGGCTTTAAATATCAATACTAATAATAATAATAATAACAACAATAATGAGGACTTTGTATAGCGCCTAATCTTTAGAAGCTCTAAGCGCTTTACAACATTAGTCAAGACCTATAAGATAATTAAAAAATATATAATAATATTATTACAAAAACAAACACCATGAAATTAGAAAAACATTAAAAAATATTTAAAAAAGCATGCTGAGAATATTTCAGGTAGGAAACATTTTTAGTTCTTTAAGTCAACATTAGTCAACACCTATAACATAAAAAACATATAATGATATGATTACAAAAATAAACAGCCTGAAATTAGAAAACATAAAAATGAAGAAAAAAAAAACATCTGTATCGACCTTAACTTTTCGATCGCATTTTTTGGCACATCCCAGAGCTCAGTTACAATTTCAAACATTTTGACATAGTATTATCCTTTATTTCAAGGCATACTGAAAAGGGTAACACATAATGGTTGGAATAAATAGCAATATCGATACATATCAACTCCAGAAGTTATCATTGAGGAGAATTTTCCGATTACTTTATGTTTGGGAAGGTTATGTTGTCGTGGATTTGATAGTAATTCGTTTTAATGGCAGGGAATCGTGGAACAATCAACACCAATCATCATGTTAAGTTTCCATGTTGGTGAGGATTTGCTCCTGTTGAGTTATCAATTGACAAATATTGAATAGCCACAAGAACAATTGAATTTGGCTATCGAATCTGGATCCAACTGATGTATCTTTTAGGTATATTGATTCACCATAACAAAGTTAGAGTCTGAATACCCTATTATTACTTTTGAAATAATGCAAACACACACAAACGCGCATACACTTACATTATCGTAAAACACTCTGTACGTCATACGCAGTTACCCAAACGGCATTAGTGAGAAGACGAACATAATGTTTTGTCTTAATTAAGTGAAAAAATAAAATTGTATTCTTCCTTTGAAACAATCACTTTTATAAATTTGTAACCTGATCCATTTTATTGTTGTATTTAGTATCATACCAGCAACATTTTTGCTAATGCAAATTTTCATTTATGCTTTTGGCACTGTCAAGTACTCTACTGAGTTTTCTTTGCAGGCATGGAGTAACGTCTGGCTAAGAAGAGTTTATTGATCTCCACGTCTCCACTACGCATAGTCGGAAACTGTACAATGACACTGTATTTCATTCACAGTCTACGAACGTAACGCTGTCTGTCCATACTCTGAACTGAATGATTTCATCACCAAAATATATCGAGAAAAGTGCAGGGTGCAGTGTGAAATGTTTCTTTATGACAAATGTTATGGCATTGTAAGTCTGGTACAATAAGACTGCTTAGTTGTAAAGCGCTTAGAGCTTCTAAAGATTAGGTGCTATACAAAGTCCTCATTATTATTATTATTATTATTATTATTAGCCGATTTAAGAAAGGTGTATACCCTAATGAATTTGTAAAGTGAACACCTTTTCTCATCTAGATTGATCAATCCGAATGAAAGTGCATAAACATAGCTATTTTTCATTATTAGAAAATAGACAAACGTCACAATCACATCATCGTATTTCAAATATGTCAAATCTTTTCCACTGGCGTCATAGCTGCAGCTGACAAGTGACGTCAAAATGATGTAATTTTGCAATGATCGCTTAATTTTGAACCGTGAAGTAAACGTACTTTGACAACAGCTAATGTTTATAGGTTACTGCATTTGTATGGGAAAATATGAACGAGTTTTTTGGATGGAATACTGCAGGACTTTGGGAGTGCAGTATATCCATCCGACAAAACGAGTTCATATTTTCCCATACAAATGCAGTAACATTTTTATTATCTGCTCATTTTCTTATTCTACCTAAGGCTTAATTATATAAACAAAATACACTACAAGAAACATCGTAAATGAATTTATGCCGTATTCCAAACTAAAAACACAAGCGCAGATTTATCATTACACAACATCATTATTAATGCGCATAAAACTCCGCTCAGATAAATATGAACTTAGTCGCGCGCTCGACATAACTTTCGAAAGAAAATGACGTGTCTAGTTAAAATTGAAATTTGCAGTCATATTGTGAATGAATGCGCATTGCAACACCTTTTCCATTTGATCTGGAATGAATAACTATTGGTATTTTGTTTCGATTCGACAAAAGTTTGTGATTTTGGACTATATTCATCTGTGCAAATTGTACACGAAATACATCGGATTAAAGCGGCGCGGGAGAAGCGTGTTTACATCTGCAAGTGTGTTTGTTCTGTCATTGACTATTTGAAATCATAATGTAAGTAAAATATGAAGTGTTTCAATTGCAATTATCAAAAAGATGCTATTCAATTTAATGTTTATTTCATTTTGAGTACAGTAAGGAAGATGTAACTGCACTTAGAATATAGTCGAAATTACAGTACAATTTCGAAATGTGTAATCAAGCTTGAGAACTCATGACATGGCTTATGTAATTCGGATTTGCAGAACTAAGAAAACACATTTTGAGGAAATTCTGGATGTAAAACTCTAAGTATATTTTTTGGCATTCCTTATTACCAAATAAAGAAGATAATTTATGCCTTTATAGCTTGCAAGTTATTTGTAGGTACCAAGCAATTTTATGAAATCCTGTGTCTATCGCAAAATCTGAAACAATGTATCAAAAAGTTAACGTGGAATGTAGCAAAACAGTTGGTATGTTGCAGTCCACGAAACATCTGCTTTAGTTCATTCAGAAACAAATGTAACCAACCAAAACTTATTGCGCCTACTATGCGAATGTACATGATTTGTTTACAAAGTAGATCCTAATACACTCTTGGGCACACGTATCCTGTGCGTTTGTGCAATATGAATGTGTGCAATATCGTAAAATATTGAACGATTCTAATGATAATGTAAAGTTAACGGAGAAACAAATTAATGAGCATATAATAATTATAGGTTACTGCATTTGTATGGGAAAATATGAACGAGTTTTTCGAATGGAAATACTGCACGACCTTGGTAGTACAGTATATCCATCCGACAAAACGAGATCATATTTTCCCATACAAATGATTTAACCTTTTTATTATATGCTAATGTTTTATTCTACATAATGCTTAATTATATTAACAAAATACACTACAAGAAACAAAGTAACTGAATGTGTGCCGTATTCCAAACTAAATACACAAGCGCAGATGCATACACAACAACAACATTATTACTGCGCACATAACTCCGCCAAGATAAATTTGAACTCCGCTCGACATAACGTTTGAAAGAAAATGGCGCGTCTGGTTAAAATTTAAATTTGCAGTCATATTGCGAATGAATGCGCATTGAAACAACTTTTCCATTTGATCTGGAATGAATAGATTTTGGTATTTGTTTTGGATTCTAGGAAATTTCGTGATTATGGACTGGATTTATATGTGACAATTCCACATGAAATACATCGGATTGAAGAAGAGAGGGAGAAGCGTGTTGACATCTGCAAATGTGCTTCTGTTTCTGTCATTGAATATTTGAAATCATAATGTGGGGAAAATATGAAGGATTTTAATTGCAATTATCAAAAGACGCTATGGAATTTAATGCTTATTTCATTTTGAACACAGTAAGGAGGATGTAACTGCACTTATATTCGAAATTACAGTACAATTTCAAAATGTGTAACCAAGATTGAGAACCTTTGACATGGCTCATGTAATTCGGATTTGCAGACCTACGAAAGCACATTTTAAGGAGATTCATGATGTAAAATTGTAAGTATATGGTTTTGCCATTCTCATCACAAGCTAAAGAAGACAGTATATGACATGTCACTTGTATGTTATTTGTAAGAACCCGTTCTTACGTTTGTTGTATAGCTAGCCTAAATCCAAAACATTGTATCAACAAAGTTAATGCGGAATGTGCCAAAACAGCTGCTATGTGGCAGTCCACGAAACATCTGTTTTAGTTCATTCAGAAAACAAATTTAAACAACCACAACCTAAAGCGCCTACTATGCGAGTGTATATTATTTGTTGACAAATCAAAAGTGCTGGCGTATGCGTCCATTGTTTGTTTACAATAGAAAGTAGTTCATTTATACACGTGAATTCAATATGTATATTTGCACGCGACTTCAGTATCGGGTAATGTTGCACGATTCTGACAATGTAAAGTTAACGGAGAAAAAAAAATGAGCATATAATAACCATAGTTATTATTTTATACTTTAAAATAGATGGTTTCAAATATAAACTATTAAACAGCTCTTTACGGTAAATAATGGCCATTGATGCTTTTGAATCACGCTTTGTTGACAATTTGCCCCTAGAATGTCTTATGTGGAATTCTATGTACAAAAATGCCATAGCTATATCTTAATTAAAATAGAATAATATAAAATAGGTGAAACCCGTAAAGCGAGCCTTTTGGTCATATCATTGATTAATTGACGGTATGAGTTCTCATTTGGCGGTTTGTCCCTTTATATTAGGATTCCATGCCAAAAGCACCTACAGTATCGAGTGATGTCATGAAAATTGTTTACTTTCGGGTGCATGCATTCTTAACTGAAGTGTTCTTTTGGAGTAAATCATGAGAAACCAGAAAGGAAGGATTTCAATCTGACCCGCAACGCAGAAGTTATCTACCACACTTGATAATCTTACTTACCGGGCGGCGATTGACATCACTCGAGCCGCATTCGGTTTAGGAATTGACACAAGGAAGAATTATACAATGTTACAGCACCTCCTTTGTTTTATAACATATTTTTACATCGTGTTTGTATCCCCTTTGTTTTATAACACACGATTATATTATCATTGTACCACACACCCCTTTTGACTTAGGATAAGAGTATATTATATTTGCTTGAAAGATTTAACATTTTTTTGGACGGAATTTGCGACAGTGAGATATCATTCCATCGGCAGAAAAGGTAAAGACGTTTTCTCCCTAACTTTACTAAGAGCAGATACCTAATTCACTTGTACCCTTGCCATCTCTATCCTTGAATGGTATCGAAGTTTTCAATTGCTATTATATATAAGTGAAATTCATTGCTTCGATTTCTAAGCCACAAAATTTGAATATGTGAAGAACTGGAAATTATATATATATATATATATATATATATATATATATATATATATATATATATATATATATATATATATATATATATATATATATATATACATGAACTTAGTGAGCTAGTTTTCCGAGTGTGTGTGTGTGTGTGTGTGTATATATATATATATATATATATATATATATATATATATATATATATATATATATATATATATATATATATATATATATATATATATATATATATATATATATCTGGATGGCGCACGACGTAAGCTTCATTTGCTGAATATTTTCCAATGACCTTGTTGTCGTGTCAGTGACTATTATCAAACTTGTTATAGTCAGCATCCAGAACCTAACAGGGATTGCAGAAAGTTCATTTTAACACTGTTCTTTGGAACTGAAATAGTTTCGTACAAATTTATACCAGAGTGGAGGGGGCTGTTGTAAATGTACTGCTAACAAACGTATATTATCAATGATTTTAGTAAAAGGAGCCGATTGTAGTATCCCCAAAAAGTATTTCGTATGAAATTTGTGTAAGATAATTATTACAATGCAAATCATTTCGATGTTTTGGTAGCGGAATGTCACGCATTTCATTATAAAATTTAGTAAAATCAAACTTAGAAAATTGTTTTATTTTTTAGAATGTCACATTCTTCCCACCTTAACAAATATTAATTAACTCCTACATTTTAGATACGAATCGCTATAATACCAAATAGGATTTTCCCCAAGTAAAAGAGATACTAATTGCAATAGATCCTCAACATTTTAGAAATTTTTTTATTATTTAATGTTATAGGATACAAGTTTAAAACATCCTATTTTATTAAAATCAATTTATGAATTTTTGCTTTTTCAATCTTTCTAGCTTTTATCCTTTCATTAGTGATTTAAAGTCTTCTCGTTTACATTGCTAATCTATTTTTTATACCTGCGGCAAAGATGACAATAATAAAAGTTTCATTAAAATTCACTCGAACATCAAAATCGTAAGCATGATAAAATTAAAGTATAGTACTTACAACTGAAAACTTTGAAGAATGATTCCGATGAAAACCAGTAAACTGGGGCACAAGTCTAAAATGGCCATTCTGTTATAGGTCTTGCTCTGCTAAGATACCAGTGAAAGTGCTTGCACACTCTGGAAACTCGCAACTTTTATCACAGCAAAACGCAATTTGTGACATCCTCAATTTTCCGCGTCGTAATTCTTATTCAGTATTTCAGCCAATGAGAATGCTCCGTTTCGGTTTCTGCGCACGCCTACCTCACTGATGGCTGTTGCATTGGAGGGATGTTAAAAATGTGATGGTTTTGTGTCATAGCGACCGGGCACATATGCTCACAAACAGGACCCAGTCTATATCGCTCAATAATCCGACATCAAGAGGCGGTTAGTTAATAGTATCAAGCGTCTAATGAAAAACTGATACCAGTCACAAAATGAAAGCCGATTCAATCGACAACTCTTTAATTGCACGAAATAGCAAATATGGGACTTTTTTGCTGACTACTACTACTACTACTACTAATACTACTAGAAACAACAAAACATATACACATGTCGCATAAAATATATTAATTTATTCTTATCTTAATAACAGATACTAGCATCTAAAGAACTATTAACGCCTAAAATTTGGTGAAAACTTGTTTATCAAACTTGATCATCTCTCATTAGTCATAAAAAAACAATAATTGATACTAATATTTTGTTAGTAAAAAGCCATGATAATTTTCTGAAAATTATTACTTTTGGATTTTCAGGAATATCGAACCAGATTTTACTTTGCATTTGATTTAATGTTTGTCGAAATATTAGATAATAACATGGCTCAACTAAACAAGCAACATTTCGTATGCTTCATTTCAACACTCGTCCTAAATTAAAGGGTGAAAGCTGTTAAACTTATGCATGTTTCACTTCAAACTGAAAGGTCACCTATAATTTCTAAGAGAAGTTCTTCTTCTTCTCATCTTCAGTGTTTGAAGAGGAAATACAATTTAGATTATCGGGATGCGCACGTTAGTCACAATCACAATGTTCAACTTCGGCTAATGACATTTGTAATATCATTGTATTGTCACGAGTAACTTGGACGTTGTTTAATTGGTACATAAAACTTATATTCCTTAACAATATACAATAAGTCGTTATTCCATATATACGTATGTATGTATGTATGTATGTATGTATGTATGTATGTATGTATGTATGTATGTATGTATGTATGTATGTACGTACGTACGTATGTATGTATGTATGTATGTATGTATGTATGTATGTATGTATGTATGTATGTATGTATGTATGTATGTATGTATGTATGTGTGTGTGTGTTCTTAAAATTATCATTAAGTGCATAATAATTACAATTATTCCCATTAATTTATACATTATTATCATACAATTCTGTAATAACTGAATCACAAACATTGATATTCTGGTACATAAAAGGAGGTGAACAGGCAGAATACTTTTCATGTGCCTGAAACAGAAAAACGATTTACCCTTCCACAATGACTTTGAATTTTTCCGCGGTTATTAAAATGGTTAGAAATTATCAGTTGGAAAATACAGTCGGTTGGGTCCAGATAAGAATTGCAAGAATAAGCGATTTCGTGGTGATAATCTTCCCGTTAGATTTTCACATTTAAAGGTTTACGTGCTGATTATTAGATTGTGGTAATACAGTTTCTGGTATGGTTCTATTTTGTTTCTTGTCTTTTTCGTATATTAATTAATTAATTAATTAATTAATTAATTAATTAATTAATTAATTAATTAATTATTATTATTATTATTATTATTATTAGATCGTTTTCTTGTTATTTTTATATCCAACATGATTTATTTATTTAACAAAATACGACCATATTGAAGACCCAATTAATAAAACCAGTACCATATTCCAGGTTGAGTATTTTTTTTGTGTTAACCTTCATTTACTACAATGTGATGATGTCTTCGGGATACAAACCACCACAGAGTACGAACCCAATATCAAGCGGTTAATACGCATGTATAAAACACGGAAACTTGCAAACAGTGTAGAATTATGATGTCATGTAATGTTCACCGATTCCATCACACTATGGCTGTGAACATGAAGGAATCCCTTTCTCGTTTCAAACAAGTACAACGCATGAATGTGTGGCTACACCAATGAGCTTATTTAGATGCAAAAAGAACAGTTAGTTTAACTGTCCAAGCGAAGAAACGTTCACCAATTATGCACACATTTAAACCGCAGAATTGGATCGAAGGCGAGTATTGGTGGACTTACAACGGCGACGAGCATAGGAATGGTTGATTTAAATTTCTTTAATGGGAATTTTACAGGTGTTGCTACCTAATTAATAGAACTTTATTGGTTAGTATGTTACGTAGAAATAATTATTCTCCAAAATGTATCATTAACGACACGAGCAAACCATATGACTAACAAAATCAATCTGACCATAATCAAATATGTGTGTGTGGTAGAAATCACTTATTAACTGAAGAAAGAAGAAAAACCACAAAGATTTTGAAACATTTGGTACGTTTATCAAAGGCGAGCATGAACGTATGTCACAACAACAATATATAGCAATGACAAATCCATGAAAATACAAATGATTTTATATTTCTTCTTTATGCCTGTATCTACAGTTAAACCTGTCAAAGGGAGCTACTCGCAGGAAATTAGAAAAGAGGCCTCCGATTTCAACAGTTTGCTTTAGGGTACACATTGGTTTAATGTTCAAGGTAATATGCTCCCTTACTATCCAATCATATTGCGGACTGACTGCCTTGGCATTTTTATAATCTTCTTATTCTTTTTCTATGTGAAATCAGACTTGAGCATTTTACTCTATTTATGCCTAACACTCTTGTAATGTATTCAGCAAACATCATAACACTCTAGCTATTTGTTTTGATCGAATAGTCTTACACTCTAGCTATGTCGTGGTCGTAATTGAACAACCTACCACTCTTGTTATGTCTTGATTGAACAACCTAACACTCTTGCTAAGCATTAATCAAGCAGCCTATCCTTCTGACCATGTATTCATCAAGACAGCCTAACATTCTTGCTACGTATTAATCAAACAGCCGAACACTCTTACTTTGCATTGATAAAACAGCCTAACCCTCTAGTTATCTCGTGAGAAAAGAGTCTAACACTCTTAATATATATTGATCAAAGAGCGTAACACACTCGTTAGGGCTTAATTAAGCAGCCTAACACTCATTCTATGTCTTGATCAAACAGCCTGGCTATATATAATATCAAACAGCACAACACTCTAGCAACGTGTTGATTAAATAGTCTAACACTCTTACTATGTGCCACGTTTGCTAAGCTCCTGTTACAAAGTCATGCATAAGCTATTATCTACTGTCTTGGAAATATAATTGCAGCCGCGTGTTTGATGTCTAATGATTTCCGCAGGCTAGTGTTAAACTCTTACACAATGTTACCGTGACCCGCCAGAGACCGGAACTTGAGACGGCGAAGGTGACCGCTTGCACCATTTGGCAAAGGCTTGCCGTATCACACCTGTACAACAGCTTAGTCTTGAGATCAGAGGGGAGCCCGCGGGGTGAACAAGGCGTGTTCCTATCCGTACCAACTTTGACAGACAGCGAGAGGGACGTTTAATTGGATCGGTTCAAAGCGATATCCAACCGGAATTGAGAAAGAGGGTGTGATTACACTGGAGGCCGAATGATAACTTTCATAACTCGTAAACAAAATTAGTTTCGCCTGGGAAGATTGCTAAGCAATAGGGTTACTCAGAGAGAGAGCCATTCGTAATTTGGCAGTACAATTTAGATAGATAGATTATAAGGCAATACAAAGCTTCGAAGAGATCAGTAAGTTATTTGTTCGATTTTTGCAGAATATTACGGCATCACAATTGTAATTATCTGTAGTATGTATACTTAATTAGTAAGAGCGGTTAGTATGTCAAATTACCTTTGTAGTGTTTGGAGCCTTACGTAGAGAATTATGTAGATTGTTAACTTGTGGTCAGAATTAATTTTGTAATCCGCTATAAGGTTACTTCGAAGTAAACTAGTGCATTTATTAAGTGTTATGTTAGAATTTACACATGCTTGAATTGTGAATTTGGAAAATGTAAGATTAGTTACTATAGATGTATGCATATATCAGATCATGGATATTTGAATATTTTTGTACTTTGTATGAGTGTAAGGTAAGGTAAAGAAATGCGTTTGATTATTGTGATATTGTTTAGTATAACGGGATTAGGAATATGTACTGATGTGACGCAATTTATTGATGTATGTTTAAGAAGTAATTGATACCGTGTTGTATTTTGACCTTTGTTTTACCATACTAGAACGTATAGGTATGTCAATGTGAATGAATGCGTGACCGAAGAATTTTAGTAGCCGTTATCTTATGATAGATTGGGTGTAGGGTGATATGAGAAGGCTAAGAAAAAGTATTGTACCGTCCTTGTTTTTTCACAGGATGCTTTGTAGGGGACACAGAACTTCGGGTTCGATTGAGTCCCGAGTCTTCAAGAGTTGGAGTCAGAAGTGAGACTAGCTGATACAGTCGAAGTCGACGGAAGTCAAGTCGGTGGAGAGAAGGTGGAGGAGGAGGACGAGAAAAATGAGTCAGAAGGAGAAAGTGGAGGAGGATGAGAAGGTGTTTAGAGAAGTCAAGGAGGAGGAGAAGGAATTTGGAGAAAGTCGGGGAGGAAGAGGAGAAAGAATTGGTAGAAATAGGAGACGGATACCATATATGAGTAGAAGTCAATGATAGGTGGAAATCAATCTCGCACAGCTAATGAAGTGATGCAATAGGTTATTAAAGATTCAAGCGGAAGAGTGTAATTTGAAATTAGAATCATTTGATTATTGAATTGTTATTAAATTTGTATTCATTGAATTTCAACCTTTTGTATAGTTAACCATCTAACCGTCGGCATTGCTTGCCTGAGGGCTCGAAGCTTTATATCTATCTTTCACTAACTTAACTTCCAACCAAAATCGAGCCTGGGTGGGACTTCTATACTAGATTAAATACAATATTGGGAGCACCCCACCCCAACAATAACAACCCTCACATTGTGCCTTCCTCAGACAGCCTAACGCTCTTGCCATGTCTTGATCTGTTTGCCGGGCTATGTAAAGTATCAAGCAGCACAACACTCTAGCTACTATGCTTTGATCAGACAGCAATGTCTTGATCAAAGAGCCTAACACTCTGGCTATGCATTATCAACACCCTTGCTATGTATTCACCAAATATTATAGCACTGTAGCTACGTCTTGTTTAAACAGTCTAACACTCCGAAAATACCATTATCAAACAAAATAACTATGGCTATGTATTCATCAAACATCTAACATTCTTACTATGTCTTGATTAAACAGCCTAACACATTATGCCTTGATCAGACAGCCTAACAATCTCGTCAAGCAGCATAACACTCTAGCCATGTCTTCATCAAACAGCTAACACCCTTGCTATGTATTCACCAAATATCATAGTACTGTAGTTATGTCTTGTTTAAACAGTCTAACACTCCTATGTATTCATCAAACAGCCTAACATTCTTACTCTGTCTTGATAAAACAGCCATACGCTCTTGATATATCTTGATCAAAGAATGTAACACAGTCGCAAGGGCTTGATTAAACAGAACTGCATTCGAGCTATGTCTTGATCTAACAGCCTAAAACTCTAGTTATGTCTTTATCCAACAGCTTATCACTCTGGTACTGTATTCATTAAATATCTATGTATTGATCAAACAGCCTAACACTCTGGCTATGTATTCATCAAATAGGCTAACACTCTCACTATGTCTTGATCAAACAGCCGAACACTCTGGCTATGTCTTGATCAAACAGCCTGACACTCTTGATATGTCTTGATCAAACAGCCGAACACTATGACTATGTCTTGATCAAACAGGCTAACAATCTTGCTATGTCTTGATCAAGCAGCCAAACACTCTTGCTATGTCTTGATCAAACAGCCTAACACTCTTGCTATGTCTTGATCATACAGCCTAACACTCTTTCTATATCTTGATCAAAAGAGCCAAACACTCTTGCTATGTTTTCATTAAACAGCCTAACACTCTTGCTGTGTCTTGATCAAGCAGCCTAACACTCTTTCTATGTCTTGATCAAACAGCCGAACACTGGTTATGTCTTGATCAAACAGTCTAACACTCTGGCTATGTCTTGATAAAACAGTTGAACACTCTTGCATTGTATACTTTACAAGTTCACTATTCATCTCATAGAGCTGGACATTTTCCTTATCATCATCCGCACGACACAGATGTTTATACACATTTCTAAATGCATATCTCAGAAAATATATAACACATCTACGTTAGAGTGTGACGATGATATTGTCGACATTCATTACCAAACATACTATTCAAAGAGAAGAGAAAAGAGATGACGAATGAACGACAAATTCAATAAATATTGACTGAGACAAAACCAAAGGATGAGGTGAAGAATAAAGGCAGCAAATTGGAATGAAAATAGTTTTTCATAAATGTACATATGAGTCAAGGAACGAAATGAAACATAAGGGGTGGGGGGTGAGCATGAACAGTCGAGCAGAGCCGATAACATCCGAATATATAGCTTCGTCAGGAGGGTAGGTATCCAGGTCATACAGATCATAGCCTAAAACTATAAACTTGTTACATTATTATTGTCTCGAATGGACCATATGTGTTATTTCTGTACGAATCCATATAGGCTCTATTTTTCATTGTTCTACAATTTGTCTGCTGCCGTCCCCTGTGATCATTTTCGTGTAATGAATTTAGGTTTTCTTGCTGAGTGAGCTATGTCTAATAATGTTCTTATTGGCTTTACAGTTTGACATAAGTGGTTTACATGTTACAATTCCAGGTGGCAGTTCACATACAGTAATTTCGAGGGTTTTAAATATTGTAACTGCATCCATCCATCCGTCCACCAATCCACCCTCCCATCCACCCAACCTTCCACCCATCCATCCATCCATCCATACTTGCAAGCCTGCATTGGCCTGCCTGCCTCCATCCATCCATCCATCCATCCTTGCATGCTTGCATCTGCCTCCATCCATCCATCCATCCATCCGTCAGTCTGTACGTACATACATACATACATACATACATACATACATACATACATACATACATACATACATACATACATACATACATTTTCATTTATTAAGAGAAAGAAGTCTAACATATCTTAAGTGTTCAGTTTGTTTGACAAATTTGGTTCATCATTTTGGAGCCAGTAACCCAGTGATGTATAAGATTGCTTCAAGGTAACATGGTGTACGTTGTCATTTAGTTTGTACTAAAGATACATTTTTATAATTTATTCTCAGCCATTTCTTGTATTTCTATTTTATTCAGGGGAACAGCGTTAGCTCAGCTGGCTGAGTGTCAGCCTCGTCATCCAAGGAACCCGAGTACGAAACCCACTCAGGCTAACCCGGCGTGGCCGCAGCTCATTGAGAAAGTCACTTGGTTTCCATTTCCTCGGCATGATAGAACCAATAAAGTGTTGAAAGTACCGCTGGAAAATAACCGAACAGCATCTATTTCACACCTGACTTTTCCTAATCGATGTTAAGGCAGTAATTTTAATGAACCCTTTATCAGCCATTATTTTCATGGAACAGGTCTTGTCCCCTGTAAACAGGATACTTGGCTACTCAATGAAAACTTCTGGGAGAATAATGAATACTTCTGGGAGAATTAGGAGTATCTGAGGTCATAAAACAAAGACCAGCTCCCTAACGGAGATGTCTTGTATAAGCGCATCCTACCTGTCAGCATTGGGCTATATCGGTTTCTTAGCGCATTCTTAAAATATATTTTCGCTTCCCTTGGATATTGGTGATACGTTCATTATTATAATATATTTTCGCTTCCTTTGGATATTGATGATTCGTTCATTCTTATAATATATTTTCGGTTCCTTTGGATATTGATGATTCGTTCATTATTATAATATATTTTCGCTTCCTTTGGATATTGATGATTCGTTCATTACTATAATATATTTTCGCTTCCTTTGGATATTGATGATTCGTTCATTATTAAATATATTTTCGCTTCCTTTGGATATTGATGATTCGTTCATTCTTATAATATATTTTCGGTTCCTTTGGATATTGGTGATTCGTTCATTCTTATAATATATTTTCGGTTCCTTTGGATATTGGTGATTCGTTCATTCTTATAATATATTTTCGCTTCTCTTGGATAGTGATGCTTCGTTCCTTACGACAATCTTGTATCGTGTTTTCGTGTTGTTTGCACATTGTCTGGCTGTTTGTTGTTGCTTGTGTAGCCTGTATTCGCTCAATACACTTTTATCCCTTTTCTCTTCGTTTATCTTTTGTGTAGGCTTCATTTCGTCTCGTTATGATACAGGGCCATAACCTCTAGCTATGGAACGGTACATTTTGCCACATTCAGGTTTTCACGAGTATAGCCTCAAAACGTCTTGTAATTGATGGTATAAATATGTTATCTACATTTTGTCTCCCTTTTCGTGTTCTGCTACATCAACGTTTCCACAGTTACTAAAGAAAGGAGACATACTTTGATAGTCTGCATATCGGTTCCGTCTTTCCATTGCTGCTGCATTCAAGTTCCACGATTACCATTATCAGATCACTGACGGTTCAAATCTTTGTTTGCCACATTCGCTTTTTATCACGTTAAAGTGTATATTGTTACCATCTTTACATGTCGCAAAAGACGACTGTCGGATTCATTCATTTAATGCTGAGATTTAACGGCACATCAGTGTATTTCGGTTCATGTAGTATCAGTGGCGTCACTAGGCTTGGTGTCATGGTGTGTGGTAATTCACGGTGTCACCCCCATGGACCTCCTTCCTGCCCAAAAAATCAAAAATTGTATAGACAGCCATGTGCGGAAATTCGTGTTGTCACCCACATGAACCTCCTTCCTGCACAAAAATTCAAAATTTTATAGACAGTCATTTTGGTGTCACCCCCTCTGATGGTGTCACCCGGTGCGGTCCGCGCCCTCCTAGTGACGCCACTGTGTTGAATCATGATTAAAGTAACACTTAAAGCAAAAAGGTATATATATATATATATATATATATATATATATATATATATATATATATATATATATATATATATATATATACGGATAAGTGCTAAAAGGCAAATAACACTCACAGAGTACATATCTGTGCCGCCTGTTTCATCTGATAAGTGTATTTAATCTGCGGTTTATATAGAAACAACTTAACAAAATGTTTTAAGGATTTTATACGTGTTTGATTTTATTTTGTTTGCATGTCTTATTAAAAATATTTTTGGGTAATACATTTCCCTTTTATGATATGTGCATAGTCACTTTTGGTCCGCGAGGTGTGTCGTCCTTGGGGATTTTGGCAAGCTTTTCACCATTTTTGCTTCGATGATTTTGCTTGGCACTTTATATGCATGACTGTGCTGATTTATTAAACTATATACACAGGTAATGACAATGTGAAGGATGAGACAAAATGCCTGTTCTTTAAATGTTTTGGTGTTCTATAAAAGCAAATTAGATTTACCAAGTATATAACATAATTTGTTACGCATCTGATTCACATGGACTTACGGAACAGATTGCAGTGAAAAACAGACGATATCTACGATTTTTTTAAGTTTCGATCTGCAATCTGCCCTCATCAATGACAGATTTCTCCATCGTTTTCAAACAAATTATGTGTTGAGAGTTAACATCTCTTTTTAAACATTTTTATTCGTATATTTAAAAAAGCGTTTTTCCTACAAGTTCCGTTTGTCACAGAGTGTACACGTCATACGATACTGAAATTGTGAGAAAACGGAATAGCAACAGTTAAAGTAAGTTCAGTCATTAATAAATTGCAGGATGCATGTGGAAATCTGATCAAACTTATCAACAGTCTCTTGATGGAGAGAGAGAGAGAGAGAGAGAGAGAGAGAGAGAGATAGGCTTAAATGTGGAAATATAATTTTGAATAGTATTCGTAAGGGCGGATATATGTCCAAATGGGAATAGAAAGTAGTTCAATAAGTGATATCGCCACCATGCCGTCACACTTTTATCTCCCACTGATATGTTTTAATAGCTCACTATGAAATAGATGTTCAAAGCTATTATTAAACTTTATCCAATACATTTTTCAGATAATCACAAGTACGCATTTCTTTTGATCTCATGTGCTATTTTGGATCCTATTTAGACCAATATTATAAACTTATGAATTGCTTGGATTTTCCGCACACGGTTGTTAATACATCCACACTCATATCGATATGACAGGTATGTAAACTGTCAGAGGAAACATGCTTAAACATTTAAAGCATTTTAATTTATTTTCTTCATTCCTTGAGGCTACCTCTATAAATTTTAAAACAACTTATATTTGGAACGATTGTGAAAATTTAACACTATCCCGAGAACAGTCAGATAAATATAAAATGGCGCTTTTTCAAACACTCTCTGAAACCACTTACTTGACACATTTATATATTTTGAACGAACTATGCATCGCTTTATTTATTGTTATTTTGAAATTCTCGTATCCCAATAGAAGCCGACTTGTCCCCTATTAATGGACATTTTCTTCTTCTTCTGAAATGGCATTAAGTGTGACATTCCCAGCGAGGCATAATTGCGATGGCATGATTCTCTAACCAAAAACATATTTCATCTACATTTCAATAAAGCTCACACATCAAAGATGATATAAAATAATTCATTATCGTCTGCGGTCTTTTTCATGGAAATAAATGTTTATAATCTCACCGTTGGGTATCTAGCTATTCCCAAACTGACTTAAGATAAGGCAGACATTTTTTACGTGTTCATATCGATGTGAACGTTTTATATGTTTTGATACTAACTTTATGGAACTGAATAACTTTGATAACCCAAAGCATACCAATCTGAGAGTTAGTCACATCTTTTTGTATGTTTGAGAGAACACAGCTTAGAATGATAGTGTAAAATGGGCTCTCGCTTTTTATTAATTTACAAATGTATTTCCTTTAATGAAAATTGAGCGGTTTAATTTGTGAAAGTTATCGGCTGTTTGAGAAGTTCTAACGTTCACGTTACAGCTACATGTCACACCCACACACATTATCCTGACACCAGACCAACCAATCCTAACACTAACCTTTTAATGCTGAGTCCCAAGCCAGGTAGCTGCTGGTACCATTTTCTAAGTCTTTGGTATGACTCGGCCAAGGCTCGAACCCGCGACCTCCAGCATCCGATGCGGATCACAGCTACATGACATAACTCATCTTATCGGAATGACATTTAATTTAATTTTAATCAACCTGGCAAAAAATACAAGATACTAGTATTTATGAGATAAATATTAAATAGAAGAAAGGAAAGAAGAAGAAAAAATATTAAAAGCTCTCCTCTGATCTGTATAAGAAAGATAAATTGTAACATAATCAGTTGCAAGGTTTGTATAGTTTACCATTCCCCACCTCTAGGGAAAAGCTTAAGTATGTTAGTTTTTGAAAAATAAACGCTTACTTAGCTGATAGGAATGACGTAATCATTGCAACGCCACTTGTTTAATTGATCGAAATATCTTCGG
Source organism: Sinohyriopsis cumingii (assembly GCA_028554795.2). Classification (NCBI taxonomy): domain Eukaryota; kingdom Metazoa; phylum Mollusca; class Bivalvia; order Unionida; family Unionidae; genus Sinohyriopsis; species Sinohyriopsis cumingii. The sequence continues at coordinate 74,841,166 of CM068828.1, forward strand.
TCAGTAATTTTATGTGGTACATATGATAATTATACGGACGTCCATAGGTAAACATGCGGGGGTGGGGGTGCTTGAAGGACAAGATACATGTTTTGTTAACTTCTTCCTTAAGTTTAACGTGGCAATGGTATTATAGGTACAAAATGATTTATGAAGACAAAAATAGTTTTAGGGAAAAAAAGGAAACGAAGGTAATGTTAAAATGGTGAAGGGAAATAAAGGTTCGACAGTTAATATGGACAAAGGAAATGTTATGTCCAAATTGTGATCTGCAACTCTGCACAAACCTCAACAATCAAATACAGCTTTCCAAACACACGTGTGGTGTCAAGATGGTTAGAACAAGAACTATATTTAGTCTACAGTTTTGTTCGAAACTTGGTTTGAAAGAATTACAGGGCTGACCAGGGAATATTGTAATGGATGTTAAGTCAATCATTCTAGGCAGAAGTAACAAAGCAAATGTATTATAATGAGTCAGGAACCAATGTTGGCGTATCTGGAAGGGGCATGGTCTGTGCATATCAGAAGAACAAATTGTAAGAAAGTAGTCTATAGACTTGCGTGACCATTCCAGACCTCCAATGGCTTCTTTTTGGAGACCAAACACATTAAAAAAACCTCTCTTGCAACAGGGTACAGATATGAGAAGTGGGGTATTTATTTATTTAATTGAACTTTGCAAGAAACGGGTCAGGTGTGAATTGATGACTTCTTATTACCGTGAAATCAAAAAAAAAAAAAAAAAAAAAAGAAATGGGATCCTCGTCACCTTCTGACTCATACAGTTTTTTGAAATCCTGAAATGTGGCTAAATATCAACTTCCCTGCTGCACACCTAAAGATGTTGAAGTGTATATTGTCAACATGGATTATAGTAATCGACCAGGAATCCATTAGGTAGAAGTCCACTTTCCCAACGATGGCAGCGTTGAATATTTAGAATCATATGAATGACGTATAGAAGACAACAGCGCGGTCTTGGACAGCCTTTCAGACATTTATTGACTTGTTTTGATCGTGAATACTCTGGGTATGATGATAAAATAGAAAAATGGTTTTGCAAATATTATGGTTATCTCCTGTCTACAGTTCAAAAACGAAGTATGCAACAATAACAGTACTTTAAATCAATGAAGCTCAACTTCGAATCCACAACGATATCAACTTTGTAATTACGTTCATGTTTAGTATTTTTTGACTGTTTGTTTCAATTTCTCTTTTGAATTAGAGAAGTTTCGTCTTATTGTTAAACTTGTCAATTTTTATTATAAAAAAATAGCGTTGTGTTCTTTTATTGATACGTGCTTTCACATTTCTCGCTATCGATTATAGTCATGTTTTCCATCATGTCCGCTTTCCCGATCGGATGGATCTTTTCCTTCAAGTCAGCGCTTTTCCATATAAAGCCGTATTCACCGTTCTGGCCACCCAACGTTGACATGTCAACATGTCTTCGAACGATTACCCGAGGAAGTGAAGCCATGTTACTCAAACACCAAATGCATTAAAACACGGATAATAAAAACGTCAATTTGTTTTTTTTTTTAAATGACACCGGACTTACTGGAAGATGTCCTGCTCGAAGAGATCATTAATGAACAAAAATACTGGTTGGCGAGACGGGGAGAGGGGTAACCAGCAGAGGCAACAGAAGGAGCGAAACATCAAGAAGGAGGAGAAGATGTGACTGGTGAATGGAGATACAAGGTCTACTCGTTCTTCTTGAGAATAGCCCACCAAATACTGTGGAGAGGATGTCGTCCTCATTAGAAGATACAACCCAGAAATACTCACCAAGCAAAAAAAGTTCTTTTCAAGGCCACCCACGTCTCTAGAAAATATAACATTTTGCAAAAAGTAAAGACGTCTTATATTTTGTATATGTTTTTGTCTTTCTCCACCAAAATTATTAAAACACACTTCCATTATAAAACGTGTGTTTGTGAGGTTATAGTATGTTTGTGTGGGTATGGGTATAATGGAGTGTCTGTAAACACTCCCATACCCTTTTGTAAACCTATGTAAACTATCAGAATAATGCTTTTGTGTGGATTCGTGTGATTTATGTTTCCTTTGGTATTCTGTGTGTTGGTTGTATTTTTCGTGAGGGATGTTTTCCTTCACGTCTTTCTTCCGGCATATAGAGCGGCGCATTCACCACTCGTGTCATTCTTTGTCGAGCAAACAAGAAATAGTAAATCTAAAACCAGCACTGTGGAAGGATAAGCTTATGGAACGAAAGTAGCGCATCCTTGATCGGATGGAAGAGATGAAGTGCTACCCCGCACCAGACACCTTACATTGAAAAGCGAATTAATATCTCTGACAATTACTAAGGTGGCGCTCTACAGTTTCAGATTTTTCATAGGATTAAAATTTTAAAGAAAAAGAATTTCCTTGGTTTCCTCACCGGTTATACTGGCTATTTAAAACAAAGATCTTCTATATCCAAAGTATTGTTCAAAGAACCTTTAATTTCCTTTGTTTTGGCGTATGATTGATGGTGTAATATGGGTTATTGAGTACACAGCTTGGTCTTACTCCAGATCTGCACCTTTCAAAAAAAGTGCTGGTTCCACTTGGTCATTTTTACTTCCTGAACGTCGGAGGTAAATTGTAAAAAAACGAGCAGATTACTTTTTTGTTACATTATATATATTTGTTAATTTATTCATTACACTATCAAAAGCTCGTATTCTAGTCTGGCAAAATTTGTTTTCCCTATTTAAATAGCTGGTAAGGATAAAATACTTTAGATTTATTCAGGATGATTATTTAGCATAAGGGGGTAGTCATTTTAGTTACCAGTGTGCTTAGATCTTGCTCAATTTCCAACAGTACAATATCCAAAGAAATTTCAGCCACATTACATCAAATTAGCATAGTGGTATGCCAACATTCTGTGCATTCTTTAAATGCAAATAACTTCACCTCACATATGTCACTCTCTCAAAAGTACATAAGAGGTAATGGGATGAGGAAGGGAAGAAAATAAATAGGCTGTGTGCGGAAAACAGGCTAAAGAAACAGGAGAAGAAAGATTGCCAATTTTAACGCTTGAACCAGAACTGGTTGAAGGTGAATGATGCAATTCGCCAGATGAGTTATCCAGACAGGATGTTAGACGAGATAAAAAAAAAAAGACTTGAAGTCGGGCTCAGGGTCTCCACGTAGACAATTTGGAGCAAAAATGGAGACAAATGCGGACAGAGAAGTCCTGCCTAAGGCCCCCAACCAGGAGGTACAACCACTGCTAAAGAAGTATTGGAGGAAATTCAAAGGCCGTTTTCAGAGTCACCCGGACCACTAGAAAACAGAGATACTAATCCCTAGGTTGTATATATGTGTGCTTATATATGTCTATGTTGTTAACAATATTACTTAAAATCACTTTTCTATCTTTTGTGTGAGAGTATGTTTCTATGAAATGGTATAATAGTGTGTCCATAAACACTTCAAACCTTTCTGTGTGTGAGCATATTTGTTTGTGAAAGTGTGTTTATCAACAACTTCCTACCTAATGTTGGAGTGTAGGGATGTGTATTTTGGATAATAATCAAAAATCGGGTACTGGATATTTTATGTTGTGTGTTAGACTGTAATAAAACAAACTGGTGCTGAATCATATGGGTGATTATTTGAATATAATATATGGTGTATTAGTTGCAGATAAACGTTTTAACATGACATTTCCCTTTGTCTCTATAAACAACTTTGGCCCCTTAAACAATAACATCCCCATATTAAACATATGGATCAAATGAACATGGGATTTACGCACGTCTTCACGTGCCACCACCACCACTCTGCACTTTAACCTATGAGCGTTTTTATAATTACTATACATTCTCCAAGTCCCACATGCAACTACTCTGGTCTTCCCAAATAAATAGAAAGAAACCAAAATATTAGAGTAGCAGCCATGTACGTCATGATTACGTCACACAGTTAATGCGATGCTTCATTTTTCTCTGATATATTCCCACGTTTCTATATTAAAGTATTAGTTTATTACTGAACTGCTTTTAATGAATTCAACAAAGGCATTTTAATGCCTTTGGCATGGTTCCATTTTGCCGTGCGTATTTCAACGTGAGGCTGACTCTTTTCTGGTGAGGTGTATCTTTTTAGTCTGAATCACCCCAATATTTCTATGATCGATATGGCTTCGCAGACGTTTGAGTGTCATTACTGGTGATCTTGAAATCGCAGAAAAGTATCATCCTCTGCCTTTAGTGGAAGTAGGGAATCTCCGTACTTTTCTTCCAACGCTGCATCGTGCCGATGCGGACGAACCAACAACTGCAATTCAGGGTAACGTTTCCAAACTAGCCATTATGGGCATGACGTTACTACTGTGCCAATGATATTGCTAACCAGACAATCATACAATCTAGTGACACAATTTACTTGATACTGGTCTGTGATATTTTCCTTGCCAACATAAGCATGATACCAGCGAAGGATTTTGGCAGAAACGCTTCGAGATATTTCTGTTTATGAAACATTACCTATCTCGTAGCTCTATAAAAGGACGCCTATACCTTATGAAATGGGGCCCCGAGTGGCCGAGTTGTCTAAAGCGCTCACCGTTCCTGATCACTGCCATTTCACCTCTGTCTGCGTGGGTTCGAGTCCAAGGCTCGGCTAGCGTGGGTACGTGGGAAAGCCTGCCAGTAGCTTCTCGTGGGTCGGTGGTTCTACCCTGGGTTTTCCAAGGTTCTTTCTCCACCAGTTATACTGGCCGCCATGTATAGCCTATCTTGTGCTGAATAATGGCGTTAAACCCGTGAACAACAACAACAACAACCACCTTATGAAATAATAAAACAAAGTTTTCTTTATATAACTTTAATAATTTTAATAATCGAAAGTTACTAGTTCTTTGAGTTCGAAGATGAAAATGATATCACAAACTGGACAGGTTTTTGTGCGGGAGTTAGTGAATGACTGATTAGGACAAATTGGGTTGTGAACTGTCAATGGCATACTGGGCACGGAATACCGATAGAGGCTGCATAAACAAAACAGAACGTGCTGCAGTTCAGAGATTTACGCTGAGAGGGCTTTGCGGTCCACTGCCGTTCCTCAGCTCGTAGGATATAGCTCTAGTATAGAATGAGACAGAGCCAGATGGAACGATCATGTACGATTTTTTTCCCAAAAGGCAGGGTTCGTGTTGAAGTGTTTAAATGATTACTTGAGGAAGTCCTTGATGCGTGTTTTCTTGCCTCCCTAAGAGCGATGCTTTTCATTCCTCAACGCGTCGTAAAAGATCTTCTTTTGCTCGTCTGAAATCCTGGTGACGTACCATGATCGTCTCCGTTGCAATTGCTTTAGCAGAATGTATATGTTTGGAAAGCTTGCTCGTTTGAGAACCTCAGTCACGTTTATGCCCCGATTCTTGTCCATAATTCTATGTTGCCGTTTTGCTTGCGCAAGAGGACGATGAACACACCAGTGTATTCATTTGAGTCCACAATGACTGGAGGAGTTCACTCGGTTTCTGAGCTACATGTGAGCCTCTGACTTTGTAGACTTCCGTTGGCATAACATCTGCTCCGTGTGCCTTGTCATTTGAACGCAGGCCAGTTATTGTCTCCTTTGCAGTCAGAGTTTGAGGAACATCAAGCGAATATGATTTTACTTGAGGTAGTCGATCAATTACCTCCTCACTGATTGATGATTGATGGCTGATGATATTTTTGAAGTGTTCTGCCAATCGATGTAGACTATTTTCTCTATCCGTGATCACTGTGGTGCCGTCGGCACTCAGTAAAGCAAATGTTCCTGGTTGTGTACAAACAAGATCTTTTATTTATTACTCATACGTGTAATTTTCCGTCTCTATTTGTATCTCTCGCTATCCGTTTTTGTCAATCAACGATACATTTTAGCTTTTCTAATTGCTGTGAATATGAGCAAGATGAATAATTTAATATATGATATAAACCTATACCATGTCATCTTTTGTTGCAGCTTAAATTGTTAATCCGTATTAAGTATATTTATACGCATGTACATCATACGGAGAGTATGTTATGGACTGACTCAAATAGACTAAGATAAATGCAAAACATGCCAAGCATTTGGTTTGGATTCCAATGAAACAATGCCAACCTTTGGCTTTTTATCAGTGGAATTAAAACCAGTTAAGGTATGACATGTACGATGACAATTATTGCAACTGTATCATGGAAGTTAAACTTATTAAGTGTGGCATAAAAGCCTTTGAAACAAATGTTTACGTTTAGTATAGTCATGAAAGAGTGTTCATTGTTTGACCCATTTTGTTAAGTTTTGTAATTGCCTTCAACAAAGTCTAGGTAGATATGGAAAGCACCCATGCTAGTTTCAAACTTGCTTTGCCATTTTCTTTTTCTTTTTTGGCACTTGTGTGTTACGTATATTTTATGTATCTCATTTGTAAGGCCCCCTTAGGATGTGCTTAATTCGGTCAAGAACTCTGAAAACTGTTTCATTGAATATGGTCTGCATTTGTTGTAAACACACACACATACACACGCGCGGGCATTTGGTCGGTGAGGCTATCAACATTAATAAACACCTGCAGGTATCGCGGCAGGCAGACATATAAACAAGCAAAGAGATATGCTCAGAGGTATTCGTTCGCGAAAATGATGAGAACTGTAAATTACTGTTCAATCAGTGTATATTGTTTGGCTTTGTTTTGTCTTTCACTCCTCTTTACTGTTATTCTTTGTGTTGCTTGCTATGCTGATTTCAAACTGAAAGAAGAGTTAGGGTAAGTTTAATAAATTACATAGAAATTGACGTTCTTTACGGAATGTAGCAATAGCACGATATCGTTTGTCCATGCCATGATCACACAAATTGTTAGTGATGACGTCATTTGTCAATTTCTCACAGTGATTATATTCTTAAGATATAGACGGCCTCTGTTGATGGTATATTTTCCATTCATATTCCTGTAATTTCATTGCATCTGTTGTATTGTTGGGAGTTGTAATGATGAAGAACTGTTTTATCTTAATAAGTGTTACATTAGCCCCTTGGTCAATAGTGACATACATATTCAGATATTTGACCTCCATGTCTTGAAGATTCATTATTTATTACATAATTACTAATTGAGTTATCATGCATTTAAAGATGAATTGTTTTATGTCCATACGTCTCAATTTATGAATTTTACTATTATTGCCCCCATGTGAAAATTAAGCCGCACTAGCAGAAAACTATATATATATATATATATATATATATATATATATATATATATATATATATATATATATATATATATATATATATATACATACATACATACATACATATATATATATATATATATATATATATATATATATATATATATATATATATATATATATATATATATATATATATATATATATATATATATATATATATATATATATTATTTGCTGCTAGTGCGTCTTAATTTGTTTTATGTTCTGTTCCTGCCCCCATAAGCATTGCGTGGGTTTGAGAAAAAAAAATGTATGTGAAAAAGGTTACTCCTTAGCACGAATCGATGTTTGTTTCAAGAGCGACTCGCACTTGTTTGATTCCCTAATTTGACAAGTTTATATCATTAGTGCTCGATGGATCCTGGAAAGGTTTACAACAACACTTCTTATCTCGTGATCGCGAAAAGTGGATGAGCTGGCTTGTTAACTCGAAATCCATCGAGCTGATCCTATATGCGCCTGATTAGAGTCTGATATATCCGAAAATGTCGTTAAGGCGGGGAATAAATTGCACTGTATCAATATTTTCCTGACGAAATATTTCACATGCAACCATGACCAAAACTCTTTGGCTTCTGTATCCTTTATCTTTCGTTGATATTACTTGTTTGCATATAATTTTGCAAAATTAAAGTTTCGGAGTTGCATGAGTTAGTTCCGATATTTAGGTTTTCGTAATATCCGTATATGTGAGTAGTGAGTGTTACTATTTTTGTTTATTTCTTATTTGAATTCACATGAAAATTAGTATAGACCAAACAAAAAGAAAGGTAATTTTTATAAAGTTTAAATAAAGATGTTTCGCTTCGCGCTTACTATTAAGAGGTTAGTGTTAGGACTTGTCGGCCTGGTGTCAGGATGTGACTGGATGTGACATCATGCTGCATGTCTGCGGCATGATACCCCAGTGCTTGACATCACCATGAACGGCCACACTGCAGACATCGTAGCGATATGGCAGAATGTTTTAAAAGCTAAGTTAAAAATCCAAATCTCTCTCTCTCTCTCTCTCTCTCTCTCTCTCTCACACACACACACACACACACACACACACACACTTTAAAATATACCTAAATATGACCATTGTGTGATTTGTCTTTGCTTTTTTGTTCTATGGCCTTGTAAAGGATTCCATGCACATGATGCGTGTTTACAACTTACGTGCCAAATTAAATTTTGAAAACTAACTTAGTCTTACTAAGGCATGATTCGAATTTTCCTAGGCTTACCCTTGTCATTCATAATTAACTCCTAAGAGAATTTGACAAGAAATAAAATGGATTAAAAGTGGAATTTAAACCATAAAATGCTGTACATTGTTTTCGATTTAAGCCTTAGGGATCACATACAATTTATTGTGAACAGAATTTGTTCACATCAAATTGTGCATGATTGATACTGTTACATTTAGCAGTCATTACATATATAAACTATATAGCATTAACCGAGAGAGAGAGAGAGAGAGAGAGAGAGAGAGAGAGAGAGAGAGAACAATATTTAAACAAGAAACATCCCACAGCCAATCTATGCAATTTGGATGCTCGAGCAAAGTTGGGATCACGAAAATCGAATGAATCAAACCGGCTGAAATCGTCATAATAATGTAAAATTATTTCTATTATGTCGCAGCACGAGACTCATAAACCACACGTTTTGCTTTGAAAATTGTAATGCAAAAGAAAGCCATGAAGCCTGTAATGCACATCTGCGTTAATCAAATGGCTCTCAAAATTGGATTTTCTTCAAAAAGGAAAATTACAAGGTGCTGACTATGGTCGTTGCTTGTATAATGAGACACTTTGGTATCGGTATTATCCATTCTGGTAAAACAAAGAACCGGAATATATCGTAATTAGTTTCAGTCAAAAGGAATAAAGCAAATAGAGTAAGACCTAATCCAGCCGAATGCAATTGTGTAATTTTGGATCTCAGTCACAGGTGTAACTTAACACATCACAGTTTTAAATATGTTATTTTAGAACCACGCAACTGGATCAGCAGACATCTCTTAATAGCAATGGATGATAAAGTCAAAGAATGAATCCCAAGCAAGTTTCATTTGCTTCTTGCATTATGTATGTACTTTCATAAAAGTTACATGTCAGTGTAGTGAATTTGTTTTAACTACGCCAACAACTTTACCCGTTGTGTCTTAGCTTCATTGTGTTACACATTTTGATGTTCATTTTTGTTTTCTAATTTGTAAATTTAGTCTACTATTCATATAAGCATCTGATGATTTGCTTCGTAGTGGGCAAAATCAACTTTGCCTAGCCAAAGAGACTGCTCTGGTGGCTAAGTGGTTACAGCTTCCGCGTATGATGCTGGAGGTAGCGGGTTCGAATTCCAGTTCATACCACAGACTTTAAAAACTGGTACTAGCAGCTGCCTCACTTTGCGCTCATCATTAGAGGTTAATGTTATGACTGATTGGCCTGGTGTCAGGATAATGTGACTGGATGGGACATGGTGCCACATGTCTGCGGCATGATGGACTAGTGCTAGACGTCACTAAAACCTGTCACAGTGCAGACTTCGTAGCGATATGACTGAAAATTATTAAAACTACGTTAAAAATCTCTCTCTCTCTCTCTCTCTCACACACACACACACACACACACACACACACACACACACACCTTGCCAAAAAGATCACTTGGATGGCAGTGAGTAATACTGCACCAGCTAATATGAGGTATTGTATGATATTTATTTTGTTATTACAAATTATTTATCATTTTTCATGCATGTGTGTTGGACATGCTCACTAATGAAACATATATTTAACTCTTCTTGTCAGACCTTTTTTGCATTGTATATAGTTGTCTTGAGAAGACAGCGATTACTTAGGTAGAGACAATCTTATTTTAGTACCGCTCATTTTATCTTCAATGTCATACGTATCATTGTCTTATGTATCATTATCGTACGTATCATTGTCGTACGTATTATAGTGTTACGTATCATTGTTGTACATAATTATAGTCGTACATATCATTGTCGTGCTTATCATTGTAGTAAGTATCATTGTAGTACGTATCATTATTGTATGTATCATTGTCGTATCGATCTTAACTATGCATATTATATACAGTAAAAGATGAGAAAAGATGACTTGTATATTATTGCTTTAATGATATGAAACATGGTTAAACTGAAATGTATATATCTGGATATTTCTTAAGTACCACACGTATCATAAATATTGGCGCTTGCTTCCGGTTCGTGTGAGTACCCGCATTGCACGCCTGGAATACTAGGACAAGTAGTCCCATATTTTATTTGATCTCACCTCATGAGCTTAACTGGGAACGTACGTGAAAGTATTTGGGCCTGATTGAATCGTCTGTAAAAGTGTAAAGCTATTGTCATAAAAATGTTCCGGCTAATTGGTACATAGACATATATAACTAACCTCCAGAATATCGTATACTATACTTTTCCAACCATGACCCCTTGGTGAATTCTGATATGTACTTTTCGTACTGAGTGGAATAAATTCTGATACTGTAAGAAAATATAATGCCATAACATACATTCCAATATTCTAGACAATGTCGTGCACTGCCAGATATTCCTAAATTCTATTCTAGACAATGATATGAGATAGCACATATTCCTATATTCCAGACAATGCTATGACATACTACGTACTCCTATATTCTAGACAATGCCATGACATGGCGTACTTTCCTATATCCAATGCTATACAATACCATACCATATGTTCTTATATCCTATTCTACACAATGTTATGCCATAGCACACATTCCTATATCTTATTCTAGACAATATCATGCCATACTATATGTTCTTATATTCAAGACAATGCCAAGAGATATCACAAATTTCTATATTTTAGACAATGCCATGACATAGCATACATTCCTATATTCTATACTAGATAATGCCATGACATAGCATACATTCCTATATTCTATACTAGATAATGCCATGACATAGCATACATTCCTATATTCTATACTAGATAATGCCATGACATAGCATACATTCCTATATTCTATACTAGATAATGCCATGTCATAGCTTATATTCCTATATCGTATTCTGTACAATGCCATGCCATACAATATGTTCTTGTATTCTAGACAATACCATGAAATATCGCATATTCCTATATTGTAGACAATGCCATGCCATAGCATACATTCCTATATTTTAGACAATGCCATGACATAGCATACTCTCCCTATAATCTATCAAGACAGTGCCATGTCATGGCGTTCATTCCTATATCATATTCTACACAATGTCATGCCATAGCATAAATCCATGTATCCTATTCTAGACGATGTCATGCCATACTATATGTTCTTATATTCTAGACAATACCATGACATATCTCATATTCCTATATTTTAGACAATGTATGACATAACATACATTCCTATATTCTATAATAGAAAATGCCATGCCACAGCGCATATGCCTATATTGTATTCTAGACAATACCATGCCATACCATATGTTCTTTTATTTTATACTAAGCAGTGAATTACTTGATTTTCTAAGTAAAATAATATTGATATTTCACTGTAGTGAAAAAATAACAATATTTTTTCACTGCATGAACTAATTTTGGGGGTCAGAACATACTTACCTCCCTTTGATTTTCTGTCGGTGAACTTACTTTTTCCTTATGTACATGTCATTGTCATCTCTGTGGCGTCTGCAACCAAAATTAAAATGGAAAAACCGAGTACTGATGAAACTGCAGTAGAACTATTGCTGTCAGATGTGGAACTAATTTTGTGCGCAGGTACACATAGCACAGCAGAACATGTACGGTAAACAGCTGACATTACCGTAAATCTGCTAATATAATGTGTTACATACTTTAGGTAGCCAACGTATGTGAGCATAAAATTAAAATAATATTTGCTTGAAACGAGTGAATAACGGATACATTTCACCTCCTGGGTGAAAAAATCTAGTATTTTCACTCGTGAAAATATTGAGTTTTTCATCCACTCGATGCAATTATATCCGTTATTCACTCGTTTCAAGCAAATATCCTCTATATATTCAATAGAATGCCATGATATATCACATATTCCTAAATTTTACTCAATGCCATCACATGAAATACATTCATATATTATATTCTATACAATGACATGCCATACCGCATATTCAAATATTCTAGACAATATCATGATTTATCATGTATTCCTATAGTTTAGACAATGCCATGACATATCATACATTACTACATCAAATTCTAGACAATGATATGCCATACTATATATTTCTATATTCTAGACAATCCTATGAGATAGCACATATTCCTATTTTTAGACAATGCCATGACATACATTCCTATATTCTATACTAGATAATGCCATGTCATAGCGTATATTCCTATATCGTATTCTAGACAATGCCATGCCATACCATATATTATTATATTCTAGACAATACCATGAGATATCAGATATTCCTATATTGTAGACAATGCAATGACATTGAATATATTCCATTATTCTACACAATGCCATGCCATACATTCCTACATCCTATTCTAGACAATGCCATGTCATGCCATACATTCCGATATTCTAGAAAATCCTATGAGATAGCTCATATTCCTATATTTTAGTCAATGCTATGACATAGTATACATTCCTATGTTCTAGTAAATGCAATGCCATGCCACAAATTCTTATGTTTCAAACAATGCCATGACAATGCATACATTCCATTATTCTATACAATGCCATATCATACATTTGTATATTCTATTCCTGACAATAACATGCCATGCAACATATTCCAATATTCTTGGCATTACCATGAGATATCACATATTCCTACATTTTAGACAACGCCATGCCATAACATACATTCATATATTCTAGACAATGCCATGCCATAGCATACATTCCTACATCCTATTATAGACAATGATATGCCATGCTATATATTCCTATATTCTAGACAATACTATGAGATAGCACATATTCCTATATGTTAGAAATGTCATGAGATAGCATACATTCCTATATTCTAGACAATGCCATGCCATACCACAAATTCTTATGTTCTAGACAATGCCGTGCCATATCATACATTCCTATGATATAGATATTGCCATGCCATACCACAAATTCTTATAGTTTAGAAAATGCCACAACATACAGCATATTCATATATTCTATTCAATGCCATGCCATAGCATAAATGTCTATGTTCTATTCTAGACAATGCCATGCCATAGCATACATTCTTATATTATATTCTTGACAATGCCATGTCTTAGCATACTTTCCTATAATCTATCAAGACAATGCCATGTCATGGCGTTCATTCTTATATCCTATTCTATACAATGCCATGCCATACCCTATGTTCGTATATCTTATTCTACACAATATTATGCCATAGCATACATCCCTGTATCAAATTCTAGATAATGTCGTGTCATACTATATGTTCTTATATTCAAGACAATGCCAAGATATATCACATATTTCTATATTTTAGACAATGCCATGACATAGCATACATTCCTATATTCTATTCCAGATTATGTCATGCCACAGCATATATTCCTATATTCTATTCTAGATAAATGTCATGCCATAACGCATATATCTATATTCTATTCTAGACATTACCATGCCATACCATATGTTCTTATATTCAATACAATGCCAAAAGATATCACATATTCCTATATTTTATTCTAGACGACGACGTCATACCACATGTTCCAATATATAGCAAACAATACCATGAGATATCATATATCCCTACAGTTTAGACAATGCCATTACTTATTATGCATTCATATATCCTAGACAAGGCCATGCCATATCATACTTTTCTCCATCATATTCTAGACAATGATATGCCATACCATTATTCCTATATTCTAGAAAATACCATGAGATAACACATATTCCTATACTGTAGACAATGCCATGACATAGCATACATTCATATATTCTAGACAATGCCATGACATATCATGCATTTCTAAATCCTGTTCTGACAATGATATGCCATACTATATATTCCATTATTCTATACAATCCTATGAGATAGCACATATTCCTTTATTGTATAAAATGCCATGACATAGTATACATTCCTATATTCTATTCTAAACACTGACATGAGATAGCACACATTTATATAGTCTAGACAATGCCATGACATATTATATAGTCCTATATTCTATACATTGCCATGCCATGCCACATATTTCTATATTTTAGACAATGCCATGCCATAGACTATATTTCTATATTCTATTCTACACAATGCCATGCCATGCCATAGCATATATTCCAATAATAATAATAATAATGAGGACTTTGTATAGCGCCTAATCTTTAGAAGCTCTAAGCGCTTTACAACATTAGACAACACCTATAAGATAAAAAGAAAACATAAAATGCTATGGTTACATAAAAAACACCATGAAATTAGAAAACATTTTTAAAAAAAACATGCTGAGAATATTTCAGGTAGGAAACATTAGGTCTTTAAGTTTGTTCTTGAGTGAGTTTTGAGAGCCCTCTTGAATGTGATCACTGTGTCTTTGTGTCAAAGTTCAGTGGGCAATTCATTCCACGTTGCTGGACCTTGGTATGCAAAAGAATGCTGTCTATATGACTTTGTTTTCATACTGGGAATAATGAGTGTACGATTGTCAGAAGAGGAGCGTAAGTATCTTGCTGGTGTGTACACATGGGTGAGGTCGGATAGGTATGTTGGACTAGAGTCCGACAGTGAAATGTAGCACAGAGAACAAATTTTGTGTTTGATTCTGGATCGAACAGATAGCCAATGTATAGTACAAAGCAGCGGGGAGGTGTGATTTGATCGTGGTACTCTAAGTATCATCCGAGCAGCTGTGTTTAGAACTTTTTGAAGTTTCTGTAGCAAATATTGAGATGAACCAGACATAATTGAGTTACAATAGTCCAGTCTTTAAAGTACTAATGAACACACAAGTGTTTTAGTGGCATCATCTGAAAGATATTTGCGAATTGAGCTGATGCGTCTCAGCTCAAGATATGCGGACTGACAATGCCAGACCATAGCACTTATACCTATATTCTATTCTAGATAAGGCCATGATATAGCATGCATTCCTATATTCTAGACAATGCTATGCATTGAATATATTCCTATATTTTAGACAATGCAATGACATAGCATACATTCATATATTATATTCTAGACAATTCCACGAGATAGCATACATTCATATATTCTATTCCAGACAATTCCATGAGATTGCATACATTCCTATATCCTAGACAATATCATGACATAACACATATTCCTATATTCAGATATATGTGGTATTAAATGCTTATTTGCCTAATCACTCACGGAGTAAATGTTGTCCGAAGTGAGTGATTAAGTAACAAGTTGGTAATACCCAACCATGACCATTTACTCCCTATAATTCCCAGTTTCCTTCAATCAGAGGGTCTTATCAACAAAGCATTCACGTTTTGACATTTCGCATTTGTTTTCGCATTGGCCTAAGCACTGCGCCAGGATACATAACCCTATAGTATTATACAATATACAAGGGTATAGTGTCAGTGCGCGTCAAGCCAGTGATCTAAGGAATTTGGTATCGTCATTTGTAAAAATAAGAAAGAGAGAAAATTTTGGGCTTGTTGTTTAAACCAGGCTATTCCTTTTTCTTCAACATTACGCTTGCGTATATCATGCGTTGTTATAGCATCCGTTGTTCTTATCTTCTATGCATTCTGTTCTTACAAGAGCAAACTTGTATCCATGTTTAGTGAGATCCCCTGCTCGTCTTATGACCATGACCTTTAATAACACCTGGTGAAATATGTTGCTGACGCAAAGGCTTGTAAAGCCTGCCATATGCTTTCTTTGGACATTAAGTTTCTTGATTGTGTGAGTAAAATTACCAATAGTTAAGCAATCTTCAGAATTAATAAATGTCGGTGAAGAAAATATGGTCAGAAAGAGTGGATGGACAAAATGGAAAAAAAACGAATAATGGAAGTAATCGGTTAATCAAAGATGCACTAACAATCATTTCTATAAACAATGTCATCATAGAAATTCGCCAAATTTAGGTCCAGTAGATGTTGAAAATATTTATATTTATTTAGTTGTCATGTTACCATAACGAATAATTGGAAAATGTCTACTTCTTGCAGATTTAAACATTAAAACTATTTCCTTTTTCAAGTGTGGTAATGGACAGGAAGATACATTTGTCAGTTTCTGATGCCAACAGAAGTCGTCTTAAATACTAACATTCCAATTTGTTATGGCCATTTTGCGTTAATGTTTTACATGCGCTTTCCTGTCCCGGATAATGATACATTTGCAATTATAAAATATAGCGAGCGCATTCATCTTGGATATCCGTATAGTGCTTCAGTTGCAATTTGAATGTTCCAGCATTAAGGCCAATGAACATGATGTAATATTTGTTTGTATGATATGTGTTGACATCTGTGTTACAGCAAAAACCTTTTAGTAGAATATTAAACGTTTTATCTCTGGTAATGTTCTTTTTCTTTTGTTTATGTTTTTCTAGTAGTTTAGTAATTGATTAAGGGAGTCGAGATCATCATGTTTGTTTCATTTTTATTTGTTTAGAATATGTTTTAGGGAGTTCAGAATAGTTGTATACGGTAATTTGGACTGTATTTGAGGAAACTGAAGCCGTTATTTTATGCTGTGTTGTGTTGTTGTTGTGTTGTTGTGGGGTTTAACGCCATTTTTCAGCACACGATAGGCTATACATGGCGGCAAGTATTAATGGTGGAGGAAGAACCCGGGAAAACCCTGGAAAGAACCACCGACCCTCGAGAAGCTGCTGGCAAACTTTCTCACACACCCACATTGGCTGAATCTTAGACTCGAACCGCCGCAGACAGAGGTGAGATGGCAGTAATCCGTAGCGAAGAGCGCTTTAGACCACTCGGCCACTCGGGGCCCCTATTTTATGCTGTAGTTTCGTACGTAGTTTAAGTAGGAAAGTAGATGCTGTTTGTATTTTGTTAGCACTGTTTACGAGTAGCATCGGGTACAAGCTATTAATTGATTTGAACAGCAATAGCAAATTCTCTCAAGTACACAATAGCTTAGCAAGTATTCTCAAACGGCCAATAGCCCTCCGCATCAGTTATTAGTGACCTATGGAAACATGATGGAAATGAGAGACATAGAAAGACATCTTGGATGTTATTTGAGAAGAAACAAGCGATTTAATTGCAAACTCTGCTAAAATTGATTATTTTCTGGGAGTTTAGCTAAGGCTTCCTTAATTTAACTTTATGAGTGACTATCCATTCAAACACCGCTACATCCGTCAACTGATAGCAGAGGTTGGAAAACTCAATCAACCCAGACGTGTGTGTGTGTGTGTGTGTGTGTGTGTGTGTGTGTGGTAAACTCAGACTCAACTCAGAATGTTGGCGTTTGGTTTTGTCATTGATGTGATGTTAGTCAAAACGTCTATTGTAAGCTTTCAACGTGAGTGAGATTATCAAGCTGGTTATTGAGTGGTTGAATAGAAGCCTAATCCGTATTTAGACATTTCTGTGTGCGTGCCAGGAATTTAGAGTTTCAACCAATCAAAAAATTGGCTTACATTTCAAGGTATACTATAATTTTGGCAACTCATAAAATTAGGCGTGTCCATGGTGGCAAGCGTGTAAGAGTTTATTGTTCCAGTTTTACGATTAAACTGTTTATCCCAACCGGACATGCTGAAGATTTACAGTGTTCAAGTAAAGATAATTGCAATGTTCAACTACATTTTCATATAAATGTATTTAATAGCAAAATCCTCGCTTAGCTTGATGTCAATGTAGTCACCATAAACAAAACTAAACAACAACAAAGTTGTAATTAACATTCACAGGAATTACAGACATATCCTTGTTTAAGAGGTGTTAATCAGAAGCCATGATCATTGGCTTTGCGCACCCATTTATCCAATTGTTCGTAACGAGAGAAACAAATACCATAGATTGTATTTCATTAACGATACAGTTGACACAGTCGTTTATTCAGCATCGTTAATAACGAATCTTACGATGGGGAACGTTTAGATAACCATCTAGTTGAGAAATTTATGTTTCGAACAATGCAGTAAACTTTGTACATGTTCAGAGAGAGAGAGAGAGAGAGAGAGAGAGAGAGTGATTTACCAAGTACATTTCTGGATAACTATGATGCTAATATGTTTTTCAAATCAAAAGACTGATATCGTTGCTTCCTTATGAGTGTGATTTGAATTTTTAACGTAGCTTTAAAGGAGACCAGAAACCAATGGAAATATAGAATAATAATAAAAGTACTATAGCAGAAAACCTTAATCTGAAGTATCATCTGCGACCGTAATGCCAATATTTAAATATTGGCCTATCTTCTAGGAGCTGAATTTCCGTGACCTCGTATGCAAAATTTCCGCGCCTATTCGGTTACTTTCTTTTTCGAAAGATAAAGGCATAATGAAAGAATGGGTACATTATTACAAAAGAGTCGATTTCAAAGCAACACCATACAGCACTATGTGCTTGTTACATTTCTCAAAGGAATGTTACGAGAGGGATCATGAAAAAATAGCAGCTCAAAGATACGCAAATGCTAGGCCTAGACTATAAGTTGGCGTTGTTCCAGACATACCTTTGGACATTTTAAATCCTGGGAAAAGTGTTAAATGTGTGAGTTATGAAAACAGGCAGAATGACGAGTAAGTGACCACAAAATGCAATAATCAATCCACATCTTTTATCTAAAAACAGCAGTGTTAAAAACAAATCTGATAGCCCGACACCCTGGGCCCCTTCTGGTTTAGTTCCGGCCCATCCTGTATTCAAAACGAGGTGCCCGTCAGGCTTGTCGAAACAAAAATTGTTTGCCTGAGGAAACTTTGATTGCGCTGGTGAAATAAGTAAATGTATTTTCAAGATGTTGACATACATGCCTTAACACGGCACAATCTAAATCAAATCACCACTGTTCTAGGTGAAATTTAGATCTGATTTTAATCAAATGGAAACTTTGCTAAAAATAAGGTTCTAAACCGGTCGTGTTTCGAGAAAACACAATTTTCAGTAATCTTATAAAAATTTTACAAAATTTTAAAAAAATGCATTGTATACATGTAGTATGCATAAACTGTAATCTGTAATAATTGGAACTGATATAAAACTATTCCTTGGGCAGTTTAAAAAGCAGCGATTAAAATAAAAGAGGTCAAAGTTTCACATTAACTGTCTGACAATAGAACGGGGGGGTGGGTGGACTATTGACCCCCCCCCCCTTGCCCCAATGTGCGACCGCCCATTTGATGTGCCTTTTCTCCCTGTGATACGCCTTATTATTCCCCCATGACAAGCACCTTTTGCATATCCTGGTCAGTTCTGGCTAAATTGCAAAATAGCTAAAGTTTTGATTTAAGTACGCAATAGATAAAGCCGGTGTGACTAATGAACATAATCCTTATCCTTGCATTGATCTTGTGAAAAGGACTGCCTTTCGGACATACTTCAAAGAAACCATGTTCGACAGTGTGTGTATGCGTAAGCACCAGCAATTGATTACCAAATAAACGATGTCCATTTTGTTGTTACTTACGATGCCATGGACTTCATTTTAACAGTTCAAATCTGCAGTCACAAGTTACCGTACTTGTGGCAACTGTTTTTCTCACGTTTTATGCCCCACCTTATTTCCTTAGGTTTAAGTCTTAATGCATGTAACACTGTTTGCTGAATAAAATATTTATTCAGAATTAGTTCTTTTGGGCCACATATACTGCATGGTATATTTTGTTTTATTCCTTGTAATTTAATCATGATAATTAAACTTTTCATATACGGTAGAGGAATGTCAGGTGTTAACTGGCCTAGTTTCTTTGGCGGAAATGGAGATGCGATTTTGTTTGCAGAGAAAATTTCAAAGTGATCATTCATTTAAGCTAATTGGTGACAATTTTATTCTTTTATTTTTTTTATTAATACTATAGTACTGTTGTAGTTGTTTACAAAATCTGAAATTTACTTGAATAATGTTTAATCTTCACGTTCTATTTACTGAAGAAAAAAAAAAACTGTTGTATGATATTAATTATTTCGTCCAGTGCCGGTTTAGACGTGTGTGCGCGTGATTTGAATTTTTCACGTAGCTTTAACAATTTTTCAGTCATATCGCTACGATGTCTGCAGTGTGGTAGTTTAGACTGTGGATTGCATACGTTATATTTAAAAATGGTTTGGGGTTGGGGTTTTTTCTTCTGACAAATGAAAATTGACAGACATAATGTAATAATCGGGACTTCGCTGCGCAAAATTGAGAGATATTACGAGATCGGGAGGTAGATGAGGAAATACCCCCAAAATCGGGAGGTTTTTCTCCCGGCTTGAGAGTTGACAGGTATGAACTGTCCGGGCTTGTGGAATTTCATTCAGGACTTTAGTTTATTTAAGTCACCAGCCCGCGGCCTGTGCCTAACAAATTTCTTTTAGCACTTACCAGTACAGTACATAAACTATTATATCAGATTGCAGATTCAACTTTTGAATGTGCAACCCAAATGTGGTCTCCTGTCTGCCTCGCTCGCCAATGTTTATGTTTGTATTCGAGGACTGGCTAGTATAGCGTCACGGTACCACGTGATCTGTCGTCTCATCAAAACTCGGAAAAACTCGGCAATTTACGGAATCGTGGTATCTTCACGCAATATAATCACTACCCGCTTACGATATTTAATTTATAAGCATTGCAGTCGAATTAAAATCTGAAGAGAATTACATACGTAAAAGGAAAATTTTGATTTCTAGTCTCCTTTAACAATTGTTTAGTCATATCGCTACAATGTCTACAGTGTGTCAGTTGTTTATTTTATGTCGAGCACTGGGGCGTCATGGCGCAGACGTGTAGAATGATGTTCCACCCAGTGACATTATCCTGACACCAGGCCGACCAGTCCTAATACTAACCTCTTAATACTGAGAGCCAAGCGAGGCAGCTTTTGATACCATTTTTATAAGTCTTTGGTATGACTCAGCCGGGGATCGCACCCACGACCTCCCCCATATGAGGCGGACGCTCTAACCAACTAGGCCACCGGAGCGGTCAACCGGCTACCTTATGAATAATTTCCTGTGCGTAAACTACGCAATTCCAACTTTAGTTAATACGTTCAGTAAAATTATTCAAAAATAATATTTGTGCTAAACCGGAGTCCTAATACTAATCATTCGACCCTTTACATTTTAAGTAACTTAGAACTAATGTTTTGCCCTCATTTAACAAATTTAAACGTAATAGACACGTGTAACATTTTTCATAGCATGTAAATATGTCAATATAATTGTTTGCGTAATGTCTTATAATTGGGTGGGTGGATGGTATTTTTTAAAATACAAACATTGCTTCCACAGAAAATGTAAGGTCAGTCACTGGGTTCGCAAGGGAAGTTGCGTGATACAATTATGGTTATATTTTCAACCCCATTGTATGCTACAATACGAGAATACATGTGATAGAATGGATGTAAAATGAATCTAGTATGTTAAATGTGATAGAGAATTGTATGAATGAAAATTATATATATATATATATATATATATATATATATATATATATATATATATATATATATATATATATATATATATATAGAAAGAAATGACAAAATAACATCAAATAAGTCAGTGTCTGTGACATCGGGGCACTTTGGAATAAAGGACTGATGTTGCAAACAATATAAACAATGATGCACGATGATGTGCAGTGCTTTTCAGATGAAACTGCAGTGCAATATCAACTTGGCATGACCAAATTATTTGATAGTTTCTCGCTGATTTCTCAGAACATTATGTCGTGGAAAACCTATACCTGCTAAACGGAACAAATCCACGTCTGAAGATGTTGCAATATGCTAAAATCCACGGGTGCATGCATAGTCAATATTTGATTTACAGATTAGTTGCGTATTAAATCATGTAACCGGAATATTACATTTGCAAGAATTCCCTGGATGAAACTCAAGAATGTTGAAGCTAATGTGCAATTTAATGGCACGAATCTAAGCGTAAAATGTCCTTGGGGTGAGGGTATATCAAGAATCTGAGACGACTGTAAAGATAAGAAAGTTTGAAATCGTGAAAAATTGCAAGCGTAATGATTGATAAGATTTAAGGATGACTGATAAAATTGTAGGAGTGACACTTGGAGTCGATGATGCAAAAGTTGTAATGGAAACAGTTGTGATGGAAGTAATTGCAGAGTAAGAAAAATAGATCGGATGAACAATTATGAGAAGATGTTTATATGAAATCGGCTGCTTGACCTGTCAATGAGAGATGCAGGAGGCTGCGGCAGGGCAGAACAAGCTGCATCAAAACAAAGACACGTGCTTCTTGTATGGAAAATGATAGCTACGTAGGACCCAGTATGTCAAGTTCAAGTGGAATAGTTGATACAATGTCGGATGAAGGAAATTCCGACGTAGGTCTGTACAGGATGCCTCGTCGAGTCGATGATACCGAATTAAATGACGGTAACATCGGTTGTAAAATTGGAACGGTGTGTTAGAGTTGACTTTTCGATGGATGATTAAAACAATTGTGTTTTTTAAAAATGCCGTAGCTTGCATTATGTTTTAAATCTGATCGTGTATATAATATAATATAATATAATATAATATAATATAATATAATATAATATAATACTGACACCTGGATACCTCCTTGGATTGGTTACAAGGTTCATAACTGAACTGAGACTTTAATCCGCTTTATGTGCAGAAACTCTGTTTTCCCACTTAACACTAATTCTATAAAAGAAATGTTTGGTACGGCGTCATGCTAATATCGGCTATAGAAAATGAAATTTGGGTAGACATTCTCATTTGAGACAAAATTCTTGGAATTGGTGCCTTGTTTTTTAATATCTGAAGGCAAAACTGTTTTCTGACCAGTATTATTCTTCCCTAGAGCTTTCATAGTTTTGCCAATCAAAGTTAAGAATGACAGCTCTGTGAAAAGAAGAACATAAATCTTTGGATTCGGGTTTTCACTCATGGAACAAGTGTAGGATACTAAACTCGACTGATGTACTACAAAATAAATACCCTTTCTAGATTATACCCACACCTCTCAGCAACTACAAAAGTATTTTCTTCTATAAGTAGCACTTTTCAAATAGTCTATCTCAATCTTTGCTGAAAAGCGTCAAAACGTTAAGCTTTCATTTTGCCCTTGTTTTTATGTAAGGCTTCTTAAAGAAGAACTAATGAGGAAATAATATTTTGTTCATTCGGATTATTCAGAGATCTTCAAAGAATGCCGTTAAAATGTAGCAGATGTCGTACAACATTAGTGACATAAGAGGTTCAATTATCCCCCTCCAAAACTAATTATAAGATTTGTACTAATGATAAGATTTTTTCTGTGTTTGTCCTAGAAGATTAAATGTATTTTGCATTAGCAAACATGTGCACACTGCGTACACTATGGATGACTATATCTTGACCGATATCCAGGCAAATCAATGTGTTCTGCCACCACATGAACCAAATATGATTAATAACGAGTACTTTTCATGAAGGGCTTAATAGCAACCGGTGTCAGTGATAAATTTATGCCCGGAAAACTGGGCTCAGGTTCTTTAGATTTTAGTTAACATAAATTTAGTCTGTAGTCGTTGCAGCTTAAACGCATAAAATTAATTCAAACCGATGATGGCCTAAGATGGGATCGTGGGACATCAATATTTATCCCATAGTAGGTATAGTTTTCCTAACGTGTGTGCAGTTTCATATTTTGTATATTACCACATGCTAAAATATCACTTTGTTTGATTCTGATTGGTCCAACAATATAACAGTACCATAATGAGAAACATGGCGTAAAACTACAAGACAAGAACAACACTAAGAAGTAAAGCAAAGGGTATTGCATATTTGATGGCGCGGTGGGTAGAGGAAGTGGTAGATCTGTAACATAGATATAGAATCCACCGTATATACAAGCGTGATCTAAATGTTAACTTAGAGAACTAAATAAACTCACATCTGTTCACAGAAGAATTCGGACATAAATGGGTCTCCTAACTGACAGAACTTTATCCAACCACAGCATCTTTACGCACCATATATGGGATGCAAATCCGACACAAAAAGAAATTTGTTTACGTCTTCTGTACAGTCTATTGTTCCAGTCAAATACTGTAAATATCCGGTCACAAATGCATTGCAGTAAATGTGGGAATTTCAGCATCCAGTAATCCTGTTTCACATAAAAATCGCAACAATGTAACGTTTAGTTCTGCAAGTGAGATTTTAGGGTAAACGTGTACTCTAGGCCTACTGTTTACAGTATCAATGTGACATCACTTCAAATTAATCATTCTGTTTTGAAAAATGATTTTGTCGTTATAAAATGTTATGTTTATTCGGATGGAAGCTTTTTCTCTTTGATTTATAGTTTGTAAAAATGTACAATCTAATTTTACTAGTTCAACTTTGTTTGGGACTATATGCACAACAAATGAAAGGTGCATCGTCTGTCAGAACGAACGAAATTATTCGTTCTTCTTTCTATCTAAATAATTTCCACTGAAAGAAAAGTTATGTGATAAAAAGAATCTCAAATGGGTAATGATTTAATATTAAATTTATGAAACTCGTTGAATAATGTCCAACTTTTGTTCGCCAATGCTCTCAAAAGCTGAGCATTATTCAACTCGTTTCATAAATTCAATATTAAATCTTTACCCATTTGAGATCCTCTATATATCACAAATAACCCCAAAAGGAAATAATCGTTTAAAAAACTTTACGATATTTTGACTGGAGTTTCCTTGATTAAAAATGACTAAATGTCAACTTGGTATAGAAATTGTCAATCTTGATCAAATGACATGCAAGTCTTAGGAGAGAGGGATTGAAAACAAACACCAAGAACGTTTGCTCCAAGGAACTTCTACGCTATTGCATGGACTTTTTATTATACTAACAAAGCATTACAGATGTTGTTTTGGTTATTAATGTATTATAACTTTCAATTTGTTTTATATAGTAATAGAAGCTGGGTCCAATATTCCAGCGACGTAAAGGGATGAACAGCTTGAACCAGCGTTCTTTGATCACGGAATCATTGAACTCTATTTGTGTAAATACCAGAGTTTCAATTCATAACTCTTTGTATAAATTCAATATCATTAATGGCTAATGCCGAGAAAGTTGGTATATTTTAAACTACGAAGAAGTATATCAATGACCTGGTTAGCGAAGATGGGGCGTCGCCTACGCCTAATAAATGGGATCACCCAAGGTATTTGTCTGTCCATGTACAATAACCCTTGATCGACCTGAATTTACAGTTATCATTAGTTAGCAGACCTCTTAGCATAACTTCAAGGAACATTTAAAAGTCCGGTTCTGAATAAACACTTTATTCAGCTGTTTTCATAATGTAATTCATACCGCGTATGAATAAATCGGTCAAATAGGATGACGGCTCATCGGAAAATGCTGGTTGGGGTTAAATTTTCAGAACGTACGTTCTTATCAACGATGTATACTGCAACAGTTATCTCCTATATTAAAGTCCACGGGATTAAAGTAAAGTTTAAACAAACAAACCGCGATGAACTACCAAAATATGGAAAGAAGGAAAAGGCTGATAGGATACCATTTATCCTGACCTACCATCTAGACATCCCCAAAGTTGGTAACATCATTACGAAACACTGGCCCATCATGGAATCGTCGGACGCACTAAAGTTAATCCTCCCTAACAAACCTGTAGTCGCTTACCGGAGACCAAAAAACCTCAAGGACATCCTAGACAGGGCGATACTAACGCCAATCATTAATCAAGACCACCCTAGTCAATCTGGTCCCTGTGGCGATAAAAGGTGAAAAACTTGTCAACATTTTCTAGCACAGTTACTTGATAAAAATTAAACATACATGGTCCAAACAAAATGTGCAAAACAGAGAATGTCATTTTGTCTCATCACATGTAAGATCTGTAGCCATCAGTATGTCAGAGAAACTAAAAAGCTGCAGAAAAGGACCAACCTTCATAGATCTGACTGGATGACAAAGAGGCTGTACAGAAACCCTATAGCAGAACACTTCTCCTCCTTTGGCCACAATTTCAGTGATGCAACACTTATTGCAATTGCTCACAACCCCAACTGGAGTCCCCAAACCAGGAAAGAAACTGGATACGCCGCCTTAGAATATTGAAAGCATGCGGTTTAAACCACGAAGATTAGAAAAAGACAACCATGCACAAATAAAATTATCTTTTGCAGCCGATACATTTTATTGTAAATAATTCTCCAAATTTGCCTAATAACCTATGTATACTATAACAATGACATATCCGGATATTATCTGCGCTTACATAAATTTACATAAAATAACAGATATCGTTATGGCTCACCAATTTCCAGGTCAATACAAATTTCTTCCAGTATCAGCAACAAGCTGAAATGAACTATTTGACACATAACAGAGATAAAAGGTAGAAACATCCATTTAAAGTTTCGCATACATAATCGTTTATTTGTTTTATTTGTTTGTCTTGTCTATGTTTTGTATTTACCTTTGAAAAAGACTCATTAAAGAGTCGAAAGCGCTCGGCTAGCTAGATACTAGTTTCGCACTGTTCGTTGTCAGTTTATTGCAAATATATATATATATATATATATATATATATATATATATATATATATATATATATATATATATATATATATATATATGTGTGTGTGTGTGTGTGTGTGTGTGTGTGTGGTGTGTGTGTGTGTGTGTGTGTGTGTGTGTGTGTGTGAAGTGTCGAATTTTGAAGTACAGAAATTTTAAAGTTGAATGCATTTAGCAATTAAAGTTATCGCAGTTAAGCCAGGAAAGTCTTTGTGAAGGGTCGCTCTGAACTTTCGTCGTTCATCTCCCCCATGTCAGTGTAAACTTCAAAGGAACAATATTTCCGACCCGGTGAAATTGACCGGGGTATCTTAAAATGGTCTTTAGAAGTAAACATTTGAGCTACCAACCCTAACCGCTTGGTAGGAACCTATGTCCACTTATCATATTTTCAAAAGGAAAATTGTCGCGCACAGTCGTGCACAGATTCTGAGCTGTCTAAATCTGACGAAAGAAATTATTTCTTTGAGAAAGGTTAGGGACCATTGCCTACGATTGGATAGAATAAACGAGGGTGTACACATTAGAGCAATCTGACTTTAATGTGACGACCATAGTGTAAACTCTTTAGTCTGAAATTTTCCTAGAAGAGGAAACTTTGTCTCGACTCCGTGGAAGCCTAAATATTAGTGCTTTCCTCGTGAAACAAGAAAAGGGACCGGTTGGTCGTCGTGTAAAAAGAAAGGCATGTTTAGTGCTAGGACGCACAAGTCCTGAAGGAAAGAAGAAAGGAAAGAAAAACAGCGACGAGGAACAGCTTTCGGAGAGAAGGACTAGACAGTCCGAAGACAGGAGTACGGGGAAAGAAATAAAGAAAGACGAGGTCAGGACAAAGTGACCAGGAAATCCATGACGGGGCAGAACCTACAGTTTGGAAGGATGAACTAGGAGACGTTGATATACAGTCAAAGTGAATGAAGGTGATGCAGTCAATCGTGCATATTGCGCTCTTTCACCTCTCGTTATAAATCCAAATTGGACACACCTGCTAAATTCTACTTATATAATCTAACTTGAATTTGAATTACCGTTTTAATTTGGTCTGATTAAATTTGTTATTTTCTTGTCAAAAGGGCTCGTATTGTTTATTTCTCCCCAGTATTCTCGCTCAGTTCTCTGTTGAAATTCCATTCTTCTTTCACTCCCGCCGGGCTATAATATCGAGGGAAGTCATCCTCTGGATAACGCAGCCAAACCCAATTAACCATTCCTCTTTATAAGAGGGCGAAATTACAATATATATATATATATATATATATATATATATATATATATATATATATATATATATATATATATGTATATACCCATTCGGCTATTAGTTTATAGACAGTTAATGTCAGAATACTTTCTTCCAATGCTTTCCTTCTAATTTCCCTTACTTGGGTATAAGCATTCAGCTAAGACTAAGAGCAGCACGAGAAAATGCACACCAACCGAAATTATTTTGCCATTTGGGATTACTTGTAACTTTACATACTACAAATGATTAATATCCGACAAACCTAAATATTCGAATAGTTCACAAGCCGCCATCTTTCAATGACTACATTGTTCAATCTGATAATCTTGGGAAAACTTTCAATTGAATCTGGACACAGGGTTGTTTTCATTATTATATAAAACTTTTCGGGAATGGTCAATATTTACTGGCGAGGTGGTGGATAGGTGCAACGATGAGATGATCAGTTACATTTCAAACAAGATGGGGGTGGGCGATATTTTGCGTCAAACTAACGGCAGCTGTCGTCTTTGTTTAGAGTAGTTTATTGATGTGACGTCGTGGAGGGGTGGGGTGAGCGTCTAAATTATTAGATTAGTGACTCAAAAACACAGTCCATCGTTTGAAAGAGTTATGATTTTACTCTAAGAATAAAATCGAGGCATTACAGCAAAGCATTTGGAACAAATACCCCAGCATTACCTCCCCACAAAACCGGAACAGTATCTTTCAAGAAAGATGCGCCTACATTCACGCCATTGTTAACCACCCTTTTCTGTTCAAAGTAAAAGAAAAATATTGTAAAAGTTATGGAACTAAACCAAGTATTTGTCTTGAACCACTTTCTTTATCTAATGCAACAAAACATGATAAAAATAAATTGAGAAAAAAAAATCGAGTAAGAATAATTTACTATGTTTAAATGTCACGTAGCTTTGATGGCCATTTGTATATCACATCACCGATCATCAATAATGTAATAAACTGCTTTGATGAAATATATTATTGCCTTGTCAGTGAACTCACTGGATGCCACCTTTCACAATTCCCTTTTCTCCGTTCAGTTCAGTTTAGAATGTCTCTATCAATTTATTGATTTCGGGAAATTGGGTATTTTTGTAGGCCGAGGAAGCGTCACAATGGACGAAAACGCTTTATTATAAAGGACCCCACCTGATGATGGATCCGGTACTCCAATTTCTCTATACTATTCCTGTTGAAGTTTGCACAGTACCATGGTATTTCAGAATCAGCTGGTTTTTCTAAAGAATATATATTATTTGCTTTAGTTACTTTAATTGGGCACGGCCAATGATGAGATGGTGTTGAGGTTTAAATTTCTGTTAATTGCTGGGACTATCTTTTCATGTGTTTGTTTTAATAGGAGATTTACGTAGCATCTTTGAAAGAGAATCGATAGGACCTCGGCACCATATTTTTAAAACTAATGCATTATCCGCTATTTATCTGAAATTGAAGACATATATAACAGGCTTAATTCTTTTCTTTTTTAATATAGGATACTGATATTCAATTTGTGTATTTGTACCCATTTATATTTGTTTACTTTCTATATATATATATATATATATATATATATATATATATATATATATATATATATATATATATATATATATATATATATATATATATATATATATATATATATATATATATATATGGAGAGAGAGAGAGGACGGCATAATGACACCCCCAAATCAACGTATATGTATGTTAGGTGATAAAAGGCCAAATAATAGATGAATATCACTATTGAAAGTAAATTTAACTATTTTATAATACCCTTTTATGACTACCTTAGAAGTAGACTCATATCAGACATTTTTAACAAAATAACACCCATGTAAAGAAATCCTCTATTCGCAGTTGAAGTCAAAAAACCATGTCATAATGCTTCAATTTACACATAGAAGAGATAAAATGTACAAGTAACTAAATTATTATTATTATATTATGTTGTGGGTGTTTTCTCTGTCTATATGGAAAATCACAACTAGGTAGATATAAAGAATGCCACTTATGTTTCATCTGCTATGTATGTTTCTAATTTTGTATTTCCTTTGTCACCTCACTGTGTAAAATATATTTGTAATGTGGCGCTCTACATCATTTCAATATTGTTGCGTAATTGAAGTATTATGGGCCTATGGCCTACATTTTTGTATGACTATTAATATGGGCCTATGGTCTACATTGTTGTATAACTGTAGTATTATGGGCCTATAGCCTACATTGTTGTATAACTGTAGTAGTATGGGCCGTTGACCTACATTGTTGCATAACTATTAATATGGGCCTATGGCCTACATTGTTGTATAACTGTAGTATTATGGGCCTATGGCCTACATTGTTGTATAACTGTAGTAGTATGGGCCGTTGACCTACATTTTTGTATAACTGTAGTAGTATGGGCCGTTGACCTACATTGTTGGATAACTATTAATATAAGCCTATGGCGTACATTGTTGTATAACTGTAGTATTATGGGCCTATGGCCTACATTATTGCATAACTGTAGTAGTATGGGCCGTTGGCCTACATTGTTGTGTAACTGTAGTATTATGGGCCTATGGCCTACATTGTTGTATAACTGTAGTATTATTGGCCTATGGCCTACATTGTTGTATAACAGTAGTAGTATGGGCCGTTGGCCTACATTGTTGTGTAACTGTAGTATTATGGGCCTATGGCCTACATTGTTGTGTAACTGTAGTATTATGGGCCTATGACCTACAATGTTGTATAACTGTAGTATTATGGGCCTATGACCTTTATTACCAAAAACCTTTTGTATATATATTTTCTGGTTATTGAGTCCTAACAATTTAGCATTGTAGTTGGTGTTATAAACTATGTAGTTGTTTCACCTTCGTTTCACTGCTGGGTTCAGATTTACACTTTCAAAATCAATTCTTCCTTCAATTTGCAATTATTCACGCTTTCACTTTGTTCATATTCATTTCAATACTGAAAAAGCATTAGGGAACTGAAACAGACTTTGCAACTTTTATAGTGATTTATATTGTTTCGTTTTCACCGTAAACTTGTTGATAAGCAACTGGAATAAATATTCTCTTAAATGTTTAGATAGCTCAACATTTCTGTTATCAACTCGATTGGTAAAACAGATACCTTCCTCGGGGTATTCGTCCATTACAATACAGCTCTCTTGCTTTCCAAAGGCTGTGCCGTTCATTCATCTAGCAACAAATGTTACATAAAGACACTTATCTTATGCGAAACATTGGTTTCTGAAAAATATATATATTGCAAGACCTAGAACTATATATAAAGTTGATCTTTTAACGTGTAACGTGCTGTACACAAACACATTGTGATCGTTTCCTCTAAGGTTGTACCTGATCCCTTTTGCTTTCAGTTCATTTCATCATCTCTCAATATTTTGTATGTGTAATTTCTTCCTGATTGCTTGTGGTATGTCTTTATATGTGTTATACTCGTCGATGATCTAAATATAATGGTAAATTTGTCATATCGTTGTCGATCCTGAACAAGCCGTGATACGTAGACCCAATATCATTGATCACTTTAATTATCATAGGATACAGACTAGTCAACTTGGTGTTGAGATATGTTACAATTTCATAATGTTTTACAAATTTCTTGCAAATCAGTTTCTCTTTAAAAGCTTTTGCAGCATTATTTACCATTGTTGTAGCAAAAACATTAAAAACCAAATAAACAATTACGCACTTGAAATGTTCCAGAAACGCCCACATGCATGTGGTTAAAATTGTCTGAGTGGGACAACATGTTTGCCATGTGCTGCGTCCCTTGTTAGTGAAGGAGATAATGCTGGTAGTTAAGCAAAGGAGAAACCGATTGCTGCCAATCTAATGCAACACACCACTTCAGCCATAGCTTCAGCTGCACGGATTGGTCGGATTGGCCCTATATGGTCAATCAGCTTCAAGATTATGCTTAAGACATTTCACTTCACCATCTCCATACTTTCAGACGTCATAATTTATGATTAAATAAAAATACGGTTGTGGTTGGAACCTAAAAGAGATATTGGCTCCAATTAAGATAAAGTTTGATCTCTGCTAGAGTATATGAGAGTGTTTAGCCGAATTTGCGAAGCGCAATCCAAGCGCATAAATAAATCTCTATCCTCCTTTACGGCTTTGAAGCTGGTATGGAGAAAAAAGGTAACGAACTAGCATTCGTCTATTATAGAAAAATACACCAAAAATTCGCATAATTGTGTGAGACTTGGTCTGTACGGAACCATGGGTGATGCAGCCGGTCATTCGGTGGAGGAATAGGTTCTGTGTCATGAGCTCCAAATTGAATCTATTGACGAGAATCAAAAGCAGACCAAGCTATCGCCTTGACTGGAGAGCTAAAGGTGTCATAACAAAACTCCTCAATCGTGGTATTACTAGCATATTTTTTATGCAAA
Source organism: Sinohyriopsis cumingii (assembly GCA_028554795.2). Classification (NCBI taxonomy): domain Eukaryota; kingdom Metazoa; phylum Mollusca; class Bivalvia; order Unionida; family Unionidae; genus Sinohyriopsis; species Sinohyriopsis cumingii. Next base: position 74,873,808 of record CM068828.1, read on the forward strand.
GGTTGCAGATAAAAGAGGTGTTGTGCAATCAAGAGATTTGGATCTTTGAATGCCTCACGAGCGAAAAGAAGCAACATTCGCCGTAATGGTAAGTTTTTTCTCCATACAAACAAATACATTATGACGTTCAATTGTAGCAGTGCAGCAAAACCTGGGACGTAAATATCGCAGTTGACACTTATATTCCAAATCCTCTGCGGTGGTTTAGATCGTTCTCTCTAAAAGTGCAGCAAACCGCTGACCCAGTGGAAATGCATCGTCTTAACCAAACAACGAGCAAATTTAAGAACCTCCTAGTCTTCGTAGAGGATCTTTCAAACCTATCAAGCGCTTCTTTAATAACCTAGCAAGTCTGAAGAGTAGCATTCTGCACCAGGTAAACTCCCACAAGACTCGTAATTCCACCACTTCCATTAATATGTCTGACACCATAATACAATGGAAACTGCTACGTTTAAAGATGGCTATTGATGAAATCTGTCTTCTACTTCAGGAATATGAGCTAACAGCTGCCTGAGTGCGGGAGACCTTGTTATAAGCAGACCAGAGAGTTATTCTTAAAAACTTCATAAACAAAAATAATTCTTGACAAACTACTTTTAAGGTTGCTGGAAGAATGTCGATAATCATAAATAAAAATATGTTCACATACAAAATAAACCCAATACAAAATTACAAGTGAGAACCGTATTGCAAACAAAACAGAAGAACGCACTACAACAAAGAAATAGTGTTCCAAGTAAACGCATACCTGAAGTAACATGAAACACGTTAAGAGGCAAAAATGCTTCAATTCTGTAAAATGTATAAACAATAAAAATTGAAGATCACAAAAAGTAAAATTCTTAAAACACGTGCTCCAGATTTGTTATGTGAGCTGCATTACCTCTGTATGTCCAACATATTCGTTGTTGTTAAATCCCCGTGCAGTTTCTGATATTGAGTTCCCTTCAGAAAAATAACGTCTTACATAATGGAGATCAACACACTGTACAAAAATGTGTACCACTGTCAGTTAACACTGGCAGGATATAAGCATAGCAAGTGTACTGGATTTCTCAAACATCCACTATTTAAATAACACTTATAAAAACAGCAAAATGCAGTATTAAAACTTAATGAAATGCAGAGACTCCGCTAATGAATAACAGCAATGCGTGGTGTCTAGAAATATCCTTTAATTTGATCCGATCTTCAGCCAGTTTGTGATGTTCGTTGTCAAGTCTGTCAAGCCGAGACGAAGGTCTGTACTCGGCCAAATGCATATACTTTGTCAAAGATGCACACCAACATGAACGAACAAAGGATGAACAAGTTATATACGCCAGATAATACTTATATAATACATTGTCAGTACTTGTGCAAAATACAGGCTATCCCAGGAATATATCTGACAGGGCAAAAGTGAATTGTGTCAAATATCGTTGACCGCGTTAAATCAGACCTCTATCGTGCCTCCGTGAGGTATTTGCCACACGATGGGTTGGTAAAGATTTATACAAACAATTATAACGCTCAGAATTAGGCCGATCCAAAATCTGGTAATGTCAGCTTAGTCAACTTAGAGTTAATAATAAAACGTTATATCATATGAATACACAATAGTCATAGTTTTAAACCTACTATATACAATATGAATACACAATTGTCATAGTTTTACACCTACTATATACAATATGAATACACAATTGTCATAGTTTTACACCTACTATATACAATATGAATACACAATTGTCATAGTTTTACACCTACTATATACAATATGAATACACAGTTGTCATAGTTTTACACCTACTATATACAATATGAATACACAATTGCCATAGTTTTGCACCTGCTATATACAATACGAATACACAATTGTCATAGTTATGCACCTGCTATATACAATATGAATACACAATTGTCATAGTTTTACACCTACTATATACAATATGAATACACAATTGTCATAGTTTTACGCCTACTATATATAATATGAATACACAATTGTCATAGTTTTGCACCTGCTATATACAATACGAATACACAATTGTCATAGTTTTGCACCTGCTATATACAATACGAATACACAATTGTCATAGTTTTGCACCTGCTATATACAATATGAATACACAATTGTCATAGTTTTGCACCTACTATATACAATATGAATACACAATTGTCATAGTTTTGCACCTACTATATACAATATGAATACACAATTGTCATAGTTTTACGCCTACTATATACAATATGCAACATACAGATGATACAGACTTGTGTCTCTGCAATTAAATCCTGCAAACCGTCACATGTATGTATGTGTGTCACCTTGTCAAATCGTGTAAACGGCTCTGCGAATCTGAAATTTATCTTAATTATAATTGTAACCAGATTCCTCTAAAAACCGAGGTTACAAAGTCTGTACTTGTTAATAATTTTCAGGCAAACAACGTAGAGAGAGAGAGAGAGAGAGTTTAGAATGACAATCGAATTGTCATCCTTATAATGATCGTTACGAAATTACTACTAATGGTTCAATTCACCAATTTTACATGTAAAAAAGGATTCGTACTCAAATACACAAAACGTTGTCCTGATGAACGAATCAGACTCCGGTCTTTTTTCAATAAAAGGGTCATCCGCATGGGATGTGTTTTAGCATCATTTTCATACATTGTTTACATTAATAACCTTGTTTAAATTTTTACAGTAGTCACAATTTAGGCTACTTGTTGGGTCCACTCCATCAGGAAATCTAGCACCAGCGGATATAACTCTCTTTTACTATAACACAAGAATCCGTTTGCGAATATGCTTAATACATGTAACAGATACTCCATGAAATAGAACTTCACCTTCAACGTTGCCAAAAGCAGTGTACAGTTTTTAACCAGAACAGACAAGCCACATGGGAGAAGTTTAAGTGGAAAACGATCATCATATTTTTCCTATTTTAAACTGAAACCGAATGTGTTGGAATCCTTGCTAGCTTCAATATGAAATGTTTGAGAAACGTAGACAGTGCGCGTATTAAAGGGAGATAATCATTTAATTCTATTGTAGGGATTGGCACAAATGAAGTTAGAGCCAATTAGCTTAACTTTGCCAGTTTGTATAAAACAGTCGTGATACCAGTGACTGTGAAGTTTGGTTAAATATCAGATACAAAGTCGCAAGAAAGCTCGACGTATTCCATCATAATTGTGACAATGTGTTCCTATACCACGCGGTTAGGAATGAGCGAAAGTTTACTGTTGACAAAATGAATTGTATCGGAAACTGATCAAGGAAACTAAACGTTTTGGTAAATTGTTCAATCTTCCAGAAAATGTAACTTCTAAAAGAATATTTTTTTTATTATACAGATATCTTTGTACAAGTATGAAAACGAGCGCTTTACAAACTTGTGGCACACTAACGTAACTCCTACAAGTGATTCAAAAATATGCTTCTGTAATACCCTCAATTTTATCGGAGACAGCCATCAACAACGAGATAATACAATTCATTACTTCCCTTGCAAACGTCCTGACCACTGTTCCAATACCACACGCGTTTGTTAGCACCGCAGCCATTCATACACAGATGCGATAATCTATGTATTTATTTGCTGTCAAAACACTGTGCGACAAAGAGAAATGTTCTGGACATATATTATAAATAATATTTAATATTCATATTCGTGTGTTCCATCTTAATACATCGGATGAGGAATTTATTTAAATTTTCCTGGTTAGGGAATTTCCCAACGTCACGTGACGAGCCCATGATACTAAGAAATCTGATAAGTCGGCTTCAGTGTTCCCTGCATCTGTGATACATGGATTATTGCTTTTGAAATTATCCAGATTTGTATGACACGTGATCATAGAAAACATAATTGTCGTATCTTCCTGCACGCTATTTACGTCATAACATGTAAAATATTACTTACTGTACAAAATTAATGAAGACGTGTACAATAATTAAGGATTTGGTTTCGCAAGAGTACGCCTTCTCCTACAGTAAATATCGTCTTCTCACGCGAATCTTCAAAGGGAAGCTGCCATTCTAAGAGACTTCTCTCATGTTTATCTACCCCAATTATATATAACTAAGGCATGTTTTATATCACTTTTTACTACATTTGTATCCATTTTCCTACGTTTGTATCCATTTTCCCTTCTTGTATCCATTTTCTTATATTTGTATCACTATCTCTAATAAAGATAACATAACGATTGATGATGAATACAATCGAAAATTCTATTTCATTTTCCTGTTTCAGAGAAAAAGTACACATACTGAAAAACGATGTTTAATCAGTAAGCATAACCGGTCATTTCTTATAGTATTACGTATTTCGGCTCTTACAAAACGTGACAAAAAGAAGTTGAAGACAACAAGCTTTATAAAATTTAACAAATAATTTATTTCCCTAAAAAAACAAGGTACAAATGACAAAGAGAACTTACGGTTTCACGAATCATATCTAAAAATAATCCAAGAATTAAAAATTAGAAGTCCAATTATTAAAAAGTCCTAAATGAATCTGAGTTCGAGTCCCGACGAAATTCGAAATGGAAGGCAATGACGTACGTTTTGGTCAGCGTCGTACTGATGTGTAAACAGTTCTTTGTTGAGTCACAGAAAATAATATTTCAGTTTTTGAATTCTATGTAAATTTCGATAAATGTCTTTGTCCAAGAATTAATTTAGAGCACTAGTATTTCAAGGGAAAACAAACTTGTAATCAAAATAAATTAAATTAAACAAATTAATTAGCCCAAAACTGGTCACAACATAAAACATTTTAACTTCTCAAGTGTTAAGGCAATACTTACCATTCTTTCTCAAAACATCACTAATAAATCTAGCTACAAGGCAAAACAGATACCCGAATTTGGGTCAGTCCTCTGGCAAAACCTAATTGATACATGTTATTTGGCACGTACTCGAAATCCGGCCTCGATTCCTCTTTATGAATCCTGCTCTGAGAAAGAATTTTAATTTTTTTATAAGTTGTTTACTACAACTCGTACTGGTTCTGAATCAATGTCAGGAACTAGGTCAGCATTACATACAATATCTCTATAAAAAAAAATTTACGACAAAAATAAAAAAAATATAAAAAAAATAGTCAGAACTGAACAGTATCAAATCCAGTAAATAAAGCTATATTACAAGAGCATGTAATAGAATTAGAAAATTAAAACAAACAAATAATTAAATTAAATCAAATATAAAATTATATCAAATATAAATATATAAATAACAATAGTTTTAATGTAGGTAAAGTTACAAATGTTTTCTTGTATAAAATTCAACAATTCATGTGATACAAAATGAGACATTGCAGCAAGCACTTTTACTATTTCGTTTGTTTAATCAAAATTTTAAAATATACTGGTAATGTACAAATATATTGGGTGAAAATACAGAAGAATGAGTGAACAAGTAGCATTCATGCATGTTAGATTAAATTAAAAGTGTACATGGAAGCAGAGATGATTTCAATATCAGTTAGACGCATATATTTAATCTAAGTTGTACGTTATCACCTGTATTATTTAATAACCTATCATATTTGTATTTATTACCATTTTTAGATACTTATAATCTTCATTATCGTTCCGTATTTTGGCAAAATATTGACTTAAAAAATATATTCTGTGAGGCCCACAATTTTAATTTTCTTTCAGATATATCCTAATTGTCCAACCTTCCAGTTTTAACTGGAAACCTGTTGATCATTGTATGGATAGTTTTACTTGTTGTTTTCTACTTCAGTGGCAACAGATAAAAAAGTTGAAGAAAAATTATATATATGGAAAACATGGTGTAAAATCTGTGCAGATTCAGAAGGTTGTATGTTAACCAATATAGTGAGATTTTAATTATTTTTTTAAAAAAAGTTAACCAATCTCATCGCTAGTAAAGGTAGCAAAATCCAGATTCCAGGGATAGTAGAACATCTCTCTCTCTCTCTCTCTCTCTCTCTCTCTCTCTCTCTCTCTCTCTCAGGATTTAATGAGAACACACCTAAACTACTTTCAACTCCTTTTACCCACTCCTTAGTAACTTTGTGAGATTCTAATGAACATGAGTACATGATCGAACTGATTTTAAATAGAAAAATAAAATTAAAAAAATTCACAAATTATTAAGCCTAGTAACGTTAAAACTCTTCAAAATTTTAATTGCTGGTGATGCTGTTTCTGGTTGTACATATCGACGATTTTGCCCTAATCAATTCGAGTGGCGATCCTGATGAAGTCAGTGATACTGGGGCATTGTATTGGGGCCACATTCATGGTGGTCTAGATTTACCGGTATTGCTATTTATTGAACTTGACAGCAAATAATCTGCTTCAGTTGACAGTCGTATAGAGTTAGTTGGAGCGCTCCGGTGACCAAAATCGTTGGAGCGTCCGCCTCAGATGCGGCAAGTTCGAACTCCGGCTAAGTCATGGCAAAAACATAAAATTGGTACTAGCAGCTTGAGCTTTCCATTAATAAGAGGCTAGTGTTAGGACCTGTCTTCCTGGCTTCAGGATAATGTAAATGGGTGGGGCATGATATTATATGTCTGTGGCACGATGCTCCATTGCAGGACATCACTATAAGCTCCACACGGAAGACATTATAACGACGATATGGCTGGGGAAAAATTTTTAAAGCGAAACAAATCTGTAAAAATATTTTTAAAAAACACATCACGGTATTAGTTCCGTCACTCTGTCTCACCTGATTTGCCATGTTCAAATGTTATGTTCTCTTGGCTTAATAAGTGCAATCTTCCTTTACACTGTGGGGGGGTGGGGGTGGAGTGGTGGTGGGATCGTTAATTATTGAGATTGATCATTCCAGTTGTCAACAGTGTTTTTGCACAGGTTCTTTATATGTGTGTTTCTTTGCATTTTCTGTTTTACTTTGTTTCATTTTACTTTAGCGTAGCCAGCTTGATTTTCGTTTAAGTTATTTAAATACCGTTTATTTCGTTTCATTATTTTGACATTTATCTGTTTCATTTGTGCCTTACTTGTTTAATTTCAGTATTGACCCTAATTTCTGTGCTTTAATGGTTTGCTTTTTTACAAGCACGCTTATTTTGTTTTAGCTTTCAAGGGCTTGTTTCTTCTTTTCTGCGTTGATGGTCTTCCAAACAAATGGGTAATAATTTAATAATGAATTTACGAAACTCGGTGAATAATTTTCATGGCCATGTTTCTCAAAGACTGCATCATTTAGATCGTTTGATAGATTACATATCAAATCTTCACCCATTTAAGACCATGTGTGTGTGTGTGTGTGCGTGTGTGTGCGTGTGTGTGCGTGCGTGTGTGTGAGTACGTGTGTTTGCGTGTGTGTGTGTGTGTGTGTGTGTGTCACAGCATGTATCAGTTAATTATATTAGGTCAATATACGGGCCGATTGTTATATCTAAAATATCTTAGTTTATTTGACAAATGAAAACTTTAATTAATGTTTATAGCACGCTCAAATTAGCATTTGTCCTTGTTCCCACTTGTTCACAGACTGAATCACTAATCGGAGAATAATTACAGTGATAAAGAAACGCTTGCAGGCATTGTAACCTGATTATATGAATGGTTCCAATATCAAAGTATTTTTTTTTAAATACCACAAATTTTTAAATACTTCCCTAGGGTTTGACGCACAGAATTATATTTTATCTGAAATTGTGTGTTCTTCGTAAATTCCAAAATAACTGTTTTGCATGGTGTCTACACTGAAACTGTTCGTCAGTCTTAAAACAGGCATCAAGCAAATCACAGCTTATAAAAACCATGTGTACCGAGATTGAACCGAACACGATATCGTTTCGAAGTCAACATTACAGAGTTCCGTTTGATCTTTTATATCATATCAGCATCACCTGCTGTAACGATAATCGGTTTTAGCAGTATGTTTTTGTCGTCTTTTTATCGCCGATTTGTTCAGTATTTAGTGTACAGATCATCTCTAGTTTATATCGTTTAATGTTTCTGGGGACCTCGAGTGGCCGAGTGGTCTAACGCGCTCTCCGTTACGGATCACTGCCAACTCACCTCTGTCTGCGTGGGTTCGAGTCTCGGATTCAGCCAATGTGGGTATGTGAGAAAGATTGTCACGAGCTTCTCGTGGGTCGGTGGTTCTTTCTGGGGTTTTCCCGGGTTCTTCCCACACCATTAATACTGGCCGCCATGTATAGCCTATCGTGTGCTGAAAAATGGCGTTAAACCCTACAACAACTACAACAACTTAATGTTTCTACTTCTCTCGCTCTCACTGTATTTGCTACAAAACTATACCGGTGTGTTAGGCATAGAAAGTAAATACAAATCAGACGACATACACGACACATAAGAGAAATATTTGGCGATGTAAGACAGGAGACGACACAATTCGATGAACGGTAAAGATTTTAAACCAAACGGTCATGACATTTTTTGAGATAGAAACACAGATTACATACCTGTTATCAACAGATTTAAAAGAAATGTAAATAAACAATGTGGAAGTACTTTACGAAATATCAAAGCAGAAAATGGATAGATGCATTGCTTAACCGCATCGATGGGCACAATAGTATGTATCATCCATCAATACATATAAAATAAAGTCAGTGATACTAGAAATATGAATAGAGTATCAATTAACTTGTATGATTACATGACAACGGATACCTTAGGAACACCTATATATAAAATAGACAAGAAAATTAGGATTTAAAAATTTAAATATATTCTTGCCATTTACTGTCTTCCTAAATATACAAAAGAAGCAATCACGGTCTGGCAAGCAATTTTAATTGTTGTTACTTTATATAAATTATAATACATTTAGCCAGAGCTTATCACAGGGATATCTTACGAGATGTTTTCGTTATGGGAGAAACTAAATGATAACAAATTGAAAAATATAACAATTAATGGCATAACAAATCTGCCGGCAAAATACAAAAGGTGTTAATCTTAACTTGATAGCCGGGAACCCAACGAATATATATCGTGCCGGTAAAACAAATCGATTACTCTAAAATTATATATAAAAACACAATAACAACACCTTTAGAATATACAAAAGAAATAATTCTGAAAGAGATATCTCGACATCTTATTTAATGTAAAGAGTGTGAATATGCCAGGTTGTATAATATTTTTCAATATGATAATATTATCGACATCACTACGAATAATATGGGATATTTCTGCAAAGAAATTTTGTGTTTATACTGATTAATTTGCAAACGAACATTAAAAAGTTTGTCGAAGAAAAACAAATAGGAGATTTACCGATTTATATTTCTTATTAGCTCGAACAGGACAGAAAAGGTTTTTAAAACGTAGATGAGAGATAAACTTAGAATAGTATGAATTAATGATTTTTCACAAATATATCAACATCAGATTAATATGTAAAAAGGTTAATATGAATAGTTGATAATATATTGCATTTTATCATTGTGGTGAAAATCAATCTTTTGACAATATAGAAAGTAGCAATGCTCAATACAACTGTTGTAAAACTTGTGTAAGTACAACTAAAGCTTAATGGTACTACAATAGAAGAGGTAAAGACAAAATTCGATAATTCAAATTATTCTCCTTATAAATGTCGAAAACATTCTAATCGGAACTCGATCATTCAGTCATACAAAAATAAACTTCATGCAGAAGTTGTAAGTTAACAATATAGTGGTCTAATAAACGGTGAAAAATGATATGTTTAAAAATATCAAAATCTGAAATTCTAATTCGCCTTTCCACAATCAGCTTTCATTATTTTCACCAACATTCAGCTGTTCTTGATCCGTAATTCACGTTTACAAGAAACTTTCCAATTATCTGATGTACGTTCTCCAATATCCATGGTGTCCAGTAATATGTTCATCAGATCATTATCAATCAAGTACTTAATTCTATTTTTTTAATATTAGGATAAATAATAATAGCCTTTACTGACTATATTAAATCATTTGAAATCTATAATATAGTTGTTAGGATTAAACGGTTGTTCTGTAGGTAGTAGTATTTTACATTGTGACATTAGTGTAGCATCTGAAAGAGTATATATATATATATATATATATATATATATATATATATATATATATATATATATATATATATATATATATATATATATATATATATATATATATATATATATATATATATATATATACATACATACATATATATATATATATATATATGTGTGTGTGTGTGTGTGTGTGTGGATTTGACTAACACTGGTATATCATAATCTGATCAATTGCAAAGATGTTTTCAATATTCTGTTATCGCCTTTCATACTACTCGGGTTATTTTATTTTGCCAGAATTTCATATCACATATATAGTATGTAAGCAGTATCACGGATATATCACGAGATGTTTAAATATTTAATTAAACGGAACGAGACTTGCCAGTCAATACAGTCAGTCAATCAGAACGTCTTTTCAGTCAAATATTAATTAGTGCATATAGTCGTGGAATAAATATAAATAAATAATTAACTTCAATAAATGTATGTATTTAGAATTAATCATTAAGAAAGATTCGATTACTCAGGACGCCAGTACTCTTAAATAGCACACTTAACAGTTACATTCAGTATTTGCATGGGTATATGATGCACTCAGCTGTAGCAAGACACTTAACAGATATATATTGTACTTACACTGACATAATGCACTCGGCCGTTGCAAGATTCTTAATAGATGCATACAGTACTTGCATAAGTCTATCGTGCACTCAGCTATAGTATGACCTTGACAGCCTGATCAACAAGTACACCCACTCAGCTATAGTATGACCTTGACAGCCTGATCAACAAGTACACCCTTCATGTATGTTAGGTTATATTTGTAAATAAAATACTTTACTTATGTCAAACAAATTAACAGTACAATTACCAGTTTACCTTAAATCAAGTAAGCACAGCAATGCCGGTACTATAAATAATGACTCCTAACTAGAACCTGTAATACAGGACTCTTAAACAGGTTTCACTGCAAGGAACATTAACTTAGTTACGTAATGTTATCTTTTTAAGGAACCATTTCCGGGTCGTTTCATTTTCTTCCTATGATGCAGTGGTAGAACTGGTAGATTATGAGCGCTCAGTTGCTTCTGTTATGTAAAGCCACTAAAAGTGAATACTTTTATTAATGATAGAGTGCGACCTGTCATTCATTTATACCAACTATGTCTGTTAAATATTGGTTCATACTACAAGTTATGCGAACTTTAAGTGCACCATAGTACTTATAGGTAGTTCGCAATTACTGGAGCTTGACTAACCTAGGGATTCTAGTCTTAAACCCGGAATCTAGAATGGAGTTGAAGTCCACATTGTAAGAACCAATCGATGCGACATCCCGGCCGATTTGAAAACAAAACGGATCCGGTCACTGGGGGCTGCTGGGTACACAAGATAAGAAGACTAGGGTGAGCACATGGACTTTTGCAAAAAATTTAAAATAATGTACAAAGGTGAAATGTTTAAGATCATTAAAGCAGCCAAAATTAATCAAATGGCATAACAACATGAAACATGAAGCTACAATACATATTAGACTTTTTGTCATGTATAAAATAAAGTGTCTGGACACAGACAATAACTTTTAGGCATCGACAATTAATATGTATGCATCTATTGTACACCTTTTAACAAGATAGACCTAACCACATCTACATCAAAATGTTCTTGCACTTTAATACTAGTAACTGACACGACTTTGCTGCTTTTGTACACGTTTCGGATACAGTTGCTTTTATTTCAGCAGATGCAGTCTTCACAATCAAAATCGTAAATGAATCAAATTCTTTCATCGGTTAAACGAAATGTGAATTTCAATACAGTGCAAGCCATCATCAGAACGGTCGAAGATTTAAGTATTGCAGGAAAGGATTCGAAAACAAAAGGAATTGAAAAAGACATACAACACTTTGCTCTCTACAATTTAAAGCATTACAGATAAAGAAGAAAAAAAAACATTCTGATGTACTTCTTTTCAATTTATATGCGTGTGCCTCTTTTGACTTGTCATTATTGTCACAGAGATACGCGTGCTCCTGTTTTGCAGTTACTTAATGCTTTGGGCTCTGACTAAAAAATGATGTAACCCATACCTCTTAAAATAAGGATATTGACAACTAAATGGCGAATCGATTAATAACTCTTTTTTCTGCTTCCTTTTTTCATGCTATCGTCCATTTCTTTGATATTATCATCAATATCTTCTGATTCGTCTTGTCTGGTTATTTCAAATTGAAACAACTGCTCACGCATGACTCTGTGACGTGAAGTTTGTTCGATAAACGAATTTTTCATTTTCAAACTTCAATTCATTTGGAAACAACTTGAATGCTTCCTATGTTGTTACCTTGCACCAGCTTTAGAAAAGCTTTCTCTTCAGTTTTCGTTTCGCACTATTACATTATGTATGTTGTTGCAGTGGATTAAATTATATGATGTTTGATGTTTGTTTTTCACATGACTAGTCAGATTTCAGACATGTCTCTTATTGAATATAGGCAGAAAATATAATTTTAAACTATTTTGTGATTAAATAGTGCCAGTGGTATACACTTTATATATATATATATATATATATATATATATATATATATATATATATATATATATATATATATATATATATATATATATATATATATATATATATATATATATATATATATATATATATATGTATATATATATATATATATGTATATATATATATATGTATATATATATATGTATATATATGTATATATATATATATATATATATATATATATATATATATATATATATATATATATATATATATATATATATATGTATATATATGTATGTATATATATATATGTATATATATATGTATATGTATATATATGTATATATATATATGTATGTATATATATATATATATATATATATATATGTATATATATATATATATATATATATATATATATATATATATATATATATATATATATATATATATATATATATATATATATATATATATATATATATATATATATATATACCACTTACTGTGCAAGGCACATTGTTCGCCCACTCTATTTTTAATAGTGCTCAAAAAGCATTTTCCTATTTTTATGAGAGTGACCTTGACTTTTACCGTTTTGACTCGAAATCGATCAGCGTTTACAGTCCCATAAGTGAATGCAATCCACGCAGTTTGGGTCAGGACTTTGGTTTAGAACTAAATGTTATGGAAACCATATTCTTCTTTCAGCTAAAATCAACAACTTTCTTCCTTAGCTCTTGTGGAAGCCATCCATTACGTCTGGCTGAAGTGCGTCATATATGGTTAATGCAACTGTGTGCAAACCACGCTTTCGACCTTCCAAAGTCATTTCAATATTTGAGTTTATAGACCGCCAAATGAATTGACATCTTCCTGACACTAAGTGCAAGTTATCCACAATGTTTGTTAACTGTATATTGTGGTGAACTCGAGTTGTTATGAGGAAACCGTTGTTTTCTTTTTCGGTTATAGTGACCTTAACCTTTGAGTTGTTTAGCCCGAATTTGACCGGATTCTTCTTTACCCCAACCGATCCACAAAGGTTGATTACAGAAGACGGTGGACAAGTAAAATTATTGTGTGCAAACAAAATTGGTAATAGACAGACGGACATACGAATGGACATATAAATTCATCAATTTGAGTGAAATGGACGTTTTAGCATTTCAGTACGAAAGATTCACTTGAAAACTTCAGACATTTTAAAGAATGACCTCCATTTCATCACGTGTTTGGCATCATTGTGAGTCTCTTTAGTCCGATACATTTAGGAGTAGAAGATGATCCCCAGTAAAACTAAACGGTGCGCGTGATATATAAGGCTTTGGATTAAAATTGAACCGGCCTTGCTTTAAAAGCATTGATGATGAGCTTGTTGAATTTCATGGATTTGTGGTGAAAGTTTATGGAATTTCACCTCGCAATGTATGTGGAAGCCCTTCATTATTTTAAAGACGAGAATACACTAATGCAGACACAGTCGTGTACGGAGACAAGAAACTACAAGTTACAGGATGGAAAACTAATAAACAAGCAAACTAAAAGAGACTGGATTTGACAATTTTGCCAAATTTATCTATGGCATTGATATATTGTGAATTAAATCATGCAGTTGTTTGGGTAACATTTGATCTTAATGTGGCGTAACGTATTCTCTGCAAATTTCATTATGGCTTTCAATTCATCGCAAGATATGTTTTCTTTCTTTAAATTATAATGTAACAATGTACTGAACGCGTTTTTTAAGATACTGTAATTTTCACGAAAGTTATATTCTGCTGACCTTGTGGTTTAATTTGACATGTGATAGTATTTTAATTTATTAAGAAATTTGTAGTAAACTGTAAAAAAAAGTGACTTTTTAATTTCTACTTTTTTTAACCACATTCGACGTCAGCGTTAATAATTTAATAAATTTGGAGTATGAGCATTTGTGCATAGCTCTATGTTTTAAGGATTTCTTAGATTTTTGTGATTGCTTGTTTAATTATGGGAAGTCTGTGCTGGGACAAACGTCACAGAGTTAAGTGTTAGTGAGTTTCCAGGAGTATCCCTGTCGCTCAGTAGTCGCTATTAAAATCTAGTTGCGTAAATTGATCGTGTGACTCCAGTTGCAGTATTTACGCTATTTATGATTGGAGACTGGTAAATTATGCAATATAAGAAAAACGAAAAGGGACTGTTCAGTCGTTGGCAGGCGCCGTTTATTGTTGCTAGGTTGGTAAATACGGTGCAGAGTTAAGGCGAAATGTAGCCTAAAATCATGATTTGACTGGCCAAAGGTGGCGTAGCAGAAATAGTTCCTTGTATTAGGTGGTTGAGTTGCATAGATTCACGGCATGAAATACTGGAGGTACTTTATGGAAAGTTAATGAGAGGAAGACATGCAGTTGTGCGATTGACAGACAATTGGAAAGTTGTGAGATTTGTAGGCATGTTTTAATAAGAGTAAACCTATTTATAAACTGGACACGTTGGACTTTCCAGCGTCCAGCAGTAGCTGTATAGAGGTCTTTGGAATCGAGGGGAAACTTACCTATAACGGGATTTGCGCCAGGGTTTGACATCGCTCGGTCAAGAAACCCCTTTGGTTGTAGCAATGATATAAATCATTTGCGAGACAGAAATCGTCAAAATTGTGTTTGCTTTTATTCCTTGTTTTAGGGTGATGAATGTATAATTTAAAAGTCTTGCTTTGAAGAAATATATTCTGATTTATGTAATACAGCTCATGTCATCCCTGATGTGTTGGTAAATGCCAAACCGTTCATTATACGCATGTACAAAATAACATGACTGATACAGTCTGACCTTAGAAAAGTGATTTCCAAACTTGAAGAGTAGCTGTCAGTAGAGAAGCGTATTTATTAGCACCAAAGTTTTCATTGTACATTTCTCAGACAATTTTTTTTAACAATTCGGAATGAAGCCATTTCTGGTATGAATAAACTGCGGATCGGGATTACAGAGACTTTAATCTCGCATGAGAAGCAGAAAACAATTTTGAGAATTTTTCCCCACTATATTCTAATGTTTTGTCACAATTTATTGCACACACGTACACGCACACACACACACACACACACACAACAACAACAAGCTCAAACAAGACAAAAGAAAATAAACGAAACCCTATCTGCCATCGATATTATCATTTTTGTTTGATGAAATAACATAAGATCAGAAAATGCAAACTAAAGAATTGAACATATATGCATATAAAAAAATTAAGGTTTGAAAATACCATCAACATTTCCTGGACTTTACTTAGATATCCTCCATACAAAACAACCTAATCGTGTTGCGTCCAATAAAACAAAACTACTAACCAGTTGTCGTCCCATAAAACAAAACAACCTAATCGTCTTGTCGTCCCATAAAACAAAGCAACCTAATCGTGTTGTCGTCCCATAAAACAAAACGATCTAATCGCGTTGTCGTCCCATAAAACAAAACTACTGACCAGTTTCTTTGTAGCTGTAGTACTCGTACACCGTTTGCAGTTTGGCGAAATAAAACCACATGCACTAAAATGAAACGTTAACCAAATTTTAGGTATACAATACTCTCTCTCTCTCTCTCTCTCTCTCTCTCTCTCTCTCTCTCTCTCTCTCGTGAAATCATTAAAAACAATATTGGGAAATTACCAAATTGCCGTAAACTCTGACTCCCCCGAGATACGTTAATTGCCACTTCAAATATCTTTGTGGGTTTTGATGGACGGTTTATTAGTGGGAAATGTTTCACTTGTCGTGCGTAATAGATATAAAGCGCTCTTTTTTCGTCGCTTTTTCACGGCTATTAAGGTTCATCATCGAAAAAGTATCCTTAAGGACACTTATAGTTTATGCATAAAAAATATCAGTCGTCATTTCTAAAAGCTCCTCAAACAAATGAGCGTTACAGTCTTTGCACGTATATAACGCACATAATTCGTAGGTAGCGTAGACTAGGAACTCCCTCAGCACTATGCCCAGAAGTATCAGTAGTCTGCGCTGTGCATTATTCCTGTGATTTCTTGCAAACTGCGGCAAAAAACGTTGATATTCCAGCGCAATAGGCAATGGCAAATCTTCATTTATCCTGTCTCCATTGGGGGAGCGTTTTACTCTAGTCCATACGGCTGATCATGAAATTTCCACAAACAAAACAAGATTTTTTGAAAGACGTAAAGTTTAGATAAGTGATGTCTTCGGTAGGAATGTGTTGTTGCGATATGTAACCAAAGATGTGTTTAGAGAATTTTGGTAGCGACCTGTTTCTATCAAAGTTGTAATAAATGCCTAGATATTCGTGAAAATATTCAGGAAAGTTGATGCGCATTTTAAAACATGTCTTTGAAGAAACGTTTGACAATCAAGCAAACGTAAAGTTTATAAGAAATATATGTTCGATTTTTTTAAAGTAGGGACAAGATGATGCCCATTCACAGCGTCCGCCTCGGATGCGAGAGGTCGCCGGTTCGAACCCCGCTCGAGTCATACCAAAGATACACAAATGGTATTAACAGCTGCCTCGCTTGGTGCTCAGCATTAAGCGGTTAGTGTTAGGATTGGTCGGCCTGGTGTCAGGATAATGTGACTGGGTGGAACATCATGTTGCATGTCTTCGGCATGATGCCCCATTGTTAGACATCACTATAAACTGCCCCATTGCATACATCGTAGCGATACGGCTGAAAAATCGTTAAAACTTCGTTAAAAATCGAACTCACACTATCACGCACGCCATTCGTATCACCTCCGCTATTTACTACACAAGGAATGACCTAAAAGTTGCGAATGCATCGAACTTTTCATTTGCAACTTCTCGGGTAATCATATGATGAATCCATTCATAGAAATAGCAGAAATGGTCGCCCTAAAAAATGCCCACTATTTTGATATCATTGATTAAGCAAATTAAGAGTGCTGGTAAAGTCTTACTTTGACCTTGATTTTAACCTCCAGAACGAATAAATCAGTACAGGAAAAATGTCGGATCTTGCTAATAATGGATATTAAGTAACGTCATTAAATTTAGATAATAAAAGCTGATAGGGACACCTATTTACGAATTTTCAAACAGTAACGTGATGAATTGATGGGATCAAAATTAGGAGTCAGTCTCGTCAAATTTGTATTTTTTTTTAAAGTTTAAATTTTTTAAACTTTGTTGTTTGCTGCACGTGATTCAAGCGACCGAGATACATAGTTACATAATAAAATGAATATGTGTCGATTCAGACACTTCAACAGTTCTGCCTTCTGTGGCATAATACTTCGGTCTATTATGTCATTAGAGTTCAGACTTCTATGGCATTATAGTTCGGCCTTCTATGGCATTAGAGTCCAACCTTCTATGCCATTAGAGTTCGGCCTTCTATGGCATAATGACTTATTTCTACTTCGGTTTTGATATCATTCATCTTTCGTAAATCGCAGGGAAGGAAAGCAAGCAATCTGTTGTTCTATTTGCAGATCACTTAATATCATTTGTTACAGATTTTTGTTTTAGAGGTTACTTTTGCCCTGCGATGTATCCCGTGATGCTCAGCTGTACCTGCTGGTACGTTATTTGACTTTAACAGTGTGCAATTTATACAGATTTATATAGAAAAATTTCGTTTTTGAATTTTGAACGATTTAAACTAAATGTTTACTTTATTTTTGTTTTGGATGTCTATTTTCTCAGGGTTTTTATTTTGCAACACTGAAAAGTTTTGAGAATTTTGTTGAGGGGTGTGTCTCAAGGTACATACATTTGGGTGGAGTTTTTTTTTTTGTTCCTGTTGATATTGGCAAGGTTTCGTCTCCGTCTGTTTTGCTGTCTGGAATTAGCTTAGTACCGTAAAACAAACTGCGCTATTGTGCCATTCGTCGTACATACATACACATGCACGCAAACGCACACGCGCACGCATGCACGCATGCACACAAACACACACACACACACACACACATGCATACATACATACATGCATACATACATACATACATACATACATACATACATACATACATACATACTAAGCTAAATGACAAAACATGCAACGTGAAAAATATGTAAAATCCATATTCTAATTTTTACAACATTTTACGATATTTTACTCTATCACTTGAACGACACTGCAATAGTTCGTTTTAAACCTTCGTATATGAATTATTGTACCTCAGCGTGATTCTCTTCTAAATTCGATGGGATTTAAGATTTCCGGATTAAAGAAACCTGAAGACGAACAAATGCTTCACTATCTCATTTGCAAACAAGATTGTTTTCTGCGAGAGAAGACAAATTACACGATTCGTTTCCGGTACAAATTGGATTTCTGAATCTGTATATCAGCCTGGATGGTAGACATGGTATGATGTAACACGATATACCAAATACCTTGCTCGTTAGGGTCATTGTCTTTCTCAGTGCAGGCATGCTTTTGTTAGAATTGAATATCCATATCTTCTATATATTAAAATTTCCACTAAATGTTTAAGAAAACCGCCGATTTACTTCACTGATACATTTCATTTAGTCATCGTCTCATGATACGATATCAAGATAACTGATTTGTTTTAGTTTACCCTCGCTCATGGAAGATAAGGTCGTCAATAAACAAACCAATGTTCAATTCCAGTAATGACGGAGTTTACAAAACTGTCACTGCTAACCGCGTTTTGGGGTCCCATCCTGTCAGCCTTCTAAAACCATCCAGAAATTGTGTTAATCCAGCTCTCATCCGCTCTTTTAACTCAAGTAACGTAGTAGGAAGGTTTTACGTATCCAGCGTTAAATGGTCTGCTAATATCCGTTAGTAATTGCTAGGTCTCGCCTCTCTCGCTCCCTCTGAGAGAGAGAGAGAGAGAGAGAGAGAGAGAGAGAGAGAGATATGTATATATATATATATATATATATATATATATATATATATATATATATATATATATATCGAGAGAAAGAGTCAGACAGACAGACACACACACAGAGATAATGTTTTTCTGCACGAGAAACAAAGTTGAGTACAATTGATCACTTAAGATAAATGCAGACTGCTAAAGCGACCACTCGAATAAAGAATCAGTTGTGTACATGTCAAGGTCTATTTTGTGTAAAGGTTCCATGTTTATGTATTTAACTGTATATAAAAAGGCCGATCACTGTTTTGAATAAGTCGTTCTTCATGTGATTATTTAATGAGTTTTTAAAATTTAAAAACAAATTTATTTGCCCTAACGGACACTTGATTTTGACGTATAGAAACCCATATCGGACAGACTTTTATTTTGGCTCTAATAATGTTCCCTTAGTTTGCATCATCGATGAAGTTCCTTGTCTGTCCGTTAAACGAAAAAGCTTAATTGTACTTCTCAACGGAGCATTCTCTTCTATGCTTAAAAAGTATCTCTTTTCTTGCTGCCATCTTTCCATCACACTTGGCGCTAAACTACCACTGTTATCGACCACCACTGTCCCCCTAACAGTCTCATTGTCATCATTGCGGGATAATCGCATTTGGCGCCCTAATGAAAAAATCGATTCGACAGGATACACTAATCGATACATGTTTGCCTGAATTGAGATTTCGGAGTCTCCATCAATCAGTTCTATTCATTTCCAAACGATGTGCTAATATTAAATATCCTGTTCATATTTACTTATCGCTTACATCAATGAGGATGATTGTCGATACTGGTTGATTGTTAGCGCCTAAGGCGGACTTGTGCCGTAGCTTTACCGTATGCGCACTATGCTATCTTCTGTGAAAATACTGCATACTTTACCTTCCGCACCTGTTGAAAAATCATGAATGGCCTCCGTATCTAAAAATTCGATGTTAACAAAATTGCAAGCACGACGAAATAAGTATAACATATACAATTCTAGATTGACTTAATCTAGCTATAGTTTAGCAGGTGCGTGTGGCATTAGAACAATCAACGTAAACCTTCATCAGCCAGCACATCTTTTATAAGCCAGTATAGTGTACATATTTTGCAGTTATATGTAGTCGTTTTGAAATTATAATTATTTTGAATTTTACAATAATTGGTTCAAGAGCTAATCACTGATAATCCTGTTAATTTGTAGCTTCTGGCTTTTTGGCTCCAAATCACTGGGAACCGTAACAAGACCAATTCCCCAATACGCCGGTAAGAATCTATCTTGGGCTGCTCAGTTGCTTTCATATGAGCATTCTACCTCCTGACTATATACAATTTTGGCGAATTGATATTTTAGCACTTGTAGCTTCATGGCGGTTACAGAAGGTTTATATTGATGGATTTTTTTCTTCGTATTTGTCTTATCTTTTTATCCTTAGACCATCTAATATTGAGCATTTTCACACCGATAAAAGTCGATATATCTGTGTGTGTGTGTGTGTGTGTGTGTGTGTGATACTGTGCCTGCACAGTCTAACCACTCTTTGCTGTTTATCACCACTCTGCATTTGATAGCTACTTTTTATGCAGCTGATTGTTTTTCTTTAACAGAACAATAGAACTCATTGAAATTCTTGTGTGTCTGAGGAGGGAAAAACAAACAAACAAAAAAAAAACAAAAACAGAAAGACGAAAAAGAAATAACAAATGTTTATTGTGCGGAGAAATAAGTTCATGTATGTTGAGCATCACGGACAACTATTCCATGGTTTACAAGGATTCCAACAAACTGGCCTGGATTACTCCAACATTCTTTACAGTCTGCATTTTCCGATTTGCTCGACCCCTTTTTCTTCTGATAAAATCAGTACCTTACCCTGTTAAACAATGTTCGGTTTTATACGTCCCTTTTGGGTGTTAGTTTGGATTGGTTTTGGATAGAAAAATGATAGGTGGGGGGCGGGTCTTGACTATTGGAAAGGCGCACATGTATCAAATTTTCCACAAAGTTTGCTCGTCAAACGACGCGCTAATATTGGTGCCTAACTACAGAGACTGACGTTCGAAAACAGATGTATCAGTGTTGTCCTTTGCAATCTGATGCAAATGAGATAAGTATAAAAAAGTAAGATACCACACGACATGTTTCACGATCCGCCTGTTAAAATATATCCTTTAACAAGCGCTAATCTTGTCTAAACCATTAGTTAAATACAACACAACTGATGTTATTTCAACGAACAATAATGAATGAAGTCTGCCGATGACAAGCTTAGTTTAACTGAACCAAGTTATAGAATATTCATCTGAATGCAACGGTATGTTTTTATTGTATAGTCATATGTACCTTACGGTCTTATAAATTATGGTCACCTGAGTCTATGGTCTTATTTGTGTATTCGTTCTAGTCCTACGGTATTATTCGTATATTCATCCGAGCCCAACGGTATTATTCGTATATTCATCCGAGTCTTACGGTATTATTCGTATATTCGTCCTAGTCCTACGGTATTATTCGTATATTCATCCGAATCATACGGTCTTATTTGTATATTCGTCCTAGTCCTACGGTATTATTCGTATATTCGTACGAATCCTACATTCTTATTTGTATATTCGTCCTAGTCCTACGGTATTATTCGTATATTCATCCGAATCCTACGGTCTTGTTTGTATATTCGTCCTAGTCCTGCGGTCTTATTTGTTTATTCATCTGAGTCATGCAGTGTGATTTGTGTATTCATCCTAGTCCTACGGTCTAATTCGTATATTCACCCTTGTTCTGCGGTCTAATTTGTATAATCATCCTTTTTCTACGGTCTTATTTGTATATTCATCCTTGCCTTACGGTCTAATTTGTATATTCATCATTGTCCTACGGTCTAATTTGTATAGTCATCCTTATCCGACGGTCTTATTTGCATATTAATCCGAGTCCTACAGACTTCTTTGTGTTTTCATCTGAGTCCCATAGTCGTATTTGTGTATTCATCCGAGTCCTACAGTCGTATTTGTGTATTCATCCGAGTCATACAGTCTTATTTGTATATTCATCCCAGTCCGACGGTCTTACACTTACAGTCGTCTGAGTCCTACGGTCTTTCTTGTATATTCATCCTTGTCCTACAGTCTTATTTGTGTATTCATCAGTCATACAGTCTTATTTAAGTATTCATCCGTGTTCTAGTCTTATTTGAGTATTCATCCTTGTCCTACAGTCTTATCTGAGTATTCATCTGAGTCCTACAGTCTTTTGATATATTCATCCGAGTCATACTGTCTTACACTTATAGTCATCTGAGTCCTACAGTCTTATTTGTATGTTCATCCGAGTCCTACTGTCTTACACTTATAGTCGTCTGAGTCCTACGGCCTTTTTTGTATATTCAACCTTGTCATACATTCTTATTTGTGTATTCATCCGAGTTATACAGACTTATTTTGTGTATTCGTCCGAGTCATACAGTCTTTTTTGTATATTCATCCGAGTCCTAGTCTTATTTGTATATTCATCCGAGTCCTACGTTCTTTTTTGCATATTCATCCTTGTCATACATTCTTATTTATGTATTCATCCGAGTCCTACAGTCTTATTTGTGTATTCATCCTTGTCATACAGTCTTTTTTGTATATTCATCCTTGTCATACAGTCTTTTTTGTGTATTCATCTGAGTCCTACAGTCTTATTTGTATATTCATCCGAGTTCTACGTTCTTTTTTGTATATTTATTCTTGTCATACATTCTTATTTATGTATTCATCCGAGTCCTACAGTCTTATTTGTGTATTCATCCGAGTCATAGTCTTTTTTGTATATTCATCCTTGTCCTACAGTCTTTTTTGTGTATTCATCCAAAGTCCTACAGTCTTATTTGTGTATTCATCTGATTCATACAGTCTTTTTTTATATATTTATCCTTGTCCTACAGTCTTATTTGTATATTCATCTGAGTCCTACTGTCTTACACTTATAGTCGTCTGAGTCCTACGGTCTTCTTTGTACATTCATCATTGTCATACAGTCTTATTTGTGTATTCATCCGAGTCTTACAGTCTTGTTTGTATATTCGTCCAAGTCGTACGGTCTTATTTGTCTATTCATCTGTGCTTATTTGCATATTCTAACGTGACCAGTTCGGCTTTAACAGATTTCTTCGAGTTCAGTAATGCTAGAGACTGTTCTTTAAAGAAAATCCTTTTAGTACACTTCCCCTACTCTCGTGTTGCATTTCTCTGAATGTATGTGAATGACCGAATATTTAACAATTATTTGACCATCTAGCAAATGCTGATGGACATGGTTAATACCAATGTATAGATCGTATGTTATGTACTATCCAGACTTGATATGGTAACTACACGTATTTTGAGTGAGATCATTCTTATTTTCTATCCGTACAACGTTTTAATTGTATATGTGTTAAAGAATATCACATGATTAACAAGAATGTCTGGTTTTGCTTTTTCTTTCTTTTAGTTATATCAAGACACGTATCATATAATGACGATAAGAGCTACAATTATATCATGATGGTTCTTATCACGTTCTCATTGTCATCGTCGTCAGGATATGAGTGAAGCTATAGTCAACAGGATTATCATCGTCGTCGTCATCATCACCATGACGTAATTGAAATTATGATCATCATCATCATTACTATATATGTCTTTACATAGCTTTCAACATGTCGGTCATAGTTTTACTTTGCTGCTCATGTTAACAGTTGTTGTCTCGCAAAGCTCGCTTTTGTGTAAATGTGCAAGTAATTCTGCAAATTCTTCAAATATTCTTATTCTTTTTATGCTTCTATTTTTTTAAATAATTTTAAGACCACCTCGATGTAGTTATCAGCCTGGTTGGCTATGAATGTGTCGACGAAAACCTAGAATACCTATCAGAAAGCTTTCTGATGTTAGATTTAAAGATCATCTTTACTGTGTGCGTGCGTGTTTGTGTGTCCGTCCGTATGTGTGCATGTTTGTGTGTGTACGTGAGCGTGAGTGTATGTGTGTGCTCATTCAACTGCACTATTTACATCATTGTACAAGGAAAGGGTTTCTAATCATATTAAAATAGTAGTTTCAATAAAATACATCAGAGTCAATGACTGTCATTTTCATATCAGTACAATGAAAGTCTTTATTGAAAATCCATACAAAAGCTTTCAAATAATTACCCATACATATTTACGGATATTTTACAAGCATAGAAAGGAGAACCGATCCTGAATACAGCTTTTAGCATAAGAACAAAGCAGAAATAAGGTTATAAGCTCTCGAGTGATTTAATTGCCCCACACTATGCGTCTCATACGAATTTTTCTTTAGAAATTGTGTTTGTAAATATGGCAGCATTTAAGATTCGTACTTAATACTAAGAGAAAGTTATTTTATTAGATATCAGTGACGGTTGAGCGAAACGGAATCCCTCCTTTGACGTCAAGCGCTCTTAGTTTGAAAATATGCATAAAAACGAGGCATGGTACTCCTTCCCGATTTTCTGGAAAATATGCAGGGTTTTTAATTATCTGGTTTTGTAATTAATATTTTATGTTTGGGTGTTTGAATCGCAATGTTGGGATACAAATGTGAAAAAAACTGGAAAGAATCCATTTAAAATCATATATATATGTATGTATGTATGTATGTATGTATGTATGTATGTATGTATGTATGTGTGTGTGTGTGCGTGCGTGCGTGCGTGCGTGCGTGTGTTTATGTATGTATGTATGTATGTATGTATGTATACAATGAAATGTAAAATTCGGTTTCAGCCGTTCTTGAATAGCATGGAAATTTGTGAATATTATTACATCGGCTTGAAATTGGAATTATTAGACAAAGCCTACAATTCACTTGCAAGTAGAAAATGCCATTCTTTGAAGTATTTTGGAAGATAAATTCCATTTTATGCTCGTCTGACCTTGATATATTCGTGCACAGATAAAATACCAAGTAGATACTACCGCTCCGGTGATCTAGTAGTTAGAGCGTCCGCCTCTGATGCGGGATGTCGCGTGTTCAAAACCAGGCTTAAACCAAAGACAAAAATGACAGCTCCCTCGTTATGTGCTCAGCATTAAGTTGTTAGTGTTAATACTCGTTGGCCTGGTGTACGGATAATGTGACTGGGTGGGACATCATGCTACATGTTTACGGCATGATGCCCCAGTACTAGACATCAATATAAACTGACACACTGCAGACATCATAGAGATATGAATAAAAATCGTTAAAGCTATGTTAAAAATCCATAGGTCACACACACACACACACACACACACACACACACACACTTCAATTAATTTCTAGATATATCCAGTAGATTTAAGTTTGTGTAACGTTTAGAAAAGCTGCAATGGAAAAATCCTAAATATTAATACACGTCTTCACAATATTCATTCATAAAAAACAATTTATTTCAACAGAAATAATCTCTCTCTTCATTTTGCTGAAATAGTTTTTTTTTTCTCCAAGAGAATTAAATTTAATGATTCCTACAATGTATTATTAATCATATTTTGTCACCCCGGCCAAAGGAAATGCATCACCAGCAAGGGAATAAAGACGCATTCTTTCCTGGACCGTAGAGATAGATCACGGGCCCTGGGGTAAGAAACATCCTGGCCTCTCCTGCATCTTGTTCAAGCAAAAAGTTTCTTTTATAAAATTAAGAAGTGTTGTTCTTGCCAATTTAGCATCCGTCGAACTTACTGATACTTTATTGCTTGGTAATCAGTCGAATTTATTGATACTTTATTGTCTTGTAATGGAAAAGAATTACACATCGATACACCAATTATTTTTGTTTTCTCATTAATAATCATTGCTGTCTACGAAGCTAGTAGATTGTTATTATGGAAATATCAATTAATTTATATCCGTCTGAAGTGGAACTATGTTTCATGTGCGTCAATACGCAAAATATAAACCAGTAAATAGATGACACTACCGTAAGACATCCGCTACATTTGTCATATGCTGTAGATACCGTAAGACATCTGTTACATCTGTTACACATACTTGACTACCAGAATGCTATAATAGTATTTTCCATTGTGGTTTTGCCACTCGTGGGTCAAAAACGCAACTAATTTCGTCCACTCGATGAAATATACCCGTTTCTCACTCCAAACATGAAAATGTACTCGATTTCTCATTCACATCCTTTGCCTCAAACAATTAAAATCAGCAACGCCAACATTAAATTCACACAATCATTACGAAACCTAGGTGTTACTCTGAACAGTACTCACACATTGCACCAACATGTCATGAACATATGCAAGGCTGCATATCTTGAGCTGAGACGCATCAGCTCAATTCGCAAATATCTTTCAGTTGATGCCACTAAAACACTTATGTGTTCATTAGTACTTTCAAGACTGGACTATTGTAACTCAGTTCTGTCTGGTTTATCTCAATATCTACTCCAGAAACTTCAAAAAGTTCAAAACACCGCTGCTCGGATCATACTTAAAGTACCACGATCAGAGCACACCTCCCCGCTGCTCTGTACCCTACACTGGCTATCCATTCGATCCAGAATCAAACACAAAATTTGTTCTCTGTGCTACGTTTCACTGTCGGACTCTAGTCCAACATACCTATCCGACCTCACCCATGTGTACACACCAGCAAGATAATTATGCTCCTCGTCTGACAATCATATACTCATTATTCCCACTATGAAAACAAAGTCATATGGACAGCGTTCTTTTGCATACCAAGGCCCAACAACGTGGAATGAATTGCCCACTGAACTTAGACTCAAAGACACAGTGATCACATGCAAGAGGGCTCTCAAAACTCACTTATTTCGACTGCAAGAACAAACTTAAAGACCTAATAATGTTTCCTACCTGAAATATTCTCAGCATATTTTATTTATATAATGTTTTTCTAATTTCATGGTGTTTGTTTTTGTAATAATATTATTATATGTTTTTTATCTTATAGGTGTTGTCTAATGTTGTAAAGCGCTTAGAGCTTCTAAAGATTAGGCGCTTTACAAAGTCATTATTATTATTATTATTATTATTATTATTATCATCATTATATCTCTCCTATAAATCATCTAGCTTCGCTCTTGTTCTGGCCTGTATATAAGTCAGACCTTGTCTTATGTTGATTTATATTTTATTTATTGAATATAATGTATATTGTAGCCAGTACTAATAGATGTTATACATGTTTAGCTATATTATATTGTTACTATTGACAATGTATTGCATAGATTTGATGTTGTTGTTGTTGTTGTGGGGTTTAACGCCATTTTTCAGCACACGATAGGCTATATATGGCGGCCAGTATTAATGGTGGAGGAAAAACCCGGGAAAACCCCGTAAAGAACCACCGACCCACGAGAGGCTACTGGCAAGCTTTCTCACATACCCACATTGGCTGAATCTTAGACTCGAACCGCCGCAGACAGAGGTGAGATGGCAGTGATCCGTAACGGAGAGCGCTTTAGAACACTCGGCCACTCGTGGCCCCGCATAGATTTGAGATCTAGATGTTATTTTCAGCGGCATGTTAGAATGTTTAATTGATTTGTATTCATTAGTAATTGAGTAATGCTCAAGGAACAGTAGGCTTTAAGACGACAATGTTCTTCTTCTGTATATATACACGATCAGGTACATGTTCAATACGTTTAATACCTTTTTCATATTCTAAAATTTAATGTTTAAGGCAAGGTAACAGATCACTGTAACTATCATGTTATCTATGATCGCTAAAATCGAAGCGTCTCTTTTCCATGGTCATATATTGCGATAAAGTCTGCCTCGATAACCATACAATGTTATCTGTGTGTTTTGATTCTTTTACCAACCAATTACGGGCTTTCATTGCAAGTATGGGTTTTTTATGTCATCTGTGTTGGTACTGCGCATTTGGGTAGTGTTTACTCCCTTTGGTAGATTTTGCTTTGAGTATTAACAAAGGGTACTAATTTCACTGATCCTTTTGGGGACTGGAGGCCATTTGGTTTTATCTTTTTCTTGGGTGGGAGTGGGTGCGGTGCGATTTTAATTGGATCTGAGGTTCAAGGGCTACGCCCTCAAAATTATAAAGGTGTACATTTTTAATTAGTATTTAATGATAGTGTTAAGAGGAGACTCCGTTCCTCCGCAACACAGGATTTTATATTACGTAATCACTGTGTGACTGTGTAAAATAAACAAAATCATAACGACGCTACATGCTGACTTCGGACACGAATATGCACACAACATTCGGTTATCTACTGAGTGATCTATGCCGTTTTAGTACGTACATAACGGAAATCGGCACCTACGTTCTCGGTTCCTTTCACGCATCTGATGTGCATCTGGTACTGCTGTAAGAACAGCAACGATCGCATCAAGCGTCCATTCGACAATTTCGCCTCCGCGAGATAAGCGAGGGGTTGGTGGTCGGTTATAAATATAAACGTTTGCCCGTATAAGTACCACTCGAACCGTGATATCCAGAACATGAGTCTGAGGCATTCCCTCTCCGATACTGATTAGTTTTTCTCGGCAGCAGACAGTTTTCGATTGCCGTACGCGACAGGAAAAAGAGTCACCTCGTGCTTTTGCAGTAGTACTGATCTCAGGCCCGTGTCACACGTGTCAGTGCGGTGGACAGATCCGGTAGTCGGACAACAGCGTCGTATGTCAACCTATCCTCCAGCTTTAGGAAAGCGTTCCCACGCACATCCGTCCAAATAATATTACTCGAGGCCCGTTTCCTGATAAGGTCAGACAACGGTCCCGCAATCGCACTGAAATTACCTATCTTCCGCCAGTAATATCCGGCCAATCCCAGGAATGACCTCACCTCAGTTTTCTTGGTGGAGCGTGCGGAATTTCTCATCTGCTCAACCTTCGACTTCTCTGTGGACAGCGTGCATTGACTCGGAGTGTCCCAAATAGTCCAACGTCCGGAACCCATTGTGGCACTTGGAAGGGCAAGCCGTCAATTCCGCTTGATGTAGCCGTTCCAAAATGTCAGTTAGCAGAGTGAGGTGCTCACCCCATTCTCTGTGGCTAGCAAGAGATCATCCATGAAGTTGTGAACACCTCCATCGCGCAATGTGTCCAACAACTTCCGCATCATTCTAGTGAAGATGCTGGGCGCATTCTGGGCTCCGAACAGTATGACTAACTATTGGTCGGATCCGTTGAGAGTTGCAAAAGCGAGCTTGCCTTATCCTCCTCCCTTTCAGGTATTTACCAATAGCCCTTGGAAAAATCCAACTTCGAAAAATATTTCGCTTCGAGACAGAAGCAAAGCTATCTTCGGGTTCAGGTAGCATTTTAACTTGAAATTGCGTCCTCTGATACGGCTTCCAGTAGTCGACACAAAACAGATGGGTCCCATCCTTCTTCTGCACTAGGACTACATGAGAACTGTACGAATAATAGGCGGGTTCGATTACTCCCAGAGCAATCATCTGCTCGATCTCTTCTCTTACAACTTGTCGTTTCGCATGGTGCAAAGGGTATGGTTTCCGCTGAACTGGCTGGTCGTCCACCTGCTTTAACCCGAACGCAACAAGTGACGGGTATTTCCTATGGCACATCGGAATGCCCCACCAGTAACGTTTCTATTTCTTGCCGCTGCTCTGCTCTCAACATAGGGTCACATTCCGCGTCCGAGGATGTCTCATCCCTCGTTAATGGACAGCTCGGCATGGTGTTCACACCTTCCGTGTCACCTTTAGCGTCCTCAGTGACGAATGCGGAGTCAGCAAAATCGCTGGCTGTCTCTCTTTCTCGGTATCTCTAAAGTAGATTAGCATGATACAGCTTCTCCTTTGTCGATGGCCGTATCCGATAGGGTTGGCACCCGACTTTGCCGGTTACGAAGTACGGCCCTCTCCAAGGAAACTGCATATTGTTGTGTTCTTGATGCAACAGCAACAACATCTTTGCCCCTACTTCACAATGGCGTGGTTAAGCGCCCTTATTGTAATTATTCGCCTAGCACGACTTCTGTCGCTTGAGGTTCTCCTGTGCGAGAGTACAAACTTCTTCCATTTTGTTTCGCTAATCTGCGACGTACTGATAAGTAGTAGTACGTACCTCATCGACAGCGTGATCGTCCGTCCACGTACAGTCCTCCCATACAAGAGTTCAAAGGGAGAAAACCCTAAACTCGCTTGTGGTACTTCCCAATATGCGAAAAGAATGGCAGGAATATACCGATTCTAATCTTTGTGACGGCCTTCACACAGCTTCACACAGCCTTCACACACCAGTCCGTGGTTTCCGAATCAGTATTATGCTACGCGACAGCCTCCGGATAGCGTGTACCGTAATCTACGACCATTAAGATATACCAATTTTGTTGTGTCGACGCGGGTTTTATCGGTCCCATCAAATCCGTCTCAACGCGTCGAAATGGTTTATCAATAAGGGATGTATCCCCCAAGGGACGGGTCGAAGATACGTTTTCGGTACCATTCTCTGACACTTGTTACAGGAGAGACTGAACCGCTTAACATTAATTGGACCCCTGGCCTGTAGAATTCCTTGACAAGACGATCATGCGTCTCGGCAATTCACGTGTGTGCTCCCATGAGACTTTCATTCGCGGGTTTCAACACTTCACCTCGCTTCTACTTGGGCACGACGACTTGCTTAAGTGCTCATGTAAGATTCTGGTGTGGCGACACAAGAGCTCCTTCTTGTATGCAAACTTCGGAGTTTCTTTCTCCGTTCCTTCTGCAGTGTATTTATGTAACTGCGTCAGAGTTGCGTCATCCTCAGAAGGACTTTACTGACCGGTGTTGACGTAACTTCCATCGGCGTTGATTTCGCCTCACTACACTTAAACGTGATTTTCAGAGCACTCACCGGTGTCGGTATTCATGTTTCTTGGTTCGGATGGAAACAACACATAACAACATTCCAGTATGACGTCATGTGATAGCCCATCCAAGCTCGCAATTTCACTTTACACATTCACGTACGGTGAATAGAGGTCAATGACAGCCACTGGCAACGAGTCACGCGCGCTGTTCTCGTACTGGAACTCAATTGCCTTTCCTGTGTAGTCCTCAGGATTAACGTAATTCTTGTCGACAATGGCGGGACCGCTACACCCAGTGTCGTACAAGAGGGTGGCACCTTTTCCGATGACAGTTGCGGACGCGAGGATTGCTTGTTTACAGCTTGACGCCGTCTCGTAATTGTTCCTAGCGACGTCATTCACCTGGGTCTGCCTGCCCTTGGGACAGTCCCTTGTAAAAAAATCATCGGTTGCTTGCAGTTATAGCACGATGGCGGCCCTCGGCGTTTTACAAGGCCCGTTTTCGTGGGTGAGACTTGTCTGGATCTTGAGTGGCATCCTTACATGTATATCCCGTACGACCTTCTTCTCGACCTGACGGTTACGGACAGCCGGATCTGCCTCAACCACACTTCGCGATTCAGTTGGTCGAAGTTGGTAAGTACTTCCAGAAAATCCACTTTTTTAGTGTGCCTGCTCGTATCTCTCCGTCATGCTGGCGATCTCTTCGAGAGTCCTGTGCTTTCTCTCCGCTAGGAATGCTGTCAACCCGCGACGGTAAGTACTCAGGCCAAACTCCTTGAGTACAACCTCGCGTAACCCGTCGTACGATCGTTCGACTTCTGCCATCTTTATCCGCTTCTTAAATAACCATCCAACATGGGTGTGGAATAGAGAGTGGGTTTCCGTTGCCCTTTTCGTCGAATCCCGAAAACGTTTATGGTACGTTTCGGCAGTCAGCCAATAATGGCAAAGGAAAACCTTCTTGAGCGAGTTGTAGTCATCAGCTTCTTCTGCTAATAGGTTATGGTAAACTTCCTTTGCGAGCTGGACATTGCAAAAAGACCAAGACGTTAATCACCCAATGTTACTCGGTGATTTTATGAACGAACGCGAGTTTCTCAAATTGCAAGAGGAAATCGTCGATTGACTCTTCTTTGTCGTTCAATGGCGGCATACTTGTCTGTGTCATTCGGTGGTCGATAATTGGTCATACGCTTCCTCCAGAACCCGTACTTGAGTCGTCTCTATCGGCGGTCTTAGCTTCTATCCTTAATTTATCCATTTCGAGAGCAGGAGCGATCTCTCTTTCTTTTGCGGTCGCTGATATTTCTGCCAGCTCCATCTCTTTCGGTGTGTCTCTGTCCGCTGCTATCCTGGCCAGCTTCAGCTCATTCTGTGTCTCTCTGTCTTTCTCGGCCCTTCATTCTTTGATTCTCTCCTCTATGAACACTGCTAGGCGATCTCCCTTGTACCATAAATTTCCGTGCTCATGGCGCGATACTCTTTGATCACCTGTCCTTCTGGATCCATTTTATGATAATATTAACAGGAAGTGATCTTGTCTCGACTTACTGATGACAATAACTAACTTCGCTCACGTAAGATATTTTGCCCGGTATTTGCTTCACAATAACTGCAAGTAACTCAAATCTACCAAGAATGCAAATATAGAAATATAATATACACAAGTTGGAAATCAAAAAAATTAAAAATACACTGGATGGAAAATATCTCACAACTGTTCACTGATACTTCCTAATAACTAATACTTTGGTCGTAAAGATAATACGTATGGCTAATTCAGATCCCGGACGATGCCACCACTGTGGCCATGTATATGGTAGGGGAGGTTGGGTGCTCCAAGTATTTTATTTAAACTATTATATAAGTCCCACCCAGGCTCAATTTTGTTGGAAGTTAAATTTAGTGAAAGATAGATGTAAAGATCCGAGCCCCAAGTCAGCCATGCCGACGGTTAGATGGTTAAATATATAAAATGATTGAAATTCAATGAATAATAATTTTATAACAATTCAATGATCAAATGACTCAAATTTCCAACTACACTCCTTCAGCCATTAATAAGTCTATTGAATCACTTGATTAGCAGTGTGAAATTGATTTCCACATGTCCTTATATTTCTATTCATCTGGTGCATAATTTCTCTCATTATTTTTCTCTCAATTACTTTTCTTCTTCCTCCCCGACCTTTCTCCAAATTCCTTATACAACTCCTCCTCCTCGACTGTCTCTAGACTCATTCTCCTCCTCCTCCACTTTCTCCCGCACGACTACTCTTCTGTCGACTTCGACTGTCTCGGCTACAGTTTAAATTCTGTCTTCAACTCTTGAAGACTTGAGACCCAATGGAACTGAAAGTGCTCAATCCTATAAAAGCTTTCTTTTCGAAACATTTTCTTTCCTTAGAATCTAGCTCTAAATTCTGCCACCAAATTACGAGGAGGCTTCTTTTTCGGAGTAAACCCTATTGATCTGAAATCCTTTCAGGCGAATACTGAATTAATCTTACGAGTTCGGAAGGTATCATTCGGGTCTGAATTGTAATCACAACCGCTATCTCAATTTTAAGATTGGATATTGCTGTGGACCTATTCAATCAAACTTAACGGACATCATCCCTCTCGCTGTCTGTCAACGTGGGGACGGATCAGAACACGCCTCATTCGCCGCATGTACTTCCTTTTTATCTCTGAAGGAACCTTTAACATATAGGTGTGATATCGAGAAGCCTTTGTTAAGTGATAGGAACAGTCGCCTTCGTCAGCAGAAGTTTCCGGTCTCTGGCTGGTCATGGTAACCTTGCGTAAGAGTTCAACTCTAACCCCGCGGCAATGTTTAGATATCAAACACAAGGCCGCGGTAATATTATAGATTATAATTTATACAAGACTCTGTAGCTGGGGAGTAGCAAACGTAACACACTGTTCATATGCATTCGACCAATCAGAAACGGCTATTAGGATTTCATGCTTATTTGATGAGTTTTGTATTCGCATTTTATCCCATATATCCCTATATATGTCTATCAATCATTTTTCATCCACGCTTTTTAAAGCGAGCATTACTGTATACTGAATCGCGTAGTGTAAATATTGTTTCTTATTTAATCAAATTACTTTTACCTCAACGCTTTCAATGGTTTAATTGCTGCAGTAATCTTGTCAAACAGTGACCTGTACAACTTTGAAATATCAGCAAATTAGGAGTCGATCAGGGGATTGAGACCACAATAGTTTCAGAGGGGGTTCTGTTCCTTGCGATGGGGGTGGGGGAGTGGGGGGAGAGGATTTGGGTAAAACCGAAACACAATTACAACAATGTCACCATGTCTAAACGTATATTGAACACTTCCTACGCATGGTGTTTTCCACTTAAATGGGTCCTTTTTGTGTGCTTTGGCCCCACCGTTTAGATCGAAGTCTGCCCAGAAAACTTGGTTTGAGTTACGTTTCTTGTTTTTTTTCTTTCTTTTTGCTCTACTAATCTAGAGAAAAATCAGCCTGATGTTTGCAGATAAAGCACGTGTTTAAATTGATCAGATTCTAGTAAGTCATCAAGGCATGATAGAAATTTAAAGTAGTTTTGTGTAGGTGTCTCGAGCACATTAGCGACTACGTAATCTGCCTTCATTTAAGGTTGATAGTGCCAACAATCTAGAAGTTGTTGAACTTGCCTTACTAAAGAATTTTGACGTCAATAGCTTTCTTTTTACCCATTCCCATTTATCTTTCACTACATAAGGAGAGCTAATGAGTCCCTGGAACTTTCTGGTTCCTCTCCAGTTGATAATTGCAAGCATTGGTGAATTATGTGCGTGTTCATATGCATGTACGTGTGTGTGTGTGTGTGTGTGTGTGTGAGAGAGAGAGAGAGAGAGAGAGAGAGAGAGAAAGAAAGAAAGAAAGAAAGAAAGGGACTCATTTTTCAACTATGGAACCTTGTTACCTCAGATGTGAAGTATGACGTTATTTCCTATTAGTTAGATTTCACGAAGGTTTGAGTTAAGTAAGGTTGTCTGAGAAGAGAATTACTCGCACACATCGATCCTTTATAGTTTAGTATGTGTGTATATGTGTGTATGTACGTATATGTGTGTATGTATGTATATGTTTGTATGTGTCTGAGTGGAGATTTGTAATGTGGAACCATTGAAGTTAGTGTGGTTTGATATATGTACAGTCAAGATAAAAAATAAAGTTGAAAAGTACAAATATATTAACATACACTCACACTCTCAGACTCAGACACATGCGCACACAAAATGGATCCGATCACTGATCTTTGAATGTCGATCTCTTCAGATTTTAGATCTTTACACACGAAGAACACTCTGTGCCGAGGTTGCTTCTGTCTAGAATACTGAATATTGATGTTATATGCTGTTTGCTAAATTTAATCGTGGTCAGGAACGTTCAAAGAGATTTTGAAAACAAAAGGTGAGTAAAGGGAATTTTTATTTTAGTGACATCACTCGTCTTGTCATTTAATTTCCCATAAGAAAAATAAATCATTCAATGTGTTTTCTTTCAAACTTGTTGCCATGATATGGCTGAAGAGCAGATTTGACTGGAACTGCACCAGGAGGGCTGGAGTTTGAACTTAAAACTAAGACTAAAATCAAGCAATGTAACTGGATGCACTTTACAAAGCCTGGGTTAAGTACAACTAATCAAATGTCTTAAGTCTGGACTTGGATTCTAAGACACGTGGGAAAAACTGAGCTTTAAATTGTTTTACTTTTTCTTTTCCGTCAGGGTGTTTGCTTAGTAATATAGAAGATACGAGGCTTCATCTCTTATTCATTTTTCCAGAATTCAGCTGTGTGACATAGATTTATCTGGCACATTTACAACCAAAGCTGCTTTCAAACAGCAGGTGAATTTTGTGTCAGCTGTAATCAAAGTGCATGTTGCAGACACTTCAGAAATGTTTGATACAAATCTCTAAACTTTCCTCTAGTATACTTTGATGTAGATGTTATACTATGCTTATCGAAATAAACAGTGAATGAAATGATTTCTTGCGATTAATATGAATATATATTCTTCGTAATGCCTCGTATGTAATTTGTATAAGGTTTCTGATTTTGTGACCTCTTTCTTTTTGTCCTTCGAAAAACAATGAACATGGGCCTGTAAGTTGCTAATTATGCGGAACTTATTGGTTTTTTTTTTAATATAAAACCAATAACCAATAAATGTATTTAATAATACTCCTGAACTCATACCATGGATAAGAAATATTTTCATGTAGCAAGTGACGAGTGTGAGTTGTACTCGAAATATACCCGTTTATCCATATTACGTCACGTTGGAGAGTTATTTCCCTTGAATATTATTACATATACGACGCATACACCTTCTTATTTAATTTAGGTTTTCATTTTAATGATCAGTGGTGGTTATTTATTCAGTTAAGAAACACATTTAGTTTGAAGAAAATATCGTCAATAAGCCCAACTTTAAAAAATGGTAGCTTTTGAACCAAAGTATTTTTTTTGTCCCATTCAAATGCATAATTGTTAGAAAACATATTCCGCATAGTTGTACTTTTTAATGGGAGATACATTTTTTTCCTTTAACAGGTAAAAACTGTTTTTGATCCATGTGTTTAAATAAAAATCGATCCATCGTTCAGTCTCACTATCAGAAATACGTACTTGGCAAGCTACCCTTGGTATAGTCCACATTTCCAGCTGTTTGTGAAGCTTAAGAAAGATAAAAATAGATTTGCCTTGAATTCTTTAATTATTTAGAATCAGTTATCTGAATTCCCACTGGTAAAAAGAAAACTCCTTCACGCAATTTTCAAAGTTCAAGCTTACACAAATGTATATTGACAAATTGGTTTCGAAAGAGGAAAATCAATTTCTAACTCGTTTAATTTCGTTCAGCTTCCAAAATGTACTGTTCTCGTATAATTCCCACTATCTTCACCTTGTACTATTGTAATGACTTATTACTTGAATGGTAGTTTTCGATGTCTAGAGGGTGATCGACCTCGGTGTTATAGCTCGGATCGAAATAATACTAAAAATATGAAATTACGTGATGGAATACATGGATATATGAGCAGAGATATATAATAGAACAACTCTAGTCCCCGTATACAGAATAAAACGATTTAATAAAGTAAATGAACAAAATAAAATTGTACATGACTAAGTGTAGGAGACACATCTTCTAGAAAAATAAATTAATGCAAAGTTTAAAAAATGCAATTAGCAGTTCCGTTTACATATATACATCATATTTTATCATGAGATCGAGTGAGCGTCTCTCGAACTTGAATTGTCCAACATGTCTGCACAAGGTCATGACTGGTTGTGGGTCACTCTCCAGATTCAGTTCAGCTAGTAGGTTGGGGTCTTGCTTAGTCATGAATTGATGCCTATTAATGGCATCTCTCTCTCTCTCTCTCTGCGTTCAGCCTCTTACCAATCGTGCACATTTATTCCAGTCGTCTCTCTTAAGATCAGCCGTGGAAAGTGGTTCCTATTAAATATAAGAAAAATACATAAGTGCAGACTAAATTTCTGCTCTACATAACTTCCTGGAATAAATAAACATTCCTTCTCTCATCATGCTTTTAGGACACCGTATCAATTTAAAAAAATACACTTGATAATATGGTTTCTGGGAACTACCTTGCATTAAATGACATATTTGTTTACATACTATCTTCTTCCATAGACATTAACATTGTACAGGAAAATTAATGTATTCCTCCACTAGAACAAATTACCAATTACCACCACTAATTGATCGATAGCTTTGCTTGCTCTCGCGTAAATGATAATTGAGCCATTCAGTGTGAACTATCAATCATTATCTTGACTAATGCCGGACACATGCACATATTTGGATGACAGTAGTCACCATTGCTGCTTGAGTGTCAATACAAGATTCGTACGTTAAAAAATTTCACATCTTAGTTATACAAAATGGATGAAACAAAATTCACTTCTAGTCTTAGCTACATCATTTGCTAAATAATAATTCATCCGAATAAACATCATACAAACATAATGATCGCCGATTCTAAGAATACGTGATTCATTTGGCATATAAACAAATCAATTCAACACATATATTATCCTTTACCCTAACATAAAAACTTAGAACACTACATTTGCGGTGAAGACATTTACAAATCACGAGACTTCGCAAGTGAAACCCACTGCAGACATTTTACTTGTCCAATGGGAATTTAGGTTTACCTAACCGACATTTTTAACACATTCTCATCCAGAGTTGGAAAATGTTACATTTCATCTCGCTTCCTTTAATAAATCGATCTGTAGAGTTTCAACATATGACAAAAATTTCAGCAAATACAAACTCTATTTCTACAATATTTCAACCGTTGGCATTTTCGATAAAAAAACAACATAAAACAAAAACAAAACAAACAGAGCTTTACCCATTGACCAGCTTCGCCTGACACAGTTATCAAACATCACCTCATTAAGAACCAGTCATGTCCATACCATATGTATTAGCACGTGAATCGCCAAACATGCCGTAGATTTAATTCCGTGACAAATCACATGCATTAATTTAATATTTCATTTTTCACGAAGATACCGGCAAAATTCACACCGTTATTTTGTTACGGTGATATCTGCAACATTCACACCGTTATTTGCTACGATGATATCTGCAACATTCATACTGATGTAATTACCAAAGATTTGATACTGGATAAATTTCGCAACGTCCCAGTTTTCGAGTTACTGAGGTCTGATTCAGAAAAAAGATAGCAGGCATGCTTTTATTTATAATGTTAGAAGTGAAATTCTCTACAGCCTCCTGCACATAACCTGGCTGCCAGTTGGATTTATTTTGGAATTTGGATTCACAATTCTGCTGTTTTGGCGGTGTTGTGGGTATGGGGACGGGAGCCCGTATGGCAGAGTGGTCTAAGGCGTTCTCCTCTGCTGATAACTCACACATCTCTCCTCTATCCGGGTATGTTCGAGTCTCGGCTGGACCAATGTGCACACATGATAAAGCTTGCCAGAAGCATTCTGTGGCCTAATGGTTCTTTCCGAACTCTTCGTCCCCAAAATGTACTTACCGCCACTTATAGCCTATCATGTGCTGAAAGATGGCGTTAAACCCAAGAAATCCGAAGGAAAAGAAACCGCTTTGAGTTCTTAGTCTGAATACCAAATAACATTAAAGGGAAAACAACTAAGGGTATGCAAAATATGTTTGAACGACTTTGATTAATAAAG
This sequence comes from Sinohyriopsis cumingii, assembly GCA_028554795.2. Lineage (NCBI taxonomy): Eukaryota > Metazoa > Mollusca > Bivalvia > Unionida > Unionidae > Sinohyriopsis > Sinohyriopsis cumingii. The sequence goes on from CM068828.1 coordinate 74,913,251, forward strand.
CCCACCTTTATAGTTCTTTCCAGTGATTGACTCCAATCCGGTAATTATATCCAAAGCATTCTAACTATCTGTATATTATTGTATCTATGTAAAACTGAGACCTTTTGACTGTAAACCATGCTCCTCTGAAGCTAAAACATCGCGTTTGGAAAGATGTTCAGTGCTTGGATTAAAAAGTTTAATTTAAAAAAAGTGCACCAGTTCTGAATGCATGTTGCCACACTCTTCAGTCGAACGCACGTAGTCAGTGCTTGTACAGAACTTGGAGTTTTCAAGTTTTAGGATAAAATCAAATTTTGGGGGAGCTAAAAGAATATAGTATGTCCATGCTCCTGCATTCATCAAAGGAAAGTTTTGGAGAGTAATTTACCAGCTGTAGAAGATTGTTTGCATTGCGAAACTCATGTTTTGCCAAAGCAGTGTAAAGTTTCCAAAATTCTGTTGACATAGTCTGACATGATACGTTTCTTGGTCACATATGTCAGGTGCTGTATTCACCAGGGGGAAAATTTCTGCCTCCCTTTTCCACGAGGTGGCATTTGTCTTACCGCGTATGTTTCAATCGGAAGTGCCTGTTACTACTAACGTTTGATAAAGCTTAAGAAGAGACCAATCATCGTATTTCCATTGGTGTTCTTGAGTCCGTTCTCAATATCGTGTTGTTGTATAATCGGATTCTAGTGACTAGAGTGGTTAGTCCAATGATAGGTCATAGTTGCTCGGGTCCGTATACAATCTGCATAGGATGTGTAAGATGCTGGCGAGTTTGAAGTACTACTGTTAGAGTTTAACGGTACAGTATTGTCATTGGAAGAGAGTTAAGGGAGGTGTGAACGACAGACCGTTCTGCTTTCAGAAACGAACTCGTTTTATGTGTGAGTCTGGGTTTGTAGAAAATTATTTGTTAATAACAGACTGGGACATGCAAAATGTTGAAGGAATGTTGGGACACCTTATTGGCATGTGTGATTGGAGAAGGAGAGGGTCGGCTAGTGCATATCTTCAAAGGTCAAGACTATTCGCTTGCCCGCCATGTACCTTAACAGGGAAAGAATACTCATATGACTGCGGCGAAATATACTAATTGTTGCAACTGATTACCTTTAATTCCATATTTGCAAATCATTCATGTTAAAACTTGGACAGCGGTATGCTCCTTCAGCTCCAGTAGAAATACAAATTTTCGAATAAGTACTGAGCGAATCTCGTGAGTGAAAAATTCCAGCATTGTCATCCAATCGATGAACTTTGTCCTTTATTCACTGAACAAATTTCTTTTTATGTTATGCTCGAACTAGCTTGCTAACTAAAGTGTATTAAGAGTTTGAAATATGTGAGATTTCTTGGGTAATGTCAGTTGTTTACTGTGTGTATTTTGCAGTGCTTTTTGTAAATTGGCACAGTAAATCCGAGTGACATAATTCTTTCTTAACACAAGATACCAAAGTATAAACTTAAATAAACAAAAATTAAAATAAGAATAGCGTGGGAATCGATTGTGGCTCTTTTGCGTGACAGGTCGACATATTTAAACGAAAATAAAAATATTGCGGGAATCGATCGTGGATCGGTTGCGTTACAGGACCAAATACTTTTCACTAGAGTACAGTGATTAATACGTTTACAATTGCTATTTCCTTTCTTATGCTATGGCGCATTATTGAAACAAAATTATGGACTGTTAAAATAGAACTGAATTATCAATTTTATTTCTCATGAGAAAACCACTAATTCATTGACTAGTCTCTAACTTGTTGGCACACCATTTCATAATTGTTTTAATCCAAACTGTGAGACATATTCCGGTCATAGTACAAATATTGTTAATAAACGGCAACCATGCAATAGTCTTTGTGAAATTTAGCACACGGCCACCGTACGAAATTGACTATGGAACAGTTTTCTTCGTTTTTATGGTGTTTGGTAGTCCCGTCAATCGGCCGCCAAACATGTAATGGTGTTGACGGGTTTCTTACGTTTGTTTGAGTTTGCATCATTCGTCCCTAATACATTCATCTATCGCCGTGCGGATAGTCTTTACTATTGTGGGCACATGGCGGTCGTGCGAATAGTCCTTCCAAAAGCTGGTACACGGCGCTCGTGCCGTGTTGTTAAAATGTTTGTCTTGGTGTCAGTCCGATTGAGTAGAGAATACTACGTAACTTCTGAGTGCATATCTTAGTGGAGAGCTTTTGCAATGAGGTCCTCGCTTTCGAGGATGCATTTGCAAAAATATGTATTGTTTTCTGGACCATGTGCTGTTTGGAAAGTAGGCCGATAAATCACTCCCTCATCCGTGATGATGTTGATTTTCGGGTTAGGGGCTGATATCACCTTTTCATTGAAAGCTGCAATTATTCGCAGCCACTTTTGTCTGCACACATCGGTGTACATTTTATATACTTACCGGCATTTCTCGTGGCTGTGGAGCTACTGTCGGCTGAAGGGTTCTTATGGTGACATGCACATATTTCCTGAGCAAATTCTATGTTTGGTGGCTTGTAAATCGACGTGGAATAACACAGCCATCTGTCCTGTGGCCATTTTAAATTTCGAACCGGTCTACAATCTTTTCAAAGTCGTCTGCTTCAGAAATAAAATGTACTACTTATTATGGATTTTGATGTGCAGTATTCAATATGACAATTAAAGGAACTGATTGGCTACTGTTTCCAAGATATTTAAGTTTTTACAATGTACGTCTATATATATTGTATAGATAGTAGACTTGTAATCATAAAATGCAAACCTAAGTCTTTTCATGTGTTTATGGTTACTATACATGATAATATTTCACCTGTCCTGTTTATGTAACACTTTAAAAACAGCAAAAGGGTTATATAAATAAAATTTATTATGAAACAATAGGCAAAAAACTATTATGTATATATAAGTACATGTACATTGTTTAGTCATTATTCAGTGTCTAATCAGTGCTTCTGGGCTTGTCTCTTGTATTCATTAAATGGAGCATATCTTGTCACTCTCCAGCAATAGTCTGCAAGCATTGATGGGCTACATTTGTCCCAGATAACGTCCCTCCATTGTTGCAATGTCCTGGTGAAATCACTCGCCGCGCTCGTTGCTCACTGCACTGCAGTTTGGTGGACAAAATCTAGACCAGAGTGCCAAAAAATGTATCTTTAGTGACATGTTGCTTTTGTATGCCTTGAGGAATATATCCACCAACTCCATGTAGTTGTCTGCCTTGCTGTTTCCGAGAAAATTTGTTGCCACTAACTGGAAGGCTTTCCATGCAGTCTTTTCCTTGCCATGCAGTGAACAGTCAAATGCATCATCTCAAAGAGGTTCACGAATCTGATATGTGTGGTACCCACCTCTTGTCCTGATCTCCAATTTTGCAGCCAAAAGTAAGGTGATAGACTTTCTTAACAATAGTGGTTATACTGCACGTTTGTGATGCAAAAGTCACTTCACCACAAACATAACAGATTAAATTGAGATCCCTTCTCTTTATAACTCACTTATCCTCTGCCATTACTGAGTCAAGGGTCGTATATACTTACCCAGTATTACATCTTTAAAACAAGAGCCAAACAACAATTTTAAGCATCATTTTCGTTTTCAGTGACCCATATATAGTCAAGTTTGACTACTGGAACATTTATTTTGGAAGCATTTCGGCTGCAGACCAGTGTTACCAGTATGTGTCTAAAGTGTAAGTGGGGTTGTTCCGGAAAGATTTGCATGCAGCAAATTTGCAAAATTTTAATGAACAGGTGACATCATACCCACGATTTGTCCATCAGTATCAACACATATTTGGGATGGGGTTAATTTATTGCACTATCTGGAATGCATCTGCAGCTCAGTAATAAAAATTGGGTCAGATAATAATATTAGTTTCAGATATAACAAATTGAAAGTGCTTCCTCATAGTCTTGAAAGAAAGTTGATTAAAAATTTGCTGCTTTTCTGTTTCATAAAGAATGGATGTATTGGGCTTGGATGGCTGAATGAAATCATTGACACTCTTTTTCTCTGATTTTTAGTGGCATTCCATCCTTTAAGCTTTGCGAATGGTAAATGCTCTAAATGAGGTAAAAGAAACTGGCAAATTCTGTCCTAGTTCTGTCCAGTGTCACATGTGGGCTAGAAAAATTGCAGAGAAAATATACAATACAATTTGGGAGTAATTCTAAAAGTAATTTCTCACTTCAGTTTTAATTGTTGTTTGTAAATGTTGAGTCAAAAGATATATATGAAAAATGAAAAAGTCAAAATTGGAAATGAAAAATTTCAACCTGCGATTACGAAGGCCAAAACTTGAGTAAAACTTGAAGCAGGCAACCATAAAGAACTTGCAAGTTAATGAGTAAATCAAATAGAATAATGTAGATATAACTAGATAGACAGGAGTATGTGTGTGTATGTGTGATTTGGATTTTTTAATGTAGTTTTAAAACATTTTCATTCATATCACTACAATGTCTGCAGTGTGGCAGTTTATAGAGATGACTAGCACTGAGGCATCATGCTGCAGACATGTGACATCATGTCCCACCCAGTCACATTATTCTGACACCAGGCTGACCAGTTGTAGCACTAACAATTTTTTTTTATCAGTCTCTGGTTTGACTTGGCCAGGGTTTGAACCTGTGACCTTGACAGAAGTAGGTAGATAGATGGACATACATGTACCATTGACAGATAGAGATAATCAGACAGATATAGATAGAAACAGATACAGATCTGGAAATCTATGACATAACTCAACATTGCTAAGATTTATTGATCATAAATGAATCAAATATAATTACAACAACTGTATAAAATCTGTAGTAAAAATAGGCAACAACCAAACAGTGCATAGCTTTCTATGTTGCATCAGAAAACACATAGAGTCAAGACTGACAATGACATGAAATACATTGTATTTTGCTATTCTATTTTTAATCCTGAATAAATTAGTACAATGAAGATTATTTTCTACAATCAAGATCAATTCCTGAATTAATTGGTGGCAATACTAATGTTTAATAAATATTCTAAGTGCTAAAGGTTGTCACAATGGGCAGTCTATGTGAAAACAATTTGAAAATTTGATAATTATTGTCCTTTTTGAGCAATGATGACTTCCATATTGATACAGACAAGTTCTATGTGACTTTGCTATGGCTATTCATTATATAGTCTGTAGTGTATATATTAACTTATAAATCAGTTCCAATGGCAAACTGCAAAGACCAAGAAATGCCATCATATAATTTGCCAGCAGATCCAGGTCCATGCAGTTTGTTAAGAGTAATTGGTAGAACAGACAACACAGATCCTGTTCTGCTAGTGCATCATGCTCCAACAGATAAGGGTCTATGCTGTTTGCAGTTGGACATGAGTTATATGTGAGTCCATACAGTAATTTTTCTGTACTCTCTGACCTTTCTTGTACTGACAAGCCATAACAATCAAAAATGTTGTTTTTGAACTTAAACCTTTCAGTCTGTAAATATTTTTTGTAGGTTATCAATGTGAATTGCTGCCAAATACAAACAAATTGTCCCTGGATGCATTTCTACTTCATAAGAAGCTGAAGATCTTTTGGAAAAAGGCACAAATACAACTGTAATTTTCTCTTCTTCCAAAAACAGATTTAATCTAACATGCAGCTTATTATAAAAAATGTGTAATCTTTTAGCAGGATGTACCACAGAAGAAAAAAAATCATAGCAAATTAAATTTATTCTGTGAAAATGGAACTCAGGTAGAGATACAGAGATCATTATAAATTGTGTGACACTTTGAGTTATCACACACATGGTTATTGGGGTTGGCCATGCTACTGACATATTTTGTTTTGTTTACTATAGGCATGGTTACCGGGGTTGGACATGCTCACTAACAGTTTTTGTTTTGTTTACTATAGGCATAGCTGCTGGGGTTGGCCCCTCTCACTGTCAAACATATTTCGTTTTGTTTACGATAGGCATGGTTACTGGTGTGGCCTCTCACTGTCAAACATAGTTTGTTTTGTTTACAATGGAGAGCTGAAGACATGTATGACACTTAAACAGCCAATGTAATTGCTCAGCAAAATCCAGATGATAAAGAGAATGCAACCAGTGCTAGTAATTTAACAGCTTTTTCCTGTAAGCATTTAGTACTTGCCAGCAGCCAATGTAAATATTATTGAATATAGTCATCTTGACCTTGACACTGTGTCAGGTCATAATAGACATAAAACAATACAAAACAGCATTAATGATATTAAAGCAATGAGTTGTTAAATAAAGCATCAATATATTTTTCTTTTCATTTGAATAATTGGTGCTCATAAAGTTATTATCATTGTCCAGTAGAGGATACAATCTTACTATGTGGAAGTTTAAGGCTTTGGAGCAGCCTTGTAGCGACAGCCTTGTAGCGACAGTCTTGTAGTGACAGCCTTGTAGCAACAGCCTTGTAGTGACAGCACTGTAGTGACAATCAGCATGACCTCTATTACAATCAAAGCTCATCCATTAGTAATTTATTTTTCCTTGACAAGAGTATGAAGCTAAGGCCTCGCATGAAAATGCATGAAGTCAACACTTATAATACCTAAATATTCACAAACAGAATAGGGAGTTATGTTTTGTGAGTATCCTAGCTTTGAGCTACGTATAGTCATATGCCATGTAAGAGACATCAATTCATACTTGTAACTACGCTGGTCAAAAAGGACCTTCTTGTAGGCTAGGATGTACAGAGAATAAAACAATATATGTTATTAAAGCATAAAATGTAGGTCGCAGTGACCTTTGCTTGTAAGGGGTTGTTCCCATCTATCAACTTTCATGATTCTAACATTACCAACATGCAAGAAAATAACTTCAAACACATTTCAACTATGTCACTGATGCATCAAATACAGGTTTCTGAGACCTCTTTTTACAATAAGGGTGTAGAACTTATCAAGGTACGTCCTTTCAGCATTTTTCAAGATTTGAGGTAGGATAATACGCATATGTGGTCATGAGCAAAATACCAAAACTTAAAACAAAGCTTGAAAAAGCTGAGATATAGGTCACTGTAATTTTTGTTGTTGTTGTTTTAAGGGTGTGCTACTTAAAGAGATGCATTTCATCATTAAATTTTACTTTCCAGCATGAACAGAACATGAGAAATGAACTCCAGATACAAAACTGAAACAAAGTGAAGCATACAATATGAGTCATAGTGAACTACTTATACTAGTATTCATCTCAATAGGAATCAAGTTTTAAGATTTGTGGTAGAACAGCATGAAAACAGTATGCAAACAATGTATATGGTTGAGTAAAAAAACCTAACCTTAGCTAGAAAGATGCAAATGTAGGATACAGTGACCTTATTTTATTGTAAATGTGTGGTACTAAATTAACAGAGATACATATAATCATATAGTTTAATGATTCTAACAGGAACAGTACTTCAGAAATAAACTTAAAGCAATGAAATGTAACCAAAATCAGTGAAACGTTTCATATGAGTCACAAATGACTTACTTTAGTGATGAAGGTGTATTACTCATCAGGATAGCCATGATTTCATGTATATCATGATGCATTATAGGTAACAATAAAAAACTATGTGGTAATGACCAAAATGCAAAAACTTATATTTAAAATACAAATTTAACTTACATGAGTGGAGCATGAAATATGGATCATAGTGACCTACTTTGTGATGATGATGTAATACTCATCAAGATGCATCCTTTAGCCAGATTCCATGATTCTGGGTTCAGCAATATGTACACATTGGTGCAAAAACCTTTTATGGTCATCACTTAAATTAAAAAACTTAGCTCTGAATGTACATGTAAGTTAAGACCCTAGGCAGTTGCTAGGAAACCTATTCCAAACTGTTATCCAAGACCTAGGAATAACTAATGGCTTCATATGGGCTTCATATGGTTTCATATGGGCAGATACCAGTGGGTGACATATAACTAGCCCTCCTCAACTTTGTGACAGGGCAAGCTAAGAAGCACATTTCAAGAAAGAAGATCGTTTACATAATTTTGATATGTATAACTAAATTGTCCTCAAACAGGAATTCCAGTCTGTAGAAAACTGGAATTTCTAAACTGGCAGTCCAGGAAGGGGGGACCATTAGTTCCAAAAGTTCTAATATAAAGAGAGATCTTTTTGCCCTTTACAGGAGAGCAGGACAAAAATTAAGACTATTGCAAATGCATGAAACAAAAATAAAAGCTATACAGAATTTACAACCCTGAAACCAGTCACACATTGCCCTCATACCAAACACAACACTGCAGAGTTCTCTTTGCACTCAAAAAAGGGTCAAACTGGTGAATAAATAAGAAAATATTTCACAATGCATCACTTGAAAACAGCCTAGCAAGCAAATAAATCAGACATTATAAATTCATGTGCAAAATTCTCTTTGTTATATTGGTTACATACAACCAATTTCTGATTTGGCCTGATGATCATATGGGCCTCACACTAGAAAACAACCTCAGTATAACACTTTTCCTCTAATAATGTGACAGCCTCGGTATAACACCACCTCTTATAATTTGACAGTCTCTGTATTCCACTGTATCTCTTATAATGTGATGGTCCCATTACATGTATATCATTGACTCTCTTATAATGTGACAGCCTCAGTATACCATTGTTTCTCTTACAATGTGAAAACTTGGGATATCACTGTCTCTCTTATTATCTCTTATCAAGTATACCACTCTCTTACAATGCGACAACCTTGGTATATCACTCTCTTGTTATGTTGCAGTTTTAGAATACCACCATCTCTCTTATAATGTGACAGCCTCAGTATACCACTGCCTCTTATAATGTAACAGCCTCATTATACCACCAACTCTTATAATGTGACAGCCTCAGTATACCAGTCTCTCTTACAATGTGAAAACTTTGGTATATCACTGACTCTTATTATGTGACAACCTCAGTATACCACAGTCTCTCTTACAATGTTACAACCTTGATATAACACTCTCTCTTATTATGTTGCAGCCTTAGCATACCACCATCTCTTTTATAACATGACAGCTTCATTATACCACCATCTCTTATAATGTGACAGTCTCAGTATACCACTGTCTCTCTTACAATGTGACAACCTTTGTATATCACTCTCTCTCTTATTATGTTGCAGCTTTAGAATACCACCAGATCTCTTATAATGTGACAGCCTCAGTATTCCACCATTTCTTATAATGTGACTGCCTCAGTATACCACTGTCTCTCTTACAATGTTACAACCTTGGTATATCACTCTCTCTCTTACTATTTTGCTGCCTTAGCATACCAAGATCTTTCTTATAACATGACAGCCTCAGTATACCACCATCTCTTATAATATGATGGCCTCACTATACCACTGTCTGTCTTACAATGTGAAAACTTTGGTATATCACTCTCTCTCTTATGTTGCAGCCTTAGAATACCACTATCTTTCTTACAACATGATAGTCTCAGTATACCACCATCTCTCATAATGTGACAGCCTCAGAATGCCACTATCTCTAATAATGTGGCAGCCTCAGTATACCACCACTTTTCTTATAATGTGACAGCCGCAGAATACCACATCCTCTCTTATAATGCGACAACCTCAGTATACCACTGTCTCTCTTTTTATGTGACAGCCACAGTATACCACTGCCTCTCTTATAATGTGACAGCCTCAGTATACCACCATTGCTCTTACAATGTATGAATATGGCTCCCATTTTATTTCATAAATTTTATTTGCCATTGCTTAACAGTTTTATTTCTTTCCTGATTTTAGATTTCATCTGTTGAAAATTACATGTTAACATGTCTTTTCACTATTATCATTCAGTACACTGTTTTTTGTGTCTGCTGCAATGTTACGAAACAAACTCATTGGAATATAAATACCTTAATGTAAAATGGCCTCACTTTAATAACACAGGCACCATTTGCAGCCATCATAAACAGGGGTCTAAAGATGGAGTAATGAAAATCATAAATGTCTCCAAGGTTGCATGCTTAAAGTCAGCAAGTGCTATTTTAATTGTTTGTACTGTAAAACACACATACAAATTCTGTATTAATCTGCAAGTAAAAAACAATATGGTTATACAATCTTTTCTACAGTGTAAATGAGATCATAATAAAGGTGCTACAAATTATCCACAATACCTAATAAAGAAAGGTAAAGCATAAATATTGACTTCCTATCTACAATACACTCCGATTATTTTTTAATATAAACTTTTGAACATCTGCCTCAACTTAAAGGCATTGCTAAAATTCAATATGTAGCAATATTGATCAAAAGGGAATTGCTAAAATTCAATATGTACCAATATTGATCAAAAGGGAATTGCTAAAATTCAATATGAAGCAATATTGACCAAAAGGGAATTGCTAAAATTCAATATGCACCAATATTGACCAAAAGGGAATTGCTAAAATTCAATATGTACCAATATTGACCAAAAGGGAATTGCTAAAATTCAATATGTACCAATATTGACCAAAAGGGAATTGCTAAAATTCAATATGTACCAATACTGATCATAAGAGCATTTCTAAACTTCAATACGTAGCAATACTGACCACAAAGGCATTGCTTAAGTTCAATATGTACCAATATGACCAACAGGGAATTGTTAAATTCAATCTGTAGCAATAATGACCATAAGGAATTTGCTAAAATTCAATATGTAGCAATACTGACCATAAAGGCATTGCTAATGTTCAATATGTACCCATATTGACCATAATTTACAAACTATGGCTGGGTATCACTGTTTTACATGGCAAACATCTGCCTTTATTTAAAGATCATAGTTTTCAATTGGCAGTTCAAGTGACCTAGAAAGCATTCAATTGTTGGAATTGTAAGTCTAATTTGCATAACATTGTGGCTAGAACTGTTGAATATGAGATTCACTTATTTATCAAATAACAGTTCTTCAATGTCATCAATGGATGGCTGCGATATGAATTGACTTGTGATCGTTTTGTTGCAAGGTGTAATTATACACTAGCATATTTTAGTCTACTATAGTTAAATGGTAATAATAAATTAGACTAAAGTCTACTTTACTACCATGGTAATTATACATTAGATCACTCTAGTACCATATAATTATATATTAGTCTACTTTAGTACCAAGGTAAAATTACATTAGCTATCTTTAGTACCATGATAATATTATCTTTAGCTCACTTTAGTACCATGGTAATCATCCATTAGCATGCTTAGTGCCAAGGTAATTATATATTTCATTTTAGTACCATAGTAATTATATATAAGCATAATTTAATACCATATTAATTATACATTAGCAAATTTTAGTGGCATGGTAACACTACATTAACACACTTTAGTACCATGATGGAAATTATACATTTGGTTACTTTAGTATCATGGTAATTATACATTAGTTCACTTTATTACAATGACAATTATACATTAACATACTCTAAGCACCATGGTAAATATATACTTGAACAAATTTTAGTACCATAGTAACAATACATTAGCATACTGTAGTACCATGATGGTAATTATTCATTAGCATAACTTTAGCACCATGATGGCAATTATTCATTAGCATAACTTCAGTACCATGATGGCAATTATTCATTAGCATAACTTTAGTACCATGATGGTAATGATTCATTAGCATAACATTAGTACTATGATGGTAATTATTCATTAGCATAACTTTAGTACCATGATGGCAATTATTCATTAGCATAACTTTAGTACCATGATGGCAATTATTCATTAGCATAACTTTAGTACCATGATGGCAATTATTCATTAGCATAACTTTAGTACCATGATGGCAATTATTCATTAACATAACTTTAGTACCATGATGGCAATTATTCATTAGCATAACTTTAGTACCATGATAGCAATTATTCATTAGCATAACTTTAGTACCATGATGGCAATTATTCATTAACATAACTTTAGTACCATGATGGTAATTATTCATTAGCATAATTTTAGTACCATTTTGAGAAAAAGTAAATATACAGTAAATGTTTCCTAAGTTTATATATTTATGGTTTGATTTTTATTTATGGAGCACAGTTTTTAAAATAGATAATAAATTATCACTAACAGTTTAAAAATAACAGTTTTCGAAGGACTGTTCCAGTTAAACGTACATGATACCCAGAGAATGCAGTATTTTTTAAATATATGTCAGAGAAATCTGATTACCAGTATTCAAAGAATTCATAAGAAAATGATAAAAATTCTAAATCACACCATAGGTGCCTATACCATACTGACAGTGCATTCCCTGTGCCTAATGTGTTTATATGAAGGTAATATAAGTACAAGAATTATAAAATATTAAATAATTTTAAAAGTTTTATCACAGATTCTTTACAAAATGTATTATTCAAGGTGAGCAAATAGCCACTATTAAAAGCCATGCAACATTTGTTTTGAAAGCTCCATGGAGATTTTGCAGTTCTGAAAGAATGAATTTATTTGGCTGATAAAGTGATCCAAACAGTACATGCTTGCTCACTAGAGGCTGATAGGTTTTGTAATATTTCCTGTGAATGTACATTATAACTCATAAAATACAATAATGCCCTCCCATGGGAATAAGTCTTTTACCAAATTAATACTGATAATGGATCGGAGAAACTATTAAATTTCAAATGTCATTTTCATGCTTCAGTGGATTTGACACAATATATATATATATATATATATATATATATATATATATATATATATATATATATATATATATCCATGCATACACGCATACAAATACATGCACCAAATAATGAATTGGAAGAAACAACATTGTACATTAGTGCATCTTCTAACATCATTCACAGAACATTGCCTAGACTGCTTCTACAATCTTCAATATAATGGATACTTGTCCATTTCAGATATTATGATTCATATCATATACTGATCATTCAACAGCATACCAGTCTTGTGGCAAGATTTAGCCACAGAACAGATAGACTAAAACATATAGTTAGAACACTATTAAAATGTGTTTTTCTATGACCTTACTCCATCTTCTGAACTCATATTGAAATATCTGCACATGGTCACTTTTAGAATTTTGAAATTCTTTGGCTTAAAATCAAAGAAGTCTGTCATTGAACCCTTGAGTGTCTCACATGTATCCAACTGAATTTTAGTACTGAGCCACTTCCACTGCTACTGGAAAAATGATAAATTTGTCTCACTTTGCTTATAAACTTTATCTCCCCATGCTTATGAAAGCAAACCAAAAAGTGCCAATCTAATGTGAGCACTTCAAGTATGGTAGATTTCACTAGAATGTTCCTTTAAAAAAAAAAAAAAATTACCAAGAACAACTCAGTTTTGGCTGGTGAAAAATTGAGCACTGCCTCCAGTTAAGAATTCTGAATTATTGTACTATCGATCTAGCACAATTAAAAATAATACAAGTTATTTTCCTAAACATTAACAAAACAGTAGTCACTAGAACATTAAACAATAATATCTGTCTCATCTTAAGTCATATGATTTCTTAACTCAGACTCATTATTCAAAATATTTTGCATTTCGTTATCTATCAAAAGACAGACAGCTTATGTATGTGGCCTGTGATGGTGAATAAGGAATGAAAAGAAGCATTATGTGGCAACTATTAGTAACACATGAACCAAACCAGTCTGCATGCCTTTACAGACAAATTTATAACTACTGAATGACCCCAAAATGGGATGTAACATGAATCTCTCCCTTGTATAAAGATAGCTTTAACTGATAGGAAATTGATGATGATATCACTCTATACCTGTCACAGTGTGATAAAAGATGACTCCCATTTCTGCTGTGATGATGTAGCTGCTCTCCCCACCACCCAACAATAGCTTCAACCCTTTTCATAATGATGAAAACTGCCTCACTTTTGAATCTGATGTATCAACACCCTTGAGCTACCTTGACAGTGTGACTGGAGTACAGTGAGTACAAGTAAATAAGAAATGTTTACACATCGATTCACAAGATATGCCTCTACCTAAGCAATGCCTATTTGCGAAGCAGAGGATTAAGTTCCTGTTGATACGCTCCACTGACCACAAAAAGCAGTCAGAAACATGATTTGGTTAGGAAACACCAGTCCACTGACCATGAAAAGACAGTGACCATTTTATACATGACTTTGAGATAGGAAATTTGCTGGGGAAATTAGAATGATCATTGAAATCAGATGATCACTCTGTCTAGGTGACCATTCAGACAGGTTTGACTGTAAATTTATTATTTTGTGAGAAATGGAACTCAGGATGTGAGATTGAATAATTCCATTCCATAATTTTGTTCTCACACATTGAGATAGTACATGCATTCCTATCTTTGCAAACTGAAGATATCTTAAATAAATAATTTATAAGATGTTGAAACCTAATGTTTACAAGTTTAATACAGACACTAAAGAATAATTGTGACTTAATGCCCAGGTTTTATTTCTAAAGTCACACAAATAATTTTATTGGACGATCTTTAACAAATATGGCCAAAAGAAACTTAAAAAGCTGTGTATAAAACTTATGCAATAGACTAATGTATGAATAAGGCATAACTATATAGATACATCATTCCATTGTGTGAAAACCATGGAATCACGACCAGTTGGAACGGACATTTCTCGTACATAATGTGCACTTTCCCAGCCTCTTTTGACTTGGTTTCTCAAAGCTGTGTAGGGCATGTGGATCTTGGGTATGGAAGGTGAAGACGTAAAATAATCTCTTTCCAACTCATACTCTGAGTGAATTGGTTGTGTCGTGTAGGTTAATGTCACAGACCTGGGTCTTTTCATGGTGGCGGCTGGCATTGTACCACTAATCGAGTGACGGAGAGGGAAGTTTCTGCTCTTCTGCCAAATATCTGTGTCTGGAAGGGAGAGAGAATTTATATTTTAAACATAAATTTTCAATCTCAGATTATAGAAGAATAATTTTATATCATAATACAGAGACAAATGTGTCAAATCAGCTACTCTCTGGGAATGATATAAAATATTGGTTTAAAAAGGTCACCATTTTACTGAGGTTCTTCTGGTTTGATCTCCTATTGATAAGTTCTTGCACCATCTGTATGATATATAGGTTTTAATAAAATGACTTTACCGCTGCTACTTGTTTTTTTTAAATAAAAATTCACAAGTTTTACAAGCTATTGCATAAAACATTATACATTCACTTTTCTTTAGATCTCTATGTGTTTGTTTAAATGGAAAACCGCTTTTGCATTTTACTTATTACAGTTACTATGTACCATTTATACCTGCTTATACGTTGAGTCAAACTTTGAACAACATAGATCCTGGTCACATAATTCACCTCCAGATCAGGGTCGATGCTGATTGTCCTATAGATTTTTCCTAACTAGTCACACAGACCCAGATCTGTCGGCATGTTATGTGATGGCAGATCTGGCTCTGTGCAGTTTGCAGCTGGACTCATCTTATAAGCAAGTATCTGTGGTACGAGGCATGTTTTATATTTTCTCCATAACGAAATGGAAATTTCTATTAAATATATTGCTTGAAAGTACCATATTATCACTGTCACTAATAGCTATCCATAACATCACAAAGTTAGTGAACACAAATTGACTTCATCACACAATAAATCATTTGGAGATCCTCTGATACTTTCATATCATTCATACATTTCTCTAATGCAATATAGTGGTATAGGGCATATGACAGATACCCAAAATTAAAAATCTTTAACTAAATTATTTCCATAATCATGACTTTTTGCAAACTTCATGGACATTTTCTGTATTTATGAAGTTAATATCTGTCAAATAATAGAGAATTAACATTTTTATGGACTTCAACTTGAAGAGACTGATAGATTCTATGCTGCAGATTCATTTCAGAGTTTGTAATTAACTCACTGACAATCACATGCCACATGTACTATGGTGCCTCATGAATAGTACATGATGAGTCAAGGTTTATTTATAGTCCTCTATAGACTTATCAGGACCATGACTTCTGACCTTATCCCAGAATCCATAGGCTGCATTATTACCCACAATGCAAGCCATCCACAAAATTGGTAAAGGAACTTACCATAGAATAAATGTTATTCCACAAAACCTATCTGTCTTAGTGCTACAATGACCCCAACCTTTGCCCCCAATATCAATATACTTCTTCCATACCATGATCTAAAACTAAAGTCATTATGCAAAAACAATCTGCCACAGTGACCTTGACTTCTGATTTGTTTGACCACAAAAATAAGAGACTTCTTCCTTACTGCAAGTGCATGCCATCCATAATGTTTACTCCAGGTGTCTGATGTAAAACTCTGCTACTTTGCCAAAACCAGTTTTCTTTTTTGAGCTAGTGACCTTGAATTTTGACCTCTTGACCTCAATAATATTTGGCTGAAGAACAAGACTTATTAAATATACAATCTGTGGTCTTTTTTTTCTTCATCTTTAATAAAAGTGTTATCATCATCATGAATATATTGCTTTTTACATTTATTGAACACCATTTACATATTTAATAAAGCAACAGAATTAATGCTAAAAATCAGATAAGGATGATGGTACTGCTGTTCATTATGATGACAACCAGAACAGCAATTAAAATAATCACAAGATAAATGATAATAATTATAATTTAATAATAATAATAATAATAATAATAATAATAATAATAATAATAATAATAATAATAATAATAATATTTTAAAAAGTTATTACTATTATATTAAAATATTTATCTTTATTAAAACAAAAGATATCAACATTTTTTTGGTAGAAATAAGTAAATACTTTTTATGAGTAAAGTGGAAACACTTTATTGTCATGAGAGGCAATGGCATGAGTGCCTTTGCCAGTGTCATCAATATTATACCCTGACAGACATAATAACCCAACAGTGTAATTAATGTAGATTGGCAGGCAATAATAACCATACAGTGTCACTAATCAACATTGGCAGGAATAATAACCCTCCAGAGTCATTAATCCACATTGGCAGCCATAATAACCTTACATACTCATTAATCTACATTGGTGGGTATAATAACCCTACATGTCACTAATCAAGCATGATAACCTTCCACTGTCATTAATCTATATCGGTGGGTATAATAACACTGCAGTGTCATTAATATATGCTGGCAGATATAATAACACTACAGTGTCATTAATATACGCTGGCAGGTATAATAACCCTACAGTGTATTAATCTACTTGGTAAGTATAACTCTACAGTGTCATTAATCTACATTGGCAAGTATAATAATATTGTAGTGTCATTAATATACACTGGCAGGTATAATAACTCGACAGTGTCATTAATATACACTGGCTGGGTATAATAACTCGACAGTGTCATTAATATACACTGGCTGGGTATAATAACTTGACAGTGTTATTAATATTCACTAGCTGGTTTAATAACCCTACAGTGTCATTAATATACTCTGGCAGGTATAATAACCCTATAGTGTCATTAATCTACATTAGCAAGTATAATAACTCTACAGTGTCATTAATCTACATTGGCAGATATAATAACTCGGTAGTATCATTAATATACACTGGCAGGTATAATAACTCTACAGTGTCATTAATATACACTGGCAGGTATAATAACCCTGCATTGTCATTAATCTACTTGGCAGTTATAATAACTCTATGGTGTCATTAATCTACATTGGCAGATATAATAACTTGGCAGTGTCATTAATATACACTGGCAGGTATAATAACTCAACAGTGTCATTAATATACACTGGCTGGGTATAATAACTCGACAGTGTCATTAATATGCACTGGCAGGTTTAATAACCCTACAGTGTCATTAATATACTCTGGCAGGTATAATAACCCTACAGTGTCATTAATCTACTTGGCGGGTATAATAACTCTACAGTGTCATTAATCTACACTGGCAGATATAATAACTCTGCAGTGTCATTAATACACACTCGCAGGTATAATAACTCAACAGTGTCAATAATATGCACTGGCAGGTATAATAACCCTACAGTGTCATTAATACACACAGCCAGGTATATGA
Organism: Sinohyriopsis cumingii; assembly: GCA_028554795.2. Classification (NCBI taxonomy): domain Eukaryota; kingdom Metazoa; phylum Mollusca; class Bivalvia; order Unionida; family Unionidae; genus Sinohyriopsis; species Sinohyriopsis cumingii. Next base: position 74,931,285 of record CM068828.1, read on the forward strand.
ACCATACTGTATCACTAATTGGTAGTTTTAATAAGCAAGCAGTGTCACTAATCTACACTGGCAGACATAATAAGCTTATGTCAGAAAAACAATACAACAGATAAAGCATGCTGACTTAAACAATTACATCACAGTCTGTATTTAAACATGGTTCTTAATTAGTACCAACAATTTATACTAAATCTAACTTTTGAAATAAGCTATACATTTAGGGTCTTATCAATAACTAGATAAAGACCTTTAATCATCTGACCATATCAGAATTTTACAGACAAGACAATTTTGAGTTGAGTATATTTTTTAATTTGAGATGGAGGTTTTATGAAAGTGAGAGCAGGTGTGGACAGTAGACTGGACAGGTTTAAATGTGTCACATGACATGACTGCCTTTATTGAACAATGTACTGCAGCAAACACCCAGAGGGGTGATTATCTCTTGCAATCTCATCTTCAGACACATAACAGTTTGAACAATGCTAATTAGTCTCTAGGATGTCACATGGGACCAGATATCAAAACTGACTGAAAGAGTATATAGTGTGCCAGATATCACATGGGACCAGATATCCATATTGACTAACAGAGTAGACAGTGTGCCAGTATGTTCAGGTACTGTCTATACTCACTTGAAAGTCCCGTCCACCTGGAAACAACATATACCATGATGGGCCAATGCATAATGTACAGGCAGATCACAGTATATGATATTTATCCTACTGAATATTCCTAACCATATGCACAGACTCATATCTGCTAGTGCATTAAGTAACATCAGATCTGGGTCTGTACAGTTTGAAGATGGTCTTAAAAGTGCACACACACACACACACACACACACACACACACACACACATATATATTTTCTAGTTTCTAAGAAGCACATTAATTCAGGATCAGAAATAGCAATTATAACAGCTGAATTGGTTTACCAGTTTATTCAAGTACTGCTCTGGACAAGTTTCACTGAATAAACCAACATTAAATGATTCGAAGATTAGAAAACAACATTTGGAGGGAAAAAAATGTTGATCTCTGTTTAAGTCTAAAGCCAAGTCCTTTTCCAAGGACAATGAAGAACTTGGAATGAGCAATATACATAAACCAAAAAATATACATGGTACGCTCTGGCATAAAATTAAAAAAAACTCTCCAGAATAAGAAAATAGGGTTTAAACTAATGAAAAAGAATAAATAACAAAAATAACAACATGTTTAGAAAGGGATATGTTATCTATGAAAAAGGATGAGTTATGATGAAATATATTGACACAAAAGCAGCCTACAGCTTGGCACGACCTAGTTAAGTTTGATATTGCAAGGAAATTGTGTTTCATAGGGTGCCGTCTATTTTTTACATTATTTTTTCACTTCTATTTTTCCATCCTGGATATAACTGTCAATGTGAGAAACAAACATTTCAAAGTATTTACATTACAAAGGAAGGTGGTGGAAATTATTATTATTATTAATAATAATAATAACAATAATACAGTAATAACAATAAATTGATACCACTGGATGAGAGTGAGGTTGAGCCAAATGACAGGAAAGACACTGATGCATGGTAGGTTAAATAGACCACCTTGAACTCGCATATTTCATTTAATCCAAATTCACCTTGTGAATGCACGTGCAGTATCTGCTATTTCTCTTTTTGAACATATTCATTATTAGTCAATCTGTGACCGGACTTAATTTTCCAGGCGCATTTTTCCAACTTTTGTGTCATATAAGAGTAGTGTATTTCCATTTGTTTCTTTCCAATTTTTGTGTCACTATATAAGATTAGTGTATTGCCATTTGTTTTTTTCCAACTTTTGTCATAATATAAGATTAGTGTATTGCCATTTGTTTCTGTCTAACTTCTTGTTAATATGACAACTATTAAAACGAAGGTAGGTAAATATCAGGTATACCAAAACTCTAAAGGTCCTTGGCTATTTTTTCTCAAAAAATTAACACTGTGGCTGTATGTTTGTGAAATCAAATAAAAAAAGGAGGTATAATAAGGTGTAACAAAATAACACACTAATCTGCTTAATTATTAAATGTACCGGAAAAAGTGTAATTTTCAATTTTAGTTTCTGCTGCTTTTCAAGTTTTTGAATTATCTTTCCATGACTGACTGGTTTCTTATCAAACTAAATATTTATAAAAACTACTTTTGTTTCAAAAAACATTTTGTTCACTATTCTTTCACCATCAACAGGATTTTAATCCAATCTAATGTATGTAAAAATATTATTATTAACTGACGACAAACATACCATGTTGAAAATATGTGACATCTCGTTGATGGGGTTTCTGATCAAGTCCAATGGTGCCATTTTATTTGATCACATCTCTAAATAAGCCTTGGAGGATGAAAGTAAAATTTACTTGATGTTAAAACTAGCTTTTTTTCAATTCAGGTTTAAAAGGTCTGGTGTATTGGCACATCACACCACAATGGAGTACATGAACAAACATGGTGTGGCTGTTGTAATGCACCAAGTACAGACCCTGGGGCAATTATGAAATTAAAAGGTTTTTGATTTGTTCAGGAGATAAGCTTTTACATATCTGTTCTCTTGTGCCTTGTGGCTATAGAGTGTATAAACAACTGAGAAAAGAGTATATAAACAAATGAGAAAACAGTGTATAAACAAAATGAGAAAACAGTCTATAAACAACTGAGAAAACAAAGAAATGCATGCTACCATGTGCTGTCTATATAAATGTTTTTTTTTCAAAAAGAAATATAAAACTCTTAACTCAGACACGTGTTCTCACTCTCTTTAAGCAACCAAAATATCAAATTAAGAGCCAATTTGAATCCTGTTGGTAATATCTCAAATTATAAAATTATTGAAATAAAGAAAAGGAAAGGGAGGGGGAATGGGAGGGGAGCTTAGGTTTGCTACCCATTAGGAGTGTGTCACTGCTAGTGTGTGGGCTGGAGCCCACATTTACTTAAGTTTTATTAGGGTTAAGAAAAAGAAACCAATAGATGGGACAGGGAATCTATGTGGGGGAAAGTACAAGGCAATGACGTCATGGGGCTATGTCATATGGTGCTACGTGAAGTGAACAGGCCCATGAAATAGTCTGGGAAAAATACCCCATGTAGAACACTAGCAGACCATATAGAAAAACAGGGGAATAGGCTAGTAGGCAACTAATAATCTTCTATACCTTTCCTATCTAACTATACAGCTCCCTTACTGTATAAATCTTTTCCTTCCTATGACAATTTCTCTAAACCCTTTTGGATCTCTTGGTTAATAGGTTAAATAATAAAGAGGCAGACAAACATGAGTCGAGAGAAATACAATAAAATAAAGAAAGTGTGGACCCCTACTCGAGCACAAACGGCCTCATTCTAGAATTTAACTAATATGCGGAACGACACGTACCAACACGTATATAAAACAATAGTTTTTTTTAAAATGACTCACCTGTAGTACACCATTCACTTGCCAAAATTCATAATTAATTGATTACAATTTTAAATATCTAAATTTTATCAAAATTATCAAATGGATCTGTGATATCCAAATAAATATATATATTAAGACAACTGGGGTGAATTGAAAAAGTCATGCTGTCCCTACATAAAAACTATATAGCACACAAACAATATAGCATATATACACACAGCACACATGGGACGTAGGAGACCTCTAACCAAGGTCAACTAAGAACTCAGAGGAGGATTTCAAGTAAGGTGATAGAAACCGAACTCGGATGAACAACCCAATAGATAACACTAGGACATAACAAATACCCCATCAAAAATTTATTTTAAAAAAATATAATTTTTTTTTATCAAAGTTCTTTTTATAAAAATAAACAAACAACATACCTGGGGGAAACAACAACGCATCTGTTTGGTGCCCCCCCCCCCAAATTAATGCAAATTAAATTTAGCTGAGTACTAAACTTGCAATCAAAATAAACAAATATCTAAACTATTAAGATGTTTTATATACGACAGTGTTATATCACTACCAATTATAAAAACTCCGTACCATCAAAACTCTGCTTGACTCTCTCATGATATTTGGTAGAAATATGACTATTTCTTTCTTGTGCTGAAAAAAACCATTAAAATATTCATTAGATGCCTTTAAACTTTCAGAGCAAAATGGGTCAATAAGTATAAACATTAATATTGACTGAATATTGAAAAATATGTATAAACAGTATTTTTGACTGAATATTGAAAAATATGTATAAACATTATTATTGACTGAATATTGAAAAATATGTATAAATAGTATTATTGCCTGAATATTGAAAAATATGTATAAATAATATTGCCTAAATATTGAAAAATATGTATAAATAGTATTATTGACTGAATATTGAAAAATATGTATAAATAATATTGCCTAAATATTGAAAAATATGTATAAATAGTATTATTGACTGAATATTGAAAAATATGTATAAATAATATTGCCTAAATATTGAAAAATATGTATAAATAGTATTATTGACTGAATATTGAAAAATATGTATAAATAATATTGCCTAAATAGTGAAAAATATGTATAAATAGTATTATTGCCTGAATATTGAAAAATATGTATAAATAGTATTATTGCCTGACTATTGAAAAATATGTATAAATAATATTGCCTAAATATTGAAAAATATGTATAAATAGTATTATTGACTGAATATTGAAAAATATGTATAAATAATATTGCCTAAATATTGAAAAATATGTATAAACAGTATTATTGACTGAATATTGAAAAATATGTATAAATAGTATTATTGACTGAATATTGAAAAATACTGGTCCTGAAGACAAGTGGCAAAGGATGCCTCAGCTTCTGAGGGCACTCTGTTGAATGTAAACAAGGGCCCAATATTTTTCAATATTCAGTCAATAACCTTTATATTATATACTTACAAATAAGCATATTATTCATTCATATATAATATAGGAATAAGAGGATTGAAACAAAAAGATTTTAATATTTTATTGAACATTTTAGATGTTTATTCCATGAATGAATCCTGAACACCATACAGTAGTATAAGATACTTTACTGTCCTGGACCCATACATGTATATAGGGCTGATCCTCGTCATGCATTTGATGAAATCAAGGTTGCTAAAGTGGATGGGATATCATGTAGCCAAAGAAACACAACAAAATATTTATATTAGGAAAAATATATGCTATGACATCAATGAAAATAGCATTATGGAAAGATGAGCCATAAAAATTCTATGTATGGTTATCTTTGATTTACTCTCAGTTATGCTGTCATTGTGGAAGGTTAAGATGAAAGTAATATACATTATAATTGTTGCCAGGGTAATGTGACTCATTGGTCTTGGTTGCCAGGGTATTGTGGCTCATTGGTCTTGGATAATGCCTCTAAAAGGGATATAGATTCATTTGGAGTTGCTTGTGTTTCCTAACACAGAATAAAACAATGCTACTAAAAGTGGATAAAGTGTACGTTTACATGAAAGAGACGTTGTTGACTAATACACTGAATCAAAGTCAGTCTGACTCACTCTCACTCTCTCTGTGTCTCATTCTCTTTTGTACTAGCAGAAGCAACTAGTGATCATATGCCATCCATTTTCAATATTTTTATTGATCATATTCATTTTCTTCCAATTTCAACTTAAATCCTTGGATGTATTCACATATTCTCTAATTAAAATAGATTTTTCTTTCAATGATAATTATAACTACTGCTTCTACAGCACTGGTGTCAGGTAGAAAGGGTTATACACCCTACATCATTTCTGGTCTCAGGTAGAAAGGGTTATACACAATGTCAGTTTCTTGTGTCAGGTAGAAAGGGTTATACACTAGATCATTTCTGGTGTCAGGTAGAAAGGGTTATACACAATGTCAGTTTCTTGTGTCAGGTAGAAAGGGTTATACACAATGTCAGTTTCTTGTGTCAGGTAGAAAGGGTTATACACAATGTCGGTTTCTTGTGTCAGGTAGAAAGGGTTATTTTTATACACACTGTTGGTTTCTGGTGTCAGGTAGAAAGGGTTATACACACTTGTTTCTGGTGTCAGGTAGAAAGGGTTATACACACTGTTGGTTTTTGGTGTCAGGTAGAAAGGGTTATACACATTGTCAGTTTCTGGGATCAGGTAGAAAGAGTTATACACACTGTCAGTTTCTGGTGTCAGGTAGAATGACTTATACAACTGTCGGTTTCTGGTGTCAGGTAGAAAGGGTTATACACATTGTCAGTTTCTGGTGTCAGGTAGAAAGAGTTATACACATTATCGGTTTCTGGTGTCAGGTAGAATGGCTTATACAACTGTCAGTTTCTGGTGTCAGGTGGAAAGGGTTATACACACTGTCAGTCACTGTCATGGCCATAAGATATATGATGTGGTCATTCTTCATCATTTCTGTAGACTCTGATTTAGCCATAACCAGAAGTAGTTTATGGAATGCAAGCATGTATTTATCATATTATAGAAGTAGCAAATATTTTTATCTAACCCCAGACAATGCTACCAAACACTGTGTGGTAGCAACACTATTAAACTAATGGGACTGTTTTATAAAGTATATAATACATTGTTCACATCTGAATATAGGCCAAGAGGGTCATTGATATTAATATAGTTATCCTAATTTTAATACAGACTACATGAGACATATAGCATTATAATGAGACTGCCTTGTAATGAAGTACATGATACAGAACTCCCTCATTATAATAATGTATAAAGGAGCCATGGAGTATAATAGTGTGACTGCCTTATGCTTAAGCATACGATATAGCACTCCCTCATTATAATGCTGTATGTAGGTGCCATGGAGTATATCACATTACAGTGTGACTGTCTTATGCTTAGGCATAAGATAAAGCACTCCCTCATTATAATATTGCATAGAGGTGCCATGGAGTATATCACATTATAGTGTAACTGCCTTATGCTTAAGCATATGATGCAGCATTCCCTCATTATAATGCCACATATGGCAATCATACAGTATACCACGTTATAGTGAGACCATCTTATAAAGAAATCCACAATAAAGTGCTCCCTCATTTATGGTAGCCACAGAGTACATTTATACCAAATTATAGCGAGTTTGCCAATTAATGAAGTACATAAAACATTACTCCCTAATAATAATGTGGTCCATGGCAGCAAGAGGATACAGTTTTATAATGAGTCTGCCTATTAATGAAATACATGATATAGTACTCCCTTATTATAATGCTTCACATGAGACCATGGGATATAATGAATTATAGTGGAGCTGCCTATTAATGAATTACATGATACAGTATTCCCTCACTATAATGCTTTACATGGGAACCACAGGGTATAAAGAATTATAGTGGAACTCCCTATAATGAATTACATGATACAGTATTCCCTCACTATAATGATTTACATGGGAACCACAGGGTATATAGAATTATGGTGGAACTCCCTACTAATGAATTACATGATACAATATCCCCTCATTATGATGCTTTATATGGGAGTTATGCAGCATACCACCATGTAGTAAGATTCCCTTATAATTAAGAACATGGTACATATAATTTTTTGACTTCATAATAAAATCAGACTCACGATGATAACTGTCTTTAACCGATATACAATATTAATACAGAAATTAACCTGTATTAAATAGTGTGTGTGTGATTAGGATTTTTAACGTAGCTTTAACAATTTTTCAGTCATATCGCTATGATTTCTGCAGCATGGCAGTTTATAGTGATGTCTAGCAATGAGGCATCATGCCACAGACATGTAGCATGATGTCCCACCAAGTCACATCATCCTGACACCCTGCTACCAGTCTTAACACTAACCTCTTAATGCTGAGCACCTAGCGAGGCAGCTGTTAGTACCATTTTTGTAAGTCTTTGGTATGACTAGGCCGGGGTTTGAACCCATGACCTCCTGCTTCCGAGGCGGATGCTCTAAATTCTAGGCCACCAGACAGGTCCTATATCAAATAGTAACTTGTTCATAGAGGCCACATTTTTTCCAGAAGTGGCTACCTAAAACAGACTTGACTGTACAGGTATATTAAGAAACCAACTGCTGACTACACAGTTTTATTTTGATTTAAAGGATCAGATGGGCCTATCTTCCAGTAAGGTCTTATATTTGGAAAAATATGGTAAGGCAGATAATGAACTTTTCAATAGAAGAATACATTTTTACAGAAAAGAATTAACAGGTCCTAGTTCGATCAAAATCTTGCAGATTTTGTTTCTCACATTGAATTTGACAATGCCAAATCTGTAAGAAAAATGTTTTTGATGATTTGTCATATCACTTTCAAAACACATTATAAGAAACATCAGTATTACTGGTACCACTAATAATTTAAAGTAAAGCTTGAGACAAATGCATCTGTATTGATCAAAAATTGAATAGAAATCAATAACAAATTTAACAGCACATTTATCTTGCTGATCGTACACCTTTAGTCATGTAATATTATAATTGTCCAACTTATCAGGGATATCACTGACAAGACATACTGTGATTCTGCACATTGCTGTTTTCCCATTTTCCATTAGGGATCAAATTTAATCTTTCAAGAATGTTTAGTTTCATATTATAGTCTTGAAATGATTGATGTGGCATGAAATGGAACAATGAACAACAAGAAAACACGCTATTATCCCTACTCCGAATCAATAAACAATCAATATGTTACTTGCAATTTTTAATTTAATAAAACAAGTTTCAAGTTATTTTCACTACTCTGTGTAATTTTTCAAGTCATTTACAGTATTTCGTCAGTCATGCATTTCCTCCAGATTATTTGAGGAACTAGAAATATCCCTTGTTGACACAATGCTCCTGCCAATATGATCAACCATATATACTCAATTATATGCTGATCTGAACTGCAAGCAGCATGGACTCTGATCTGCATTAATATAAATCACTAGCAGATCAGAGTCTTTGTCAGTTAATTTACTGAACAAACAGCATGGTCCCAGATCAGCTGTGTTTTTACGTGACAGCTCGTCTGGGTCTGTGCAGCTTGTAGTTTTACTGTACTTATAAATGAGTATATATGGTAGATAAATAAACCTTGGTGCATGATACACAAGCAAGCTAAACTGAAGCTAAACAAGAAAAAAAACTCAATTGTCTTGGTGATTTTAACTGCACATTTAATGCTTTGTTTGCAGATGAGGAAATGGGAGCTAACAATGACTTTTCCAAGGAATAAATGAGGTAGTTGTCATGGACTGACCTGGGTGGGTTTTGAACCTGTGATCCTTATATTACCAGTATTATGCTCTACCAATGAAAAGCCATGGCTTCCCAATAACTCCATCACAATTGGTGATTTTTGTTAATCCATGATGACTTAGTCAAGAAATTTGGTGGGCCATGAAAATTAAATTTCAGTTCTATTTGTAATTGAACTTCCATACCATGATAATAAAACAGTTGCAATGAAATTGTTCCGGTGGGATTCCATTCAATATCATGGGTTTTATGAAAATTTCATTGAGCAAACACATTTTTTTTTACTGCAAACAACCGTGCCTTTGTTATGATGCAGACAGATCATTCATATATTCAATATCAATTTGCCACATTTGATTTGAATTTTGATTTTGATATTAGATATAAATCTAAGTCAATAGCTGGCAATTCATTTTACACTGTGTATCAGTTCAAGTGAATTAACTGGTCCGAATAATAAATGACAATTGTCTTTTTGCTTTGATGTCCATTTTTCAATCAGCTATAATAACCATGTCCGTATTACTGATAAGTTGTTATTTTCACTCAGTTAATTAGAAATATGAATGTTATATTGATGGCCAGGTTTTGGTAACAAATATTAATACATTAGTAATAATTCTAAGGCCACTGATATTTTGTGTTTCGGAGTTAACAGGATGACTTTATTCATGTGACAGAAACAGTTCCATCAAATAAATAATTACATATGCATAATAATATTTGTAAACATGTGTGATAAAATATGTTTTTCATAACAGACGTAAGTAATATCATCTCATGACATCATGTGCACAATCTCATGACATCATGTGCACATATATCATGACATCATATGCACATATATCATGACATCATATGCAAATATCTCATGGCATCATGTGTACATATCTCATGACATCATGTGCACATATCTCATGATATCATGTACACAATCTCATAACATAATGTACACAATCTCATGACATCATGTACACAATCTCATGACATGTGCACATATATCATGACATCATATGCAAATATCTCATGGCATAATGTGCACATAACTCATGACATCATGTGCACATATCTCATGACATCATGTACACAATCTCATGACATAATGTACACAATCTCATGACATCATGTGCACAAATGAAGACATGACAAAATGATGTCATTATGTCCTAAACAGGACATTTACTGGTACATTTAAATCCAGTTGAGAAAAGTGAAGTCAATGTACAGGATATCCAATAATAGTGCTCCTGTATTTTTACAGTCACCATCCCAGTATAGGCTACCTAGTAATACTCCCCCACATGTGACACACATCATCCAAACAGGATAAAATTCCCAAGCCAAATAAGGAAATATTCAAAAGAAGGTTCCAATACTCTGAATGTTGCTCTGGAACAGTATTCCAGGTTAGATTAAAAATGCACACTCTATTTCCTTCTTACTAACCCAATATATTAAGTGGCTTTAGAGATGGAGTTGAAATGAAACTAATATTTTTGTATTCATGAATGCCTCTGGCCATTGTTAAATATACTACCCATCTATTTTGTCACCAAATGCATGCTGCATATATTTTGATCAGGTGGGTTTATTATATAAAGGTGAGTATCCATCTGGTGAAAGGAAAAAAAGTAAATACATTGTGTCTATACATGCACATGGTACTATGTATATTTTTGCATGTGTGTGCATATGTATGCATTTTGTATGCATATGTATGCATTTTTGTGTAATGTATGCATTTGTGTGTATATGTATGCATTTTTGTTCAAGGTAGATTAATTCTTCAGCTAAATGTGTTACCCTTTTTAAATAAAGTCATTAATAATAATAATACTAATACTAATAATAATAATAATAATAATAATAATAATAGCAACAATGATAATAATAATAATAACAAAAACAATAATAATAATAATAATAATAATAATAATATTATTATTATTATTATTATTATTATTAATATTATTATTATTATTTAATGAAGGCATGAAAAAATGATGTCATCATGTCCTACAAGGTACATTTAAATCCTAGAGCCTGAACCATCCAAATGTACCTCCCTCACTAAGAAATAACTTTAAGTTTTCTTTTTTAAAGTAATAAGATAAGCAATTTCAGGTATGTGATAAACAGAATCTTACTTGTGCTAATTTTATTCAATGCTTATTTAAATGTTTTGCACATAACAGTTTGCAAAAAATGGACAAAAAAATTAACTTGTGTCATAAATTTAATAGATAAAAAAAATGCATGTATTAAGCTCAGATCCTTTAAAATTCTTAAAGGGAAAGTCAAAGTTGCTGCTACACATATTGCATACTGTATGTATGAGTCATGTTTTTTTTATAATATCCACACCTGAACAGAATTTTTGTTTGTATTTCTACCAAAATAAATTTCTGAAAGTAACATATCACTGTCGGTCAATGCTGGTTACCATATAGACTATGTGTGATGTCACAAAACCAGTTTTTGTTTACATTGTCTACATTCATTATGCAGCTGAAACTCAGGATTGCAGTAATTCCATGCCAAACAAAAACAAACTATTTACATACAACTTAGACATTTCTGAAACTGAAGCTACAAAAAGAATTTACGTATTTTATTTTTTTGCCCAGCTAAAGCATAATTTAATTCTGTCTTCAAGTGATAGTTCCTGTGAATAAATCTGTAAAGGCTGATATGAATTGTAAGAAAGCTAAATGTGAGATTCAGTGTCATTAAAATGTTTATTTCGTGAAAATATTTTACTCTAGGAACATTCTTACATTTATATGTAGATTGTTTAGCAATGCAGTGAACACAACCCGAGTTCTTCATGTAACAAACTATTTGGAAATCCTCTAATGTTTTCATATCATTTAATCAATTTGCCCCTGCAAATTGGCAGTGTCAAAAACATGGTGGATGTAACATACTCATACTCAAGGTTAATTGTTGTAATTACATGCCATCTAAAGACTGCTTTTCACCTATTGTAGGCTTCCTAATAACTGGAAAACATATACATAATTACTCTTATCATTTCTGAACCAGTAACTTCACAAGAGGTATCTACTTTTAACAGATACCTGTGGTTTGCTGTTACAATTTAAATAATCTCTGAGTACACTAAAGCAAGGAGATTATATAAATATCTGCAAAATGAAAATGGATATTCTCTTGAAATAAATGATTCACAGTTTGATTCTAACATGAAAAATAAACAAAATTTGCTAGTTTAAATTGATATAACTATGCTAATTAGTCCTAAAAGTCATGTCCCAATGTTGACTAGTACTAAAGTCATGTCCCTATGTTGACTGGTACTAATGTCATGTCCCAATGGTGACTTGTACTAAAGTCATGTCATTATATTGACTAGTACTAAAGACATGTCATTATATTGACTAGTACTAAAGTCATGTTCCATTGCTGACTAGTACTACAGTCAAGTCATGATGCTGACTATTACTAAAGCCATGTCACAATGTTGACTAGTAGTAAAGTCAAGTCCCAATGATGACTAGTACTAAAGTGATGTCAAAATGCTGACTAGTTCTAAAGTCATGTCACAATGTTGATTAGTACCAAAGTCATGTCACAATGTTGATTAGTACTAAAGTCATGTCACAATGTTGATTAGTACTAAAGTCATGTCACAATGTTGATTAGCACTAAAGTCATGTCACAATGTTTATCTAACACTAAAGTCATGTCAAAATGCTGACTAGTACTAAAGTCATGTCACAATGTTATGCTTTTCCAGGTGTACTCATCTGCAAAGGAAGTATCCATCATGCACAACAGATATCTTCTCATCCCATGCAAAGGTTAAAACAACAAAACTGATTCATGTTATGACCAAAATGATAGTTCTCACCACAAGATGTCTCAGCATTATATGGTCCTTTCATAATGTGATGTGTGTGATTTGGATTTTTAAAGTAGCTTTAACAAGTTTTCAGTAGTATTGCTAGGATGTCTGCAGTGTGGCAGTTTATAGTGATGCCTAGGACTGGGGCATCATGCCATAGACATGTAGCATGATATCCCACCCAGTCACTTATCCTGACACCAGGCCGACCAGTCCTAACACTAACTTCTTAATGCTGAGCGCCAAGCAAGGGAGCTGTTTGTACCATTTTTGTAAGTGTTTGGTATGACTCGGCCAGGGATCGAAACCACGACCTCCCGCATCCGAGGCAGATGCTCTAACCACTAGGCCACCAGAGCGGTTTCCTTAAATGTAGGTAGGTGTGACTGTGTGTGATATTTAATATCTACAAACTGGCATTACATGTCTTATGATGAATGATAATTTGGTTTCTTTCACTAGGACTTAACAGAAGAAATACAGAACAGGTTTCATACAAACGCTAATTATTATATAATTCATAAGCTATCTAATGAATTTAACTAGTATGTGCACATGAAATGTGGACCATGTCATAAATATGTGGACCATGTCATGAATCTGTGGACCATGTCATAAATCTGTGACCATGTCATGAATCTGTGGACCATGTCATAAATCTGTGGACCATGTCATGAATCTGTGGACCATGACATGAATATGTGGACCATGTCAGAAATCTGTGGACCATGTTATAAACCTGATGGCCACCAGAAGCCAACAGTGACTATAACCCTTTCTACCTGACACCAGTGCTGCTTAATCAATAGATTTACCTGACATCCATGGAAACATAATCTACCATGCAAACTTAATGAAGAAAATCAGTAGATTTAGTTCACATCCATGGAAAAATATCTACCATGCAAACTTAATCAAGAAAATCAGTAGATTTAGCTCACATCCATGGAAAAATATCTACCATTCAAACTTAATGAAGAAAATCAGTAGATTTAGCTCACATCCATGGAAAAATATCTACCATGCAAACTTAATGAAGAAAATCAGTAGATTTAGCTCACATCCATGGAAAAATATCTACCATGCAAACTTAATGAAGAAAATCAGTAGATTTAGCTCACATCCTGGTAAAAATATCTACCATTCAAACTTAATGAAGAAAATCAGTAGATTTAGCTCACATCCATGTAAAAATATCCACCATGCAAACTTAATGAAGAAAATCAGTAGATTTAGCTCACATCCATGGAAAAATATCTACCATGCAAACTTAATGAAGAAAATCAGTAGATTTAGCTCACATCCATGGAAAAATATCTACCATGCAAACTTAATGAAGAAAATCAGTAGATTTAGCTCACATCCTGGTAAAAATATCTACCATTCAAACTTAATGAAGAAAATCAGTAGATTTAGCTCACATCCATGGAAAAATATCTACCATGCAAACTTAATGAAGAAAATCAGTAGATTTAGCTCACATCCTGGTAAAAATATCTACCATTCAAACTTAATGAAGAAAATCAGTAGATTTAGCTCACGTCCATGGAAAAATATCTACCATTCAAACTTAATGAAGAAAACCAGTAGATTTAGCTCACATCCATGTAAAAATATCTACCATTCAAACTTAATGAAGAAAATCAGTAGATTTAGCTCACATCCATGGAAAAATATCTACCATTCAAACTTAATGAAGAAAATCAGTAGATTTAGCTCACATCCTGGTAAAAATATCTACCATGCAAACTTAATGAAGAAAATCAGTAGATTTAGCTCACATCCTGGTAAAAATATCTACCATTCAAACTTAATGAAGAAAATCAGTAGATTTAGCTCACATCCATGGAAAAATATCTACCATTCAAACTTAATGAAGAAAATCAGTAGATTTAGCTCACATCCATGGAAAAATATCTACCATGCAAACTTAATGAAGAAAATCAGTAGATTTAGCTCACATCCATGGAAAAATATCTACCATGAAAACGTAATGAAGAAAATCAGTAGATTTAGCTCACATCCATGTAAAAATATCCACCATGCAAACTTAATGAAGAAAATCAGTAGATTTAGCTCACATCCATGGAAAAATATCTACCATGCAAACTTAATGAAGAAAATCAGTAGATTTAGCTCACATCCATGGAAAAATATCTACCATGAAAACGTAATGAAGAAAATCAGTAGATTTAGCTCACATCCATGTAAAAATATCCACCATGCAAACTTAATGAAGAAAATCAGTAGATTTAGCTCACATCCATGGAAAAATATCTACCATGCAAACTTAATGAAGAAAATCAGTAGATTTAGCTCACATCCATGTAAAAATATCTACCATGCAAACTTAATGAAGAAAATCAGTAGATTTAGCTCACATCCATGGAAAAATATCCACCATGCAAATTTAATGAAGAAAATCAGTAGATTTAGCTCACATCCATGGAAAAATATCTACCATGCAAATTTAATGAAGAAAATCAGTAGACTTAGCTCACATCCATGGAAAAATATCTACCATGAAAATTTAATGAAGAAAATCAGTAGATTTAGCTACATCCATGGAAAAATATCTACCATGCAAAACTTAATGAAGAAAATCTGAATTCATCTAAAGGCTTAATTTGCAAGGGAAAAAACCCTAAATATGATTTTTAGCAATATCCTAAACATGATTTATAATAATACTGAAAATAGACAGCTAGTGATCACTAGTTTCTGCTGTTAGTGTGACAGGAGAGAAAGAATCATACTAACTTTTGGAAAAATGTATCAGGCAACAAAGATCTTCCATGTAAATAATGCACTTGTATCCACTCTGTATATCCTGCACAAGGAATTTAATCAAATAAAAAACATATATACCTTGAAAATGGATCTATATAATTTTTTGAGGTACATATTATCCGATACCGATGAAACAATACCCTGGAAAGAAACATGATGTACACTGCACTGTGAAATTTAACCACCACCATGAAAGCATTATATTTTGTAGTGTGTATTATCAGGGCTGGTGCCAGACCCGGCCAGACTATCTGGCGCCCTAGACAATGTTAGATTCCGGCGCCCCCCCCCCCCAAAATACCAATTTCAAAATTTATAAACAATAAAAAAAATTTAAAAAATGTGCCCCCTGAAATCAGTGCCCTAGGTGGCTGCTTAGTTTGCCTATATGGTAGCACCGGCCCTGTGTATTATATCATATCTTCAATAAAATGAATGACTGAAATAATATTTTGTTTCAATTGTTTTATTACTATAACATAACATAACATGATGATTAATAAGCTTGTTTTTAACTGGTAATATTGATAACCCCAAAGTCAGTATGTATATAGGTTATTGACAGGGTATTAATATATACTGAGTCATTGTTCATGTAGCATCCTGAGTTACAGGACTTCAAGTACAAATATTTATAGGTTACTGCATTTGTATGGGAAAATATGAACAAGTTTTTTAGGACAGATATACTATAGTTTATCCACCCAACAAAATGAGTTCACATTTTCCATTACAAATGCAGAAACCATATTTTATACGCTCATTTTCTATTCTACCTAAGGCTTAATTATATAAACAAAAATACACTACAAGAAACAAAGTAACTGAGTTTATCCTTATTTTAAACTAAGTACACATGCATAGATTCATCAGTACACACCAACATTAATGTGCACATAACTCCACCCAGCTAAATTTGAACTTAGTCATATAGTCAACATTACTTTTGAAAGAAATTGTCAGTTTGGTCTACTTAAAATTTAAATTTAGTCAAACTGTGAATGAACACGCATTGCAACAACTTTTCCATTTGGTCTGAATGAACAGATATTGGTATTTTTGTCAATTCTACTAAATTCTGTGATTATGGACTGGTTTTATCTGTGTCATTTCTAAGTAATTTCTTATGCAGCGAGGGAGCAGTGTGTTGACTTTACTGCATGTGTGTTTCTGTTCTGTTTTTGAATGTTTGGAATCATAATGTGGGAAAAACATAAAATCTTTCAATTGTAATTTTGAAAAAGGCACTATGAAATATAATGTTCATTTCATTGTGATTGTAGAAAGGAGGATGTAATTTCACATGGAATGTAGTCAAAATTACAGTACAATTTTGAAATGTATAATCAAGCTTTGGAACCCATGACATAGATAATGTAATTCCGATTTGCAGAACTAAGAAAGTCCATTTTGAGAAAATTCAGGATGTAAAACTGTAAGTATATCTTTTTGCCATTCTTATTAACAGTTAAAGAAGACATGCCTATGCCTTGTCACTTGCATGCTATTTGTATGAACCCCAGCAATTTTATGACTGGTCTGGCATCTATCGCTAGTCTAAATCTGAAACATTGTATCAAAAATGTTAATATGGAATACTGCAAAGCAGCTGGTATGTGGCAGTCCACGAAACAGCTGATATAGTTCATTCAGAATCAAATTTAAACAACCACAACCTAAAGCGCCTACTATGCGAGTGTATATGATTTGTTTACAAATCAAAAGTGATGGCGTATGCGCCGATTGATTGTTTACAATAGAAAGTAGTTCATTTATGCACGTGAATTCAATATGTGTATTTGCATGCGAGTTCAGTATCCAGTAACGTTGCACGATTCTGACAATGTAAAGTTAATGGAGAAAAAAAAATGATAATATAATAATCATAGTTATTATTTTATACTTTAAAATAGAAGGTTTCAAATATAAACTATTAAACAGCTCTTTATGGTAAATACTGGTCATTGATGCTTTTGCATCACACTTTGTTGACAAATTGCCCCTAGAATGTCTTATGTGGAATTATATGTACAAAAATGCCATAGCTATATCTCAATTAAAATAGAATAATATAAAATAGGTAAAACCCGTAAAGCGAGCCTTTTTGTCATATCGTTGATTAATTGACGGTATGAGTTCTCATTTGGTGGTTTGTCCAATTATATCAGGATTCCATGCCAAAAGCAACCACAGTATTGAGTGATGTCATGGAAATTGTTTACTTTCGGGTGCATGTGCTTCTTGAACCACATAAAGAAACTGCTTTTTCTTAATTTTGTAAAGTATGTTTCCTTGACCGATGTTTCACTAACATTATGTAATAGATTCTCCATCTTGTTTCATCCTACTGTTCAAAATTTAACATTCTTAACTGAATTGTTCTTTTGGAGTAAATCATGAGAAACCAGAAAGGAAAGATTTCAAATTGACCTGCAACGCAGAAGTTATCTACCACACTTGATAATCTTCCTTCCCAGGCGGCAACTGATATCACTCGAGCTGTATTCGGTTTAGAAATTTACACAAGGAAAAATTATACAATGTTACAGCACCTCCTTTGTTTTATAACATATTTTTACATCGTGTTTGTGTCCCCTTTGTTTTATAACACATGATTACATTGTCATTGTACCACACACCCGTTTTGACTTAGGATAAGAGTATATTAAATTTTCTTGAAAGATTTAACATTCGTTTTGGACGGAATTTGCAACAGTGAGATATCATTCCATCTGTAGCAAAGGTAAAGACATTTTCTCCCTAACTTTACTAAGAGCAGATACCTAATTCACTTGTACCCTTGCCATCTCCATCCATGAATGGTATCAAAGTTTTCAATTGCTATTATATTTATAAAAACGTAAAGCATCTGCTACTGTAACATGAGTGTACATGATTTGTTTACAAAGTAATTCGAAATATACTAAACTACTTTTGTGCACATGCATCGTACACATGAGTGCAATATGAAGGTGTGCAATATTGTTTTATTTAAATGGTGTTATACTGAGATCACTACACTATGTGCAGTGTACACCAGTATAAGGTAAACAATAATTTAACACAGTATACTTTTATGGCTTTAAATGGTATTATACTGAGATCACTACACTATGTGCAGTGTGCACCAGTATAAGGTAAACAATAATTTAACACAGTATACTTTTATGGCTTTAAATGGTGTTATTCTAAGATGTGCAGTGTACACCAGTATAAGGTAACTGATGATATAATACAGTACACTTTTATGGCTTTAAATGGTGTTATACTGAGATCACTTTACAATGCATGATGTACTGCAATATAAGGTGATCTGTGATATAAATAGTAAACTTTTATTGCTTTGATTGATTGTACAGTGAGCAGACACTGTAAGATGCATAAACATAAAGAATTCGCCAGATTTTCCTCACTGGTTATCCTGATTTTTATATAAAAGACCTTGTATACCTTAGGTATTGTCAATATACTTTAAATTTCATTTTTGTTCATGCATGATTCACGGTTGTAATTTGGTTTATAGAGTATACAGTTTGGACTTATTCCACTGTGCTAGAGACTAGCTCTGTTAGGTCTTTTAATTTTCTGAACTTCAGTGGTAAATTAGAAAATAAAATAGTCAATAACTTTTTATTTTTGATATTTGATAATTTCTTGATTCCATTTCTTGTTATTATTGTTTATTATTGTTTATTCTGGCAAAATTCATTTTCCCTATTTTAATAACTGCTATATTAGTGTACTTTGGACAATGTCAATTTTAATTCTCTGGCACATGGGAGTAGTCATTTTGAAGAGTCGTTTGCTTTAGGCAGCACACTGTCTTCCTTCATACCATATATAAGGAAATCGGAGTCACAGCACATGACATTATCTCCACTGTGCTTATTGCAAATGTGCACAAGTTCACCATAAACTAGTGCTGGTTTCTAAAGTATATAATAACTGTGGAGTGGAGCCTCAGTTATATCAAAACCAATGAGTCAATGTGAGAAAGAATACAACACATGTATTAATGTCTGCACCTTTTACACTCTAATTTATAATTAGCATACATCTCTTACAGGAAATCTTTACAAATATTCAAATACATGTTTTTATTCATTCAAAATTTAATTCAGAATTTCATCAACGACACATGAAAATAAAAGGCAAGATGGATATATACACAATGTAAAAATTGCACGATGTCATGATGTCACAATACCTGTCCTTACTGACAACATATACTACTTGTTGACAACACATACTGTTCAGTTAATTCCTATGTTAGCTATGTGTGGTGAAATCAGAGTATATAATATTGATGAACAATGTATATACTTGCATATTAGTCAAGTCCAACTATAAACTTGACAGATCCAGATCTGCCTTCACATAAAGGGCCAGCAGATCTGGGTCTGTGCAGTTTATGAGGAGTAACTGGCAGAACAAGCAACATATACCCTGATCTGCTGGTGTATTATGCAACGGCATATCATGGTCTAATTTTGTCTGCAGTTGGACTTATATTAAGTGAATATATTTGGTATATAAATACAGGTCCTACCTGGCTTGGATCCAAACAAAGGTTCATCGATGAAAGAATTCCTGGAGACACAATGATATTTGTTGTATAGACTGAAATGAGAAGGTAGTACAATTGAGACATGAAACATTAATGAAATTCAGAATTTAATGTTAACTACAGTTATTAGTGATGGATGCATCACAATAGCCCCCATTTACTACAAACTGCTTGGCTGGACCATAACCAGAGCAAATGCAAGGAAAAAAATGTATGGCAAGCATAAGTCTACAAACTGAAGACATAAAATTCTGCCAATCAAACATGTGCAAGATTTCAGTAATTTAAAGCTGTATATGAAATTCACCAAAAATCCAATGATTCCTGATATTTATAGGGTGAAACAACCAAATTTTGAAAAGAAAATAGGACATCCCTCACAATTTTGACATTTTACCCTAACAATTATTTGCATGGGAAGTCGATATCTAAAAATTACACTCAACTGAGATCTCCTTAGTAAAAAGCCACACATTAAATCTGGATCAAATCCAATGAAAATGGAAAGTTCTACTGTGGAAATCATGGTGAATGGAGATGGAAAGTTAGGGACCATAACTCCTCTAACCAAGCCATAAAGAATTAAATTTATCTAAGGTCTTTATATAAAGCTTTATGCCTCGTTTTCTCACAATTCAAACACCATGGTCAAAAGTCTTGCTGAAAGAATAAGGCTTTAGCAGTACAAACAACCATGCAGAATAACTCCGCTAAATGATACTTTGGAATACTGGAAAATCAAATTTATTATAAACTTCAACTAGAATCTGAGCTGAAATCCAGCACTCCTTGGCAAAGTTATGTTGGGAACCAAAGTATGGTGAAGTGGAAATCAAGAGTCAAAACTTCTGGAATTAAATGATGAGCTGGGACACAGGAAATCACTTTTTACTTTAGGATGATGAACAAACAAGGGCCATAACTCCTGTAAATTAGATTTGATCTACTTGTTAAACACTGTAAATTGAATCCACAATAATGCCCTGGAAGATCTATGTTTATTTCTCATTATGATTTCAAGTGTTCAGTGTAAACCTTAATCTGCATGCATGTTATGTGACACCAGAGCTAAGTCTATGGTGTTCATTGCATATGAGTGCCTTGATATAACATGATCTCTGATATAACACAGGCATGGTTAAAAATTAATGTGGTCCCTTACAGTTCAGTGCCTGAGTATAACTCTTCCCATGATATAACACAGGCATGGCTATATATACAAAGTATAATGGTCTTATAATAAAGAGCCTCAATATGATCTTGTCTTTGATACAGCATGGATATGGTTATAGTGTATGATGGTCTCTCACAATAAATTACTACAATATGACACTGTCCTTGATATAATACAGGTATGTTTACAATGTATGATGGTCTCTCACAACAAATTACCTCAATATGACACTGTCTTTTGATATAACACATGCATGGTTACAGTGTATGATGGTCTCTCACAATAAATTACCTCAATATGATAATATCCTTGATATAACACAGGTATGGTTACAGTATATGATGGTCTCTCACAATAAATTACCTCAATATGACACTGTCCTTGATATAACACAGGTATGGTTACAATGTATGATGGTCTATCACAATAAAGTACCTCAATTTGACACTGTCCTTGATATAACACAGGTATAGTTACAATGCATGATGGTCTCTCACAATATATTACCTTAATATGACACCGTCTTTGACATAACACAGGTATGGTTACAGTGTATGTTAGTCTGTCAAAATAAAAAGCCTCAGTATACCACCATCCTTGATATACCACAGATATAGCTACAGTGTATGATGGTCTCTCACAATAAAGTACCTTATAATGACACTGTCTTTGATATAACATACGTATGGTTACAGTGTAGGATGGTCTATCATAGTAAAGTGCCTCAATATACCATTGTCCCTGCTATAACACAGGTATGGTTGTGGATAATATTATCCAGGGTGGATTATATTCCCAATATAATCTGATAATGTACCTCAATATTACACACCTTCACATATATCATGCTCCCACTGTGACAGCTTCTCTAAACAACACAATCGTATGGCACCAGATTATTGTTCGTTCTATGACCATATTGTTAGTTCTATGACCATAAAAACAACATTATATCCTTGTAGAAAATACAACACATGATTGTAGAAAAAACATTATATCCTTTTAGAAAAAACATTATATCATTGTAGAAAAAAGACTACATCCTTGAAGAAAAAAAATAACCTTGTAGAAAAATCATTATATCCTTGTAGAAAAATCCCATTTTTACAATGAATACTGCCTAACAGTGAAAATTATTTATAATGATGCATATAATTTTACTAGCACTTAATGAATTGGGACCCTGACCATAATTTGCCTTATAACATAAACTGTATTATAATGAAGGGCTAAATAGTGAGACTGCCTTTCTAGCAGGAACTGTGTTATAATGAAGGGAAGTATAATGACACTGCCTTCTAACAAGAACTGTGTTATAATGAAGGGCTTTATAATGAGACTGCCTTCTAACAGGAACTGTGTTATAATGAAGGGCCTTATAGTGAAACTGCCTTCTATCATGAACTTTGTTATAATGAAGGGCATTATAGTGAGACTGCCTTCTAACAGGAACTGTGTTATAATGAAGAGCCTTATAGTGACACTGCCTTCTAACAGGAACTGTGTAATAATGAGGGGACTTATAGTGAAACTGCCTTCTAACATGTTCTTTGTTATAATGAAGGGCTTTATAATGAGACTGCCTTCTAACAGGAACTGTGTTATAATGAAGAGCCTTATAGTGACACTGCCTTCTAACAGGAACTGTGAAATAATGAGGGGACTTATAGTGAGACCGCCTACTAACAGGATCTGTGTTATAATGAAGGGTCTTATAGTGACACTGCCTTATAACAGAAACTGTTTTATAATGAAAGGCCTTATTGTGATAGAGTGCTGGATATATGAGTGAACACCATAGACCTAAATATGCTATGATATAATGTGCTGGAAGACCAGGGTCTATATGCTATCTGCTTTAACTGTGATTTTAACCCAACAATGTCAACTCTGATCTACCACTAAAGCCATGCAACAGAAGATCTGGGTTGTTTGTAGGTGGGTAAACATTTTACATAGGTACACACAAGCATGCATCAATGTATTTGAAGTTCTGTGACCAACATTTAGGCCAATTAAATATTTTGCAAAATTTTACATCCTTGACTCTTATTATCTGGCTTATATAATTTTACAAATTTGATTTCAGTTCATTTAAATTCAATTTAAATTTGAGTTGGGTTTGGGTTTAATTTCCTACATAAATGTTTTCTTAATCTATAAACCTTATTCAAGTAAATGATCATATGTTTTCCAAGCACCACATAACCAACTATACAATCATATTGAAATTATGGTGGACACACTAGTTAAGGAAACCCCTGAAATTGCTCCAGGCCCATGTATATGCACGTATACCCATTTATACATAGGACAGATACAGGTTATAATGAATGTATAGAGCACAGACCAGGAGATCACAATTCTTGAATTCACACTTGTAGAGAGCAGAGACCCAGGACAATATTTGCATACTTATTTGTAGTGAGCACAGACACAGGTCACAATGCATTTATAACCATCTGTAGTGAGCACAGACACAGGTCACAATGATTTATAACCATCTGTAGAGAGCACAGACACAGGTCACAATGATTTATAACCATCTGTAGAGAGCACAGACACAGGTCACAATGATTTATAACCATCTGTAGAGAGCACAGACACAGGTCACAATGATTTATAACCATCTGTAGAGAGCACAGACACAGGTCACAATGCATTTATAACCATCTGTAGTGAGTACAGACACAGGTCACAATGCATTTATAACCATCTGTAGTGAGCACAGACACAGGTCACAATGATTTATAACCATCTGTAGAGAGCACAGACACAGGTCACAATGATTTATAACCATCTGTAGAGAGCACAGACACAGGTCACAATGATTTATAACCATCTGTAGAGAGCACAGACACAGGTCACAATGCATTTATAACCATCTGTAGTGAGTACAGACACAGGTCACAATGCATTTATAACCATCTGTAGTGAGCATAGACACAGGTCACAATGCATTTATAACCATCTGTAGTGAGCACAGACACAGGTCACAATGCATTTATAACCATCTGTAGAGAGCATAGACCCAGGTCACAATGCAAACATATCCATTTGTAGAGAGCATACACCTAGGTCACAATGCATGCAACTCCATTCATAGAAAGCACAAACCCAGTTCATAATGCATTTATACCCATTTGTAGAGAACATAGAACCAGGTCATAATGTATGTATACCCATTTGTAGACAGCATACACACAGGTCACAATGGATATATACCCATTTGGAGAGAGCACAAACCCAGGTCACAATGGATATATACCCATTTGTAGAGTGCACATACCCAGTTCATAATGCATTTATACCCATTTGTAGAGAACACAGAACCAGGTCATAATGTATGTATACGGTACCCATCTGTAGACAGCAAACACACAGGTCATAATGGATATATACCCATTTGTAGAAAGCAAAAACCCAAGTCATAATGTAATTATAACCATTTGTAGATAAACCAGGCCACAATGCATAATACCCATTTGTAGAAAGCACAAACCCAGGTCATTATACATTCATACCCATTTTTAGAGAGTACAAACCCAGGTCACAATGCATTTATACCCATTTTAAGAGAACACAGAACCAGAAACTGCATATATAATCATTTGTAGAGAGCATAGAGCCAGGTCACACTGCATGTATACCCATTTCTAGAGAGCATAAATCAAGGTCACAATGCATGTATACCCATTTCTAGAGAGCACAAATCCAGGTCACAATACGTGTATACCCATTTGTAGAGAGCACAAACTCAGGTCAGAATGCATGCATACCCATTCATAGAGAGCACAAACCCAGTTCACAATTTATGTATACCTATATGTAGAGAGCACAAACCCAAGTTACAATGCATGTATACCCATTTATAGAGAACACCAACCCAAGTCACAATGGCTACATAGCCATTTTAAGAGAGCACAAAACCAGAAACAATGCATATATAATCATTTGTAAAGATTACAGAGCCAGGTCACAATGCATGTATACCCATTTATAGAGAGCACAAAACCAGGTCACAATGCATGTATACCCATTTATAGAGAGCACAAAACCAGGTCACAATGCATGTATACCCATTTATAGAGAGCACAAAACCAGGTCACAATGCATGTATACCCATTTTTAGAGAGCACAAACCCAGGTTACAAAGCATGCATACCCATTTATAGAGAGCACAGACCCAGGTCACAATGAATATCCATTTGCAGAGAGCACAAACCCAAGTTACAATGGATGTATACCAATTTATAGAGATTACAAACCCAGGTAACAATGCATGTATACCCATTTATAGAAAGCACAAAACCAGGTCACAATGCATGTATACCCATTTATAGAGAGCACAAAACCAGGTCACAATGCATGTATACCCATTTATAGAGAGCACAAAACCAGGTCACAATGCATGTATACCCATTTTTAGAGAGCACAAACCCAGGTCACAATTCATGTATATCCATTTGTAGAGAGCATAGGACCTAGGTCACAATGCATGTATACCCATTTGTATAGAGCACAAACTCAGGTCACAATGCATGTATACCCATTTGTAGAGAGCACACACCCAGGTCACAATGCATGTATACCCATTTGTAGAGAGCACACACCCAGGTCACAATGCATGTATACCCATTTGTAGATAGCATTAGACCCAGGTCATAATGTATGTATACCCATTTAAAGATAGGATAGACCCATATCCTAATGTATGTATGTATACCCATTCGAAGAAAAAGAGAGACCCAGATCATAATGTATGTATACCCATGGATAGCATAGACCCAGATCATAATGCATATGTACCTATTTGAAGATAGCATAGATCCAGGTCATAATGTATGTATACCCATAGATAGCATAGACCCAGATCCTAATGTATGTATGTATGTATACCTATTTGAAGATATCATAGACCTTGGTCATAATGTATGTATACATATTTGAAGATAGGATAGACACAGTCATAATGTATGTATACCAATAGATAGCATAGACCCAGATCCTAATGCATGTATACTCATACCCTAGGCCACTCCGGTGGCCTAGTGGTTAGAGCATCCACCTCGGATATGGGATGTCATGGGTTAGATCCCGGCCGAGTCATACCAAAAGACTTGCAAAAATGGTACTAACAGCTGCCTCGCTTAGCGCTCAGCATTAAGAGGTTAGTGTTAGGACTGGTCAGCCTGGTGTCAGGATAATGTGTCTGTGGCATGATGCCCCAGTGCTAGACATCACTATAAACTGTTACACTGCAGACATTGTAGTGATATGACTGAAAAATTGTTAAAAGCTATGTTATAAATGCAAATCACATCACACCCATTTGAAAATAGCATAGACCCAGATCCTAATGCATGTATACCCATAGATAGCATAGACCCAGATCATAATCCATGTATACCCATTTGAAGATAGCATAGACCCAGATCATAATGTATGTATATCCATTTGAAGATAGGATAGACCCAGGTCATAATGTTATGTATACCCATAGATAACACAGACCCAGATCATAATGTATGTATACCCATAGATAACACAGACCCAGATCATAATGTATGTATACCCATAGATAACACAGACCCAGATCATAATGTATGTATACCCATAGATAACACAGACCCAGATCATAATGCATGTATACCCATAGATAGCATAGACCCAGATCATAATGTATGTATACCCATAGATAGCATAGACCCAGATCATAATGTTATGTATACCCATAGAGAGCATAGACCCAGATCATAATGTATGTATACCCATAGATAGAGTAGACCCAGATCATAATGGACGTATACCCATAGATAGCATAGACCCAGATCATAATGCATGTATACCCATAGATAGCATAGACCCAGATCATAATGTATGTATACCCATAGATAGCATAGACCCAGATCATAATGTATGTATACCCATAAATAGCATAGACCCAGATCACAATGGATGTATACCCATAGATAGCATAGACCCAGATCATAATGTATGTATACCCATAGATAGCATAGACCCAGATCATAATGTTATGTATACCCATAGATAACACAGACCCAGATCATAATGTATGTATACCCATAGATAACGTAGACCCAGATCATAATGTATGTATACCCATAGATAGCATAGACCCAGATCATAATGTATGTATACCCATAGATAGCGTAGACCCAGATCATAATGCATGTATACCCATAGATAGCATAGACACAGATCATAATGCATGTATACCCATAGATAGCATAGACACAGATCATAATGCATGTATACCCATAGATAGCATTGACCCAGATCATAATGTATGTATACCCATAGATAGCATAGACCCAGATCATAATGTATGTATACCCATAGATAGCATAGACCCAGATCATAATGTATGTATACCCATAGATAGCATAGACCCAGATCATAATGTTATGTATACCCATAGATAACACAGACCCAGATCATAATGTATGTATACCCATAGATAGCATAGACCCAGATCATAATGCATGTATACCCATATATAGCATAGACCCAGATCACAATGGATGTATACCCATAGATAGCATAGACCCAGATCATAATGTTATGTATACCCATAGATAACACAGACCCAGATCATAATGTATGTATACCCATAGATAGCATAGACCCAGATCATAATGCATGTATACCCATAGATAACACAGACCCAGATCATAATGTATGTATATCCATAGATAGCATAGACCCAGATCATAATGTATGTATACCCATAGATAGCGTAGACCCAGATCATAATGCATGTATACTCATAGATAGCATAGACACAGATCATAATGCATGTATACCCATAGATAGCATGGACACAGATCATAATGTATGTATACTGATAGATAGCATAGACCCAGATCATAATGCATGTATACCCATAGATAGCATAGACCCAGATCACAATGGATGTATACCCATAGATAGCATAGACCCAGATCATAATGTATGTATACCCATAGATAGCATAGACACAGATCATAATGCATGTATACCCATAGATAGCATAGACACAGATCATAATGCATGTATACCCATAGATAGCATAGACACAGATCATAATGTATGTATACCCATATATAGCACAGACCCAGATCATAATGCATGTATACCCATAGATAGCATAGACCCAGATCATAATGTATGTATACCCATAGATAGCATAGACACAGATCATAATGTATGTATACCCATAGATAGCATAGACCCAGATAATAATGCATGTATACCCATAGATAGCATAGACCCAGATCACAATGGATGTATACCCATAGATAGCATAGACCCAGATCATAATGTATGTATACCCATATATAGCATAGACACAGATCATAATGCATGTATACCCATAGATAGCATAGACACAGATCACAATGTATGTATACCCATAGATAGCATAGACACAGATCATAATGTATGTATACCCATAGATAGCACAGACACAGATCATAATGTATGTATACTGATAGATAGCATAGACCCAGATCATAATGCATGTATACCCATAGATAGCATAGACCCAGATTATAATGCATGTATACCCATAGATAGCATAGACCCAGATCATAATGCATGTATACCCATAGATAGCATAGACCCAGATCACAATGTATGTATACCCATAGATAGCATAGACCCAGATCATAATGCATGTATACCCATAGATAGCATAGACACAGATCATAATGTATGTATACCCATAGATAGCATAGACACAGATCATAATGCATGTATACCCATAGATAGCATAGACCCAGATCATAATGCATGTATACCCATAGATAGCATAGACCCAGATCATAATGCATGTATACCCATAGATAGCATAGACCCAGATCACAATGTATGTATACCCATAGATAGCATAGACCCAGATCATAATGCATGTATACCCATAGATAGCATAGACCCAGATCATAATGCATGTATACCCATAGATAGCATAGACCCAGATCACAATGTATGTATACCCATAGATAGCATAGACACAGATAATAATGCATGTATACCCATAGATAGCATAGACACAGATCATAATGTATGTATACCCATAGATAGCATAGACACAGATCATAATGCATGTATACCCATAGATAGCATAGACCCAGATCATAATGCATGTATACCCATAGATAGCATAGACCCAGATCATAATGCATGTATACCCATAGATAGCATAGACACAGATCATAATGTATGTATACCCATAGATA
This sequence comes from Sinohyriopsis cumingii, assembly GCA_028554795.2. Taxonomy (NCBI): domain Eukaryota; kingdom Metazoa; phylum Mollusca; class Bivalvia; order Unionida; family Unionidae; genus Sinohyriopsis; species Sinohyriopsis cumingii. The sequence continues at coordinate 74,961,146 of CM068828.1, forward strand.
GCATAGACACAGATCATAATGTATGTATACCCATAGATAGCATAGAACCAGATCATAATGCATGTATACCCATAGATAGCATAGACCCAGATCATAATGTATGTATACCCATAGATAGCATAGACCCAGATCACAATGCATGTATACCCATAGATAGCATAGACCCAGATCACAATGGATGTATACCCATAGATAGCATAGACCCAGATCATAATGTATGTATACCCATAGATAGCATAGACACAGATCATAATGCATGTATACCCATAGATAGCATAGACCCAGATCATAATGGATGTATACCCATAGATAGCATAGACCCATGTAATAATGTATATATACCCATAGATAGCATAGACCCAGATCATAATGCATGTATACCCAAAGATAGCATAGACCCAGATCATAATGTATGTATACCCATAGATAGCATAGACCCAGATCATAATGCATGTGTACCCATAGATAGCATAGACCCAGATCATAATGGATGTATACCCATAGATAGCATAGACACAGATCATAATGCATATATACCCATAGGTAGCATAGACCCAGATCATAATGCATGTATACCCATATATAGCATAGACCCAGATCATAATGTATGTATACCCATAGATAGCATAGACCCAGGTCATAATGCATGTATACCCATAGATAACGTAGACCCAGATCATAATGCATGTATACCCATAGATAGCATAGACCCAGATTATAATGGATGTATACTCATATATAGCAGAGACCCAGGTCATAATGTTATGTATACCCATAGATAGCATAGACCCAGATCATAATGCATGTATACCCATAGATAGCATAGACCCAGATCATAATGTATGTATACCCATAGATAGCATAGACACGGATCATAATGCATGTATATCCATAGATAGCAGACCCAGATCATAATGTATGTATACCCATAGATAGCACAGACCCAGATCATAATGGATGTATACCCATAGATAGCATAGACCCAGATCATAATGGATGTATACCCATAGATAGCATAGACCCAGATCATAATGGATGTATACCCATAGATAGCATAGACACAGATCATAATGCATGTATACCCATAGATAGCATAGACCCAGATCATAATGCATGTATACCCATAGATAACGTAGACCCAGATCATAATGCATGTATACCCATAGATAGCATAGACCCAGATCATAATGCATGTATACCCATAGATAATATAGACCCAGATCATAATGCATGTATACCCACATGTAGCAGAGACCCAAATCATAATGCATGTATACCCATAGATAGCATAGACCCAGATATGAGTCTAGCTATGCTCCATATTTCACTAAGGAAACCTGGGAGTATAATTGCATGCCTGGAAATCAAACCTGTATCAATAATTTTCGGATAATATTTAATTATTCAGCAGTACAATTTTTAAGAATATAGTGCTGAAATTGAGAATTCAACATGATTTAGAATATTTTACACTATACCTTCAAACCCCCACCCAATTGGGTCATATTTAAGCTTCTGCAGCCCTATCAGTAGCCATTATGATTTTAAGAAATTTATGTAAACCCTGAACTGCCAGCACATTCATCAGTAGATACGGATTTATATTGTTCACATGTGGGTATGTCTTATACATGAATACTATGCAAATGTGGTATGATTCATACAATATACAGTATGTACATATACATGAGCAATGTGTAAATGTGGTGAGTTCACATCCTATGCACAGTGTATATGCATGTGTAAAGTGTAAATGTGGTAGAGTTCATATCTTATACAGCACATAGACATGAGCGGGGCCTCGAGTGGCCAAGCGGTCTAAAGCGCTCTCCGTTACGGATCACTGCCATCTCACCTCTGTCTGTGTGGGTTCGAGTCTCGGATTCGGCCAATGTGGATATGTGAGAAAGCTTGCCAGTAGCTTCTCAAGGGTCGGTGGTTCTTTCCGGGGATTTCCCGGTTTCTTCCTCCACCATTAATACTGGCCGCCATGTATAGCCTATCGCGAGCTGAAAAATGGTGTTAAACCCTACAACAACAACAACAACAACATAAACATGAGCATAATGTAAATATTGAAGTGTCATACCATATACAATGCAAATATATCATTACACTGTAAGTGTGGCAATGTTCAAAATATATTCACAGTGTATTATGCATAAGTACACTGTAAATGTGGAAATGTTCATAATATACTCAGTGTATTACACACGAGTACACTGTAAATCTGGCAAAGTTCATACTATAGTCATGGTGTATTACACATGAGTACACTGTAAATCTGGCAAAGTTCATACTATAGTTATGGTGTATTACACACGAGTACACTGTAAATCTGGCAAAGTTCATACTATAGTTATGGTGTATTACACATGAGTACACTGTAAATCTGGCAAAGTTCATACTATAGTTATGGTGTATTACACACGAGTACACTGTAAATCTGGCAAAGTTCATACTATAGTTATGGTGTATTACACATGAGTACACTGTAAATCTGGCAAAGTTCATACTATATTCAGTGTATTACACATGAGTACACTGTAAATCTGGCAAAGTTCATACTACAGTGACAGTGTAAATTTATACATGAGTACAATGTAAATGTGGCAAAGTTCATACTATACTCACAGTGTATTACACATGAGTACACTGTAAACATGGCAAAGTTCATAATATAGTCATGGTGTATTACACCTGAGTACACTGTAATTGTGGCAAAATTCATACTATAGTGACAGTGTATTACACATGAATACACTGTAAATGTGACAAGTTCATACTATACTCACAGTGTATTACACTTGAGTACACTGTAAATGTGGCAAGTTCATACTACAGTGACAGTGTAAATTTATACACGAGTACACTGTAAATGTGGCAAGTTCATACTATACTCACAGTGTATTACACATGAGTACACTGTAAACATGGCAAAGTTCATAATATAGTCATGGTGTATTACACCTGAGTACACTGTAAACATGGCAAAGTTCATAATATAGTCATGGTGTATTACACCTGAGTACACTGTAATTGTGGCAAAATTCATACTATAGTGACAGTGTATTACACATGAATGCACTGTAAATGTGACAAGTTCATACTATACTCACAGTGTATTACACATGAGTACACTGTAAATGTAGCATAGTTCATACTGTATTCAAAGTGTATTCATTAGATCAGCACAGAAACAACAAATAAAGTTGTTCAGCTGTTTTACTATGAAATAGAAAAGTGTAAATAACAGGGTTTTTTTTCAGACTCAGTCACAATGCCATTGTCAAGAATTACACACAGGTATATGTTTAAGTTATACACCCAGTAACAACAATGTTATAACAATTTCAAATTCCTCACATTCTTGTTTGTTAGTTAGGGCAAAGTTTGTGATGAGGGAAGTGTGGAAGGACATTGCCTCCAACAGAGTGACAAATCCAACATTGTCCACATTTCTTTAATAGTAAGAAACTTAAAGCGTAACCAAAAGTTGAAAAGTCATAACTATGCATATTTCCAATGTTCTGACCTAGTGACCCACAAAAGCCAGTGCTCTCAGCTTAAAAAGCAAAACAACAAAAAAACAAAATCAAAAGCTGACAATCCAAGTCCTCTTCAGGCAAATACAACTGTGAAAATCAATCATCAACTTCCAGCCAAAATGTCCAGTATATGGAGTGAGAAGAAACAAAGTCATGTATCATATCAACGGTGCTGAAAAGTTGAGTTTTTATTTTTGTTGCAAATATCACCACTTTATTACAATGAGTACTGAAGTTTAAAACAAGAAAAAGGCTTAAAATTCGATGACCATGGCAACATTTCCAGCAGAACTGGAATCAATCATCATAGGCTACCAGAAGTTTCTGCTGAACAAAACTTATTTAAGTTTTAGAGAGAAAAAAAGACTCCAAATGATGCTAGCTGTGATCCTTTAAGAAATTATTCACAACAGCATGTATCTGCAAGGATCAGGTGTACTGCAAAGATTTGTTTGTTTGCTTTATATTGTATGTTGCTTTGCTGACAGAGACTGACAAAACAGTATTTTAAAAGTCTGATTCACTCAACTGATTTTCAAAGAAGAAAAATCATTACATACATGTATTTAAGTAGTCTGAGTCATGATTGTCTTTGGTCTTAACCCACATGATTGTCATTGGTCTTAATCCACATGACTGTCATTGGTCTTAATCCACATGACTGTCATTGGTCTTAATGCACATGATTGTCATTGGTCTTAACCCACATGATTATCATTGGTCTTAACCCACATGACTGTCATTGGTCTTAATGCACATGATTGTCATTGGTCTTAACCCACATGATTGTCATTGGTCTTAACCCACATGATTGTCACTGGTCTTAACCCACATGATTGTCATTGGTCTTAAACCACATGATTGTCATTGGTCTTAACCCACATGATTGTCACTGGTCTTAACCCACATGATTGTTATTGGTCTTAACCCACACGATTGTCACTGGTCTTAACCCACATGATTGTCATTGGTCTTAACCCACATGATTGTCATTGGTCTTAACCCACATGATTGTCATTGGTCTTAACCCACATGATTGTCATTGGTCTTAATCCACATGACTGTCATTGGTCTTAATGCACATAATTGTCAAGATGTCAGAACAACCAGCTATTTTTAAGCAAATAGGTCTGCGCTATCATATGTACTCGCTTAAAAGACAAGTCCAACTCCAGACTGCACAAATCCAGATCTGCTGTCGCATAATGTGCTGGGAGATCTGTGTCTGTGCAGTTTGTTAGAAGTAATCATTTGAATAGAAAATATAGACCTTGATCTGCCACTGCATTATGCTATGGGAGATCTGGGTCTGTGCAGTTTGCAATTTGACTTGACTTATAAGTGAGTACAAATGTTATCCTCATAGGCTGAAATAAGTCTTAAAAAACAGTATGAATCTATGCCAAATTCTACATTGTAGAAACTAGCAGCAAAAAATATCATAGGAACATTAATACAAAGTATTTAAATATCATGGATTATCATTAATAATTCTAATGCATGTGTATCATGGATTATCATTAATAATTCTAATGCATGTGTATCATGGATTATCATTAATAATTCTAATGCATGTGTATCATGGATTATCATTAATAATTCTAATGCATGTGTATCATGGATTATCATTAATAATTCTAATGCAGTGTATCATGAATTATCATTAATAATGCTAATGCATGTGTATCGTGGATTATCATTAATAATTCTAATGCATGTGTATCATGGATTATCATTAATAATTCTAATGCATGTGTGTCATGCATTATCATTAATAATTCTAATGCATGTGTGTCATGCATTATCATTAATAATTCTAATGCATGTGTATCATGGATTATCATTAATAATTCTAATGCATGTGTATCATGGATTATCATTAATAATTCTAATGCATGTGTGTCATGCATTATCATTAATAATTCTAATGCAGTGTATCATGAATTATCATTAATAATTCTAATGCATGTGTATCATGGATTATCATTAATAATTCTAATGCATGTGTATCATGGATTATCATTAATAATTCTAATGCATGTGTATCATGGATTATCATTAATAATTCTAATGCATGTGTGTCATGCATTATCATTAATAATTCTAATGCATGTGTGTCATGCATTATCATTAATAATTCTAATGCATGTGTATCATGGATTATCATTAATAATTCTAATGCAGTGTATCATGAATTATCATTAATAATGCTAATGCATGTGTATCATGGATTATCATTAATAATTCTAATGCATGTGTATCATGGATTATCATTAATAATTCTAATGCATGTGTGTCATGCATTATCATTAATAATTCTAATGCATGTGTGTCATGCATTATCATTGATAATTCTAATGCATGTGTATCATGGATTATCATTAATAATTCTAATGCATGTGTATCATGGATTATCATTAATAATTCTAATGCATGTGTGTCATGCATTATCATTAATAATTCTAATGCAGTGTATCATGAATTATCATTAATAATTCTAATGCATGTGTATCATGGATTATCATTAATAATTCTAATGCATGTGTATCATGGATTATCATTAATAATTCTAATGCATGTGTATCATGGATTATCATTAATAATTCTAATGCATGTGTGTCATGCATTATCATTAATAATTCTAATGCATGTGTGTCATGCATTATCATTAATAATTCTAATGCATGTGTATCATGGATTATCATTAATAATTCTAATGCAGTGTATCATGAATTATCATTAATAATGCTAATGCATGTGTATCATGGATTATCATTAATAATTCTAATGCATGTGTATCATGGATTATCATTAATAATTCTAATGCATGTGTGTCATGCATTATCATTAATAATTCTAATGCATGTGTGTCATGCATTATCATTAATAATTCTAATGCATGTGTATCATGGATTATCATTAATAATTCTAATGCATGTGTATCATGGATTATCATTAATAATTCTAATGCATGTGTGTCATGCATTATCATTAATAATTCTAATGCAGTGTATCATGAATTATCATTAATAATTCTAATGCATGTGTATCATGGATTATCATTAATAATTCTAATGCATGTGTATCATGGATTATCATTAATAATTCTAATGCATGTGTATCATGGATTATCATTAATAATTCTAATGCATGTGTGTCATGCATTATCATTAATAATTCTAATGCATGTGTGTCATGCATTATCATTAATAATTCTAATGCATGTGTAGTAAAGTTATAAACATATCGCATGCCTTGAATGTTTCTGGAGACAAGTAGAAGAGCTGTATTTATTTATTCATATGACTAGATGTGATGTTTGGAAGGAACCTAATGTTGTTTATATAATATTTCATTAAATGTTAAAGTTTGCTTAAATTTTGTCACTCTTACACACATGTACAGATGTTTCATAATAACAATCTCTCTCCTATCACATTAAGCACATATAAAACAAATTTCTTCACATCTGGGAAACCCTCAGTATATCAATGTTTTCTTTAGGGGTTTTACTGTGTATATATATATAAGTATGTAGACACACACACACACACACACACACACACACACACACACACACACACACATGACCCTAACTCTATGGATATCATGCCTCAGAAGTGTTACCATTTTTTTAAGCTTCTGTCATAATCATTGTTAAGCTATAAATTTAATTTAATGCTCCTATATACGGATCAAAGATAGGTTTCAAAGCCAATTTAGCACCAGAGAAGCCCAATAAGGCTGACATTGGACTTGGAAAACTTGGCTATGCTTATAAGATTACTGTTCTAGTAGTAGTTACTTACAAAAATGGAACTAACAGCTGCCTCGCTTGGTACTCAGCATTAAGAGGTTAGTATTAGGACTGGTCAGCCTTGTGTCAGGATAATGTGACTGGTTGAGACATAATGCCACATGTCTGTGGCATGATGCTCCAGTGCTAGACATCACTTTAAGCTGCCACACTGCAGACATTATAGCGATATGACTGAAAACTTGTTAAAGTAATGTTAAAAATACAAATTACACATACTAGTAGTAGTTAGTAGTAATAATAATAATAATAGTATAAAATCTCATGTTATATATACAATAATTCTAAGCTTTTATTGTTTTTTATATCCCTAAACTAATATACAATTTTTGTAAAATCTAAAGGATTCAAGCAGTCTTGTATATCAGCTGGATTAACTGCCTCTCCATTCAGTTTGAAATCTGTGTGTCCTTTCCTCTACCATATTAAATTTATGACTAGGTTTCAGCCATTATGATGTATAGCTTACAAATCAAATCCAACTACAAACTGTGAATATCCACATTTGTCACCGCATAATGCACCAGTAGATCTGGGTCTATACAGTTTGTTAGGACTAAACAATATAAGAAGCAGCCTAGACCCTAACCTACCAGTGCACTGCATGATGGCAGGTCTAAGGGTCTATGTTGGTTGTAGTTGGATTAGGTTTATAAGCAAGTATAAACAGCAATTTAATAAATTAATCTAATGATACAAGAAACCCCTTTTTCTTAACCTTGCTTTTAACTGAGCCAAGTACAAAATTTTAACATTGAGATTTATATTGGGTGTGGGACATTGAGATTAAATGGGGTCAAGTATATTGAGATTAATTATGGGTGTGAGACATTGAGATTAAATGGGATCAAGTATATTGAGATTAATTATGGGTGTTAGACATTGAGATTAAAATGGGTGTGAGACACTGACATTAATTTATGGGTGTGAAACACTGAGATTAATAGGAGGTGTGAGCAATTGAAAATAATATTAAGTTTGGGACATTGAGATTAATATTAGGTGTGAGACAATGAGATTATTAGAGTGTAGGGCATTGAGATTAATAAAGTCTGGTACATTGAGATTAATACAGGGTGTGAGACATTATGATTAATATAGTGTGTAGGGCATTGAGATTAATAAAGTCTGGTACATTGAGATTAATATAGTGTGTGGGGCATTGAGATTAACATAGTGTGTGGGACTTTGAGATTAATAAAGGGTGTTGATGGAGATGTGGATGCATGTACAGAATGGCATAATTATGGATGGATGCACAAACACACTGAAAGACACCAAAATAATTGCTATGTCAAACTTCCCAAAGCAAGCTTGACAAAAACCTTTAAAATCCAAACCTCTGGTTACTCCAAATTCATAAAGTTTAATGGCATTCAAGTAAAATGATTGTAATATCTGCTTTGCATGTTTTTCTGTTGTCATCGGAAACCCATGTCTAATCAATTCCATTATGACTTCATTTGCCGCAGTTATCACTCCAGTCATCAGTGGTAATGGAATCAATCTTGTGTGGATTCTAATGAAGGTCTAATGTTTTCAATGGTACTTACCATCTAGTTATGGGTATAAATCGAAGGCGGCTAGCTCGTACATATAAACCATATCCATCCTTGCACTGAAAATATCGTCGTCCAAATATCATTCCATCACAGTTTCCATCTGAAAGTATATAAAAATAATTGACTTAAGGCATAGCGATGAAAGTGTTTTATGTTAAAATAACAAGAGTTAAAATGTTCATAATTACACATGAGACTCAGTGTTGTTGACGTTGAGTTGTGTTTTATGGCACACCGACATATCTAGGTTATAAAGTGCTAAAGAAATTAGAGAAAAGTGTCTTACTCATGAACACACCATGGTAGCCAACCTAGGCTGGTACAATGGTAGGATTCAACCCTGTATCTTTCAAATGCAAATCCTGCACAGTAACCACTAAGCCGCTGCACCTTCTCACTAAAGAAGTGTTTTTTAAGTATACAGTTCAGTTAACATTTGCTCTGAACTACCATACACATTCACTTATAACTCGAGTCCTACTGAATCAGCAGATCTGGGTCTACATCAGGGGTCTCAAACATGTGGCCCACAAGGCCCTATCCTGTGGCCTGCAAAATGATTGTCATCACAATTTGCCATGAGAGATAACAAAGGTGGTGTGGCCCTTGGGCCATCGTAAATGCCCTCATACGTCCCTCAGGGTGGTTTGAGTTTGAGACCTGTGATCTACCATATTTGCCAGCCAATAAGACAATACTTTCTGACCAGAAAATCTTAGCTTCATCTTATACTCTGAACTGACTTATATATGGATTATGGCATCCAAATCGCTTTATATTTTTCCTATGGAATATAATTCTCCCAGAATATGAAAATTATGTGCAAAAATATTTCATTTTGGGGAAGAGATTGTGTATGAATAAATACTGGATCCCACAGTGAGTATTATAAACAATTACATGATCATCAGTATTAAAAATTAACACAGACCAGATGCAATTATGCTAAAGCATCATGCACCAGTAATATACATTGTTTGGAATATATGCTGTTTAAATTTAATTAAATATATGTGCGTTTGAATTTACAAGTTAGAAGAAGAATAACCATGACAAAGACATATTCCATAACAATTTTCTTCTTGCATCTAATGATCAAATAATCAGTATACCCCATTGAAAGAGAGAGAGAGACAGACAGATGTCTTCTCATTTGTAACTCTGTATTGATCACTTACCTGGTGACCTATTTTACTTGTGTACAAGTGCAGTACCATATTCCATTAACAATTAATATCACTAGTGAAGTGATTCCTTCTAATTTTTGTTTCCACTTCCATTATTACAAGAATCATATGGCTTTGTAGTGGAATTTACATGCTACTTAAATAGCTATGGCTGTATTCAGTCAGTCCAAGATAACACCTGTTTGATGTCAAGATTCTGCAGACCAGATCATATTAACTAGGCTACTAATAGGGAAATGAGGCTACCCATGGGTATTATGAATACCATACCATATAGTTAAAGGAAATGCCAGGTGGTTACTATGCAGTAAATTTTTCAGCCTGTGACATTTTTTAACTTGCCGACAGAACCGACAGCAATTTAAAGTACATCTAGCATGAGCAAAGATCAAAAACAGTTGCCCCCTTAGTACAGGAAGAGTACATGTACTTTAAACAAAATCTTAATTGTTGGGAATGGAGAGGTTGTTATACTTTGTACTTTGAACTTAGACAAAGACACAGTGATCACATTCAAGAGGGCTCTCAAAACTCACTTATTTTGACTGCAAGAACAAACTTAAAGACCTAATAATGTTTCCTACCTTAAATATTCTCAGCATGTGTTTTTTGTGGGTTTTTTATGTTTTCTAATTTCATGGTGTTTGTTTTTGTAATCATATCATTATATGTTTTGTATCTTATAGGTGTTGTCTAATGTTGTAAAGCGTTTAGAGCTTCTAAAGATTAGGCGCTATAGAAAGTCCTCATTATTATCATAATTATTATTATTATTATTATTATTATTATACTTGCAAAGAAGATTAGACAGCATGCAAAATGGTCATTCTTGGGATTTAACCTAATGGAGACTATATGGATATAACTACTGTGAATATTTAAACCCTGAAGGAGAATGGTATGTATTTTCATTGTTTACATTTACCATTTCATTTATTAATGTTTTCTCTCTTTGAGAAAAGCTTCAGCAACACCAGGGCAATAAGTTAAAAAAAAGAACCCCCAAAAAATCCAAACAGAGCTGAACTCTCTCTCTCTCTCTCATATATCGGACCATATTGGACTTTCAACATGAGGTGCAACAACAACAAAATTCAGTGGAATACATATGCATCTTTCTCTCTTTATCTCTCTTCTCCCCACCCCCAAATGCATTTTAGTATTAATGATGTAATTTGCTAATTGCTGGTAATCTGAAATTGCATACAGTAATACTTTTAATATTTATGAAACTGGAAGTTATTATAATTCAATTCCACACAGCATTACAAGTTTTATCCTATCTGTAACTCAATCAATTTTCAGGTCAGCATCATTTTATGTAGCTAAAAGTACATAAAATGTTTAAAATACTTCTTGTGAAAAAAATTAGGTATTTTTAGTTACATTTAATGATCCTCACTGGAAAGGTTACTAAGTTACAGGTAGGATACAATTTGTGATGCCATGTGGAACGAAGTGAAAAACATAATATGAGGTGTTGATCTGGCCTCGTCTTATACTCAGCATCAACCTAATATACAAGGATGAAGGATGGAAAATTTGGCAAATTTGCTGATTCGACTTATACTCCACATCGACTTATAGGCCAGCAAATACGGTACATAGTCTGTTTGGAGTAATCATTATAACAAACAACATAGATCCTGATCTGCGAGTGCATTAGGGTCTATGGTGTTTGCAGTTGACTTAAGGTCAGGTATATATGGTAATCTATACTACTTAAATGAGCAAATGAAAACAGACCAACCTTAGTAAAAGATGCACGGACTGATGATATGGTACATTTTATGAATCATAAATCCATTTCTAATGAATTTATAACTAATATGAATTATTAGTTACACATCTTGCAAGCAAGTATCTCTGTGGTAAGCTGTCTACTTCCTCATTTGATGGACCTTACAGGACCTGGGTCAATGGACACTTCTAAACCTTGTTATGGCTATGGGTGGTAATTTTTCCCCATTATGAAATGGCCTTTCTATGAAAACTATCATAAGGACTCCTTCCCCAATCAAAGGATTAGGTTTTAACAAGAATATTATTTTTTTAAAAGCTATGAAAATTAATAGTCATAAAAGTAAATAAAAAGCTATGAAAATTAATACTCATAAAAGTAAATAAATCCACAGTATTCACTTCTATGCATATCAAAGAATTTGTGGGAACTAGATTCCATCTTTTCTCACTTATAAGTAGAACCCAACTACAAATGGTATAGACCCAGAACTGTTGTACCTAAATGCTCTGGCAGATCTAGGTCTGCAGTGTTTGTTATGAGTCATCAGTAGAACAAACAACATAGAACCTGATCTGCTGGCACTTTAGGCTATAGCAGATCAGGGTCTTTGTTGTTTGCCATTTGACTTGACTTACAAGTGAGTCTATATGGTACTGTATTTCTGTATTATTTCCAATACTGTTCCTTAATTTGTTTTTTGAATGTACAAATACTTCTAGGTTAAAAAACATTAAATGTAATTAACAGCTATTTTTAGCACATAAATTTATCAAATCAAGGAATACAATGTTAAAAAAAATCTCTCTTTAAAAAATTTAAAGAATGCAAATCATAATCACCATATATTCTCATGTGTAAGTTTAAGTCCAACTGCAAACTGCAAAGATCCAGATCTGTCATTGTGTAATTCACCTGTCATTGTATAATTCATCAGCAGATCTGGGTTTATGCAATTTCTTAGTAGTAGTAAATCAAACAAACAGAATATACTAGTGTATCCAACAGGGGTGCAAGACTGAGAGTCAAAAATCTCCTTGGTATCAAAACTGGGGGTCACTTTAAATAAAAAACAAACTTTGGTATCAAAACTGGAGATCAAGTTAAAAATTTGGGGGTCTCTGAAGTGCAAATGAGGGTAAAGGAAAACACTGATATACCCTGATCTGCTGGCACATAATGTGACAAGCCAGATCAAGGTCTATGTTGTTTGCAGAGGGATGCAACTTATAAGTTAGTATGTAAGGTATGATTTAAAGTGTACAAAAATCACAATATGGTAAACAATTACTGGATCAAGTGCATGTAAAAAGCAGTACCAATGGCAAACAACACAGACCCTTATCTGCCACTGCATAATTGCACCAGAAAATGCTGGGTCTATGTCTTTTGTTTTTCTGATTAATCCTGACAAACTGGAAAGACCCAGAGTGTATCACACAATATGCAATGGCAGATCTGAATCTATGCAGTGTGTAGGCAGATGTGACATATGCATGAGTATATATGGTAATAACCAGTAAGTACCGAATCTGCAGGGTAGAGCTTTCCTCTACCTGCATGCATATAAACAGAAACAGACTTCAAAGAGTCTGGAAAAAAACTCATTCTAATTTAATCTGATAGCAACAACACAAACCAATACATCCTGATGGCATCTTTAATTCATGAATGAATGCATATTGATGGAATGATAACAACTTAGTTCCAGCCCATCAGCAGTTTGTGATCATAACCTGGAAAATTTAACACAGACCATAAATGGTGCTTGCTAAGCATTTAAAACAAATAGGAGATGGCTGAATTAATGTATATAAAATGTACTTTTTGTTTGGCTTTTGACATGGCTGAATTAATGTAGATAAAATGTATTTTTTGTTTGGAACTGCTCTGGTGGCCTAGTGGTTAGAGCATCTGCCTTGGATGCAGAGGGTTGTGGGTTCAAAACACTAGCCAAGTCATACCAAAGACTGGTACTCACAGCTGCCTTACTAGGCACTGAGCATTAACAAGTTAGTGCTAGGACTGATCATCCTGGTGTCAGGATAATGTGACAGGGATATGACAGGGTTGGGCATGGTGTTACATGTCTGTGGCATGATGCCACAGTGCTAGACATCATGATAAACTGTCACACTGCAGACATCATAGTGATATGACTGAACAATCGAAAAAGCTGTCATGCATATAATTATCCATCCATCAGTCTTGTCATGCATATATCCATCCATCAGTCCTCTCATGCATATATCCGTCCATCAGACCTGTCATGCATATATCCATCCATCAGTCCTTTCATGCATATATCCATCCATCAGTCCTTTCATGCATATATTCATCCATCAGTCCTGTCATGCATATATCCATCCATCAGTCCTCTCATACATATATCCATCCATCAGTCCTGTCATGCATATATCCATCCATCAGTCCTTTCATGCATATATTCATCCATCAGTCCTCTCATGCATATATCCATCCATCAGTCCTCTCATACATATATCCATCCATCAGTCCTGTCATGCATATATCCATCCATCAGTCCTTTCATGCATATATCCATCCATCAGTCCTTTCATGCATATATTCATCCATCAGTCCTGTCATGCATATATCCATCCATCAGTCCTCTCATACATATATCCATCCATCAGTCCTGTCATGCATATATCCATCATTCCTCTCATGCATATATCCATCCATCATTCCTCTCATTCATATATTCTTCCAAATGCTGAAAAATGCTCAACACACTGATGTACAATTGCACATCACTGCAGTACAAGATCTTCTTCCATGCAGAGGATTTAATGTCATACATGAGTAAATATATATGCTAATTACATCCTAAACTAATGGCATCCAACACAGCAATATTTTATGTTTCCCAGACATTGATGATCCCAGAAATAAATTCTCATTCTTTTTGATCAATGAAGCCAATATCAAAATAATGACAGAGCTCTTAATGACATTAATGATGGGCTCTTTCATTAGCGCATATAAAACAAATGAAATAAGATCATTTGTTGACATGCCATTGCATGAAAAACATTTGAATTGCCAGATTTGTCCAATTTCCTGATAAAAATCCTTTCATGTTTGTTATTTTAATAAAACTAGGTGCTGACATAGGTTTTTGATTATCCCTAAGGACAAATTGTGATTTTAATATTCTGTATAATTTATAGGATCCAATGCATTTATTACCAACCAATTCCACAGCAGAAATCACTATGTTATAGATGGGAAATTGCAAATAAAATAGAAACTGGATAAAAAGTCCATCTATTTCAGTAGTGCAAAAATTATTTAGAAGTTAATTTGAGCAGGTTCAATTTCAAACTCTACTCCAATCTTTTGTTACTTGTTTAGGCTCTTACAAAACTTAACAAGAAAAAAGTGAAGACAACAAGTTTAGTAAAATTTAACAAATAATATATTTATATATTTCCCTAGAAAAACAAGTTAAAAATGAGAAAAAGAACTTAAGGTTTTATGAATCAAATAAAAAAATAATCCAAAAATTAAAATATAGAAGTCTTAGTAGTAAAAAGTCCTAATAAAATTGAGTTCGAATCCCAGTGAAATCCAAAATGGAAGGTGATGACATGTTGTGGTCAGCGTCACACTGATGTGTCAACAGTTCTTTGTTGAATCAAAGAAAATAATATTCCAATTAGAATTCTGTATAAATTTTGATAACTGTCTTTGTAAAAGAATTAATTTAGAGCACAAGTATTTCCAGTGAAAAATAATCTTTTGGAATCCAAATAACTTGAAGAAAAATAAAATAATTAGCCCCAAAACTGGTCACAACCAGTGTTAAGGTACTAATGACTATTCTTTCTCAAAACATCAATAATAAATCTAGCTACAATGCAAAACAGATGCCCAGATGTGGGTCAATCCTCTGAAAAAACCTAATTGATAACTGGTTGTTATTTGTCATGTACTCCAAGTATGGCCTCGATTTCGATTTATGAATCTTACGCTGAGAAAGAATTTTTAAAAAAAGAAAGTTGTTTACCACAACTCTTACTGGTTCTAAATCAAGGTCAGGAACTAGGTCAGAATTAGATACAAAGTTTCTATTATTAGTTGTTTACTACTGAATTTCATTTCTGGACAATGTCAAATCAAGTAAACAAAATTACATTACAATAACATGTAATGAAATTTAAAAAATTAAAACTAACAAACAAACAATTAAATTAAATCAAATATACATAACACTTTACAAGCATTAAACAGAAGGAATATTACTGCAACCTTTCCTCCTAAATTAGTACTGTATTAATGAAAGAAGTTTTTAGTTTTCACAGAAAAAGGCATATACAGAATTTCTCCATGATAAGACTGGGGGTCTAGCCACATAAACTTGTCAAAAGGTAGGGGGTAGGCTTATTAAGAGATAAAAATACCCTTAGCACTAAATATTTGACAAGTTTTGTAAAAGTGGGGATGGTTTAACACTAGAAACATACATGTATGCTAAAGTGACAACATAAACAACATTTACTGTATATACTTGCTTATAAGATGCGACCAACTGCAAACTGCACAGACAGATCTGCCATTGCATAATGCACTGGCAGATCTGGGTCTGTGCAGTTTTAGGAATAGTCAGAAGAACAAACAGCATAGAACCTGATCTGCAGGTGCATTATGTTGTAACAGCAGCTCAAGATATATGTTGTCTGCAGTTTTGATCGACTTTATATATATATATATATATATATATATATATATATATATATATATATATATATATATATATATATATATATATATATATAAGGTACATCAGCATATCAGTACCATATATATCCACCTATATAATACACAGTAAGACCCAAACCTGCTGGCATATAATGCATTGATACATCCAGATACATAAAAAAGGTACAAATATAACACATATTATGTAACAAATACTAGTGGGTTGATAGTAAATACAAATATTTGAATTGAGTGGAAATCAACTAACTAAAATCAATCATGATTTTCCTTAATAAAATACAAATGATTATTTTTGTCTCATTTTCAACTGTCTGACCATGGAACAATGTCTTCCAGGAGAAGCAAAATAGGTAGCTTCCATTTAGCATAGCCTTCATTTGCTAAGTACAACCCACATACCAACAACGTGGCAGATGACAAATGTGCTGCCAACTGTTCAATGTTAAGGGATTCAATCATTGGTTAGTGTAATAGAAAGGATCTATTACTGTTATGTTGCATTGCTATTACTGTTATTTTGCATTGTCTCTTCTGTTATTTTGCATAGCCATTACTGTTATGATGCACTGTCATTCCTGTTGTGTTGCATTACTATTATGTTGGATTGCCATTACTGTTATTTTGAATTGCCATTACTGTTATGTTGCACTGTCATTACTATTATGTAGCATAGCCATTAGTGTTATTTTGCACTGCCATTACTATTATAATGCATTGCCATTCCTGTTATGTTGCATTGCCATTACTTTTATGTTGCATTGCCAGTACATTTATTTGGCATTGCCATTACTGTTATGATGCATTGCCATTCCTGTTATGTTGCATTTCCATTACTGCTGTTTTGCATTGCCATTATGAATTAATGAAGATGATTGAAATTTTCTGTCCCTGTTAGATTTAGAACTGTCATAACTCTTGCAATGTGTTACAACTGATTTGGTGAAATTCAACCACTGTATTCGTATGTAAAAAGCGTCATAACCATGTAAGAATCACCACCTTTCAGTCTTTACAGTTTCTGTTTCATAAGTGTCAAATTCCTGAAAGAATCACCACCTTTCAGTCCTTATAGTTTCTATTTTATAAGTGACATAGCCCTGGAAGAATCACCACATTTCAGTCCTTATAATTTGTATGTTATAAGTGTCAAAGCCCTGTATGAATCACCACCTTTCAGTCCTTATAGCTTCTATTATAAGTTTCATAGCCCTGTAAGAATCACCACCTTTCAGGCCTTATAGTTTCTAGTTTATAAGTGCACAAGCCCTATTAGAATCACCACCTTTCAGTCCTTATAGTTTCTATTTTATAAGTGTCAAAGCCCTGAAAGAATCATCACATTTCAGGTCTTATAGTTTCTATTTTATAAGTGTACAAGCCCTATTAGAATCACCACCTTACAGTCCTTATAGTTTCTTCTTTATAAGTGTCAATGCCCTGTAAGCATCACCACCTTATAGGTCTTATAGTTTCTATCTTATAAGTGTACAAGCCCTATTAGAATCACCATCTTTCAGTCATTATAGTTTCTATATTATAATTGTCATAGCCTTGTAAGAATCACCACCTTTCAGGCCTTATAGTTTCTATTTTATAAATGTCAAAATCCTATTAGAATACCCACGTTTCAGGCCTTATAGTTTCTATTTTATAAATGTCAAAGCCCTGTAAGAATCACCACCTATCCGTCCTTATAATTTGTTTTAAAGGTGTCAAAACCCTGTAAGAATCACCACCATTCAGTCCTTACAATTTCTATTTTATAAGTGTCAAAGTCCTACTGGAATAACCACCATTCAGTCCTTATAGTTTCTGTATTATAAGTGTCATAGCCTTGTAAGAATCACCACCTTTCAGGCCTTAAAGTTTCTATTTTATAAGTGTCATAGCCTTGTAAGAATCACCACCTTCCAGTCTTTACAGTTTCTATTTTATAAGTGCCAAAGTCCTACCGGAATCACCACCATTCAGTCCTTATAGTTTCTATATTATAAGTGTCATAGCCTTGTAAGAATCACCACCTTTTGGGCCTTATAGTTTGTTTTATAAGTGTCATAGCCCTGTAAGAATCACCACATTTCAGTGCTTACAATTTCTATTTTATAAGTGTCAAAGTCCTACTGGAATCACCACCATTCAGTCCTTATAGTTTCTATATTATAAGTGTCATAGCCTTGTAAGAATCACCACCTTTCAGGCCTTATAGTTTCTATTTTATAAATGTCAAAATCCTATTAGAATACTCACGTTTCAGGCCTTATAGTTTCTATTTTATAAATGTCAAAGCCCTGTAAGAATCACCACCTATCCATCCTTATAATTTGTTTTAAAGGTGTCAAAGCCCTGTAAGAATCACCACCATTCAGTCCTTACAATTTCTATTTTATAAGTGTCAAAGTCCTACTGGAATAACCACCATTCAGTCCTTATAGTTTCTGTATTATAAGTGTCATAGCCTTGTAAGAATCACCACCTTTCAGGCCTTAAAGTTTCTATTTTATAAGTGTCATAGCCTTGTAAGAATCACCACCTTCCAGTCTTTACAGTTTCTATTTTATAAGTGCCAAAGTCCTACCGGAATCACCACCATTCAGTCCTTATAGTTTCTATATTATAAGTGTCATAGCCTTGTAAGAATCACCACCTTTCGGGCCTTATAATTTCTTTTTTATAAGTGTCATAGCCTTGTAAGAATCACCACCTTTCAGTCTTTACAGTTTCTGTTTTATAAGTATCAAAGCCCAGTAAGAATCACCACCTTTCGGGCCTTATAATTTCTTTTTTATAAGTGTCATAGCCTTGTAAGAATCACCACCTTTCAGTCCTTATAGTTTCTATTTTATAAGTGTCAAAGCCCTGTAAGAATCACCACCTTAGCGTCCTAATAGTTTGTTTTATAAGTGTCAAAGCCCAGTAAGAATCACCATCTTTCAGTCCTTATAGTTTGTTTTATAAGTGTCAAAGCCCAGTAAGAATCACCACCTTTCACTCCTAATAGTTTGTTTTATAAGTGTCAAAGCCCAGTCAGAATCACCACCTTTCAGTCCTTATAGTTTTTTTTATACGTGTCATAGCACTGTAAGAATCACCACCTTTCTGTCCTTATAGTTTGTTTTATAAGTGTCAAAGCCCAATAAGAATCAACACCTTTCCATCCTTATAGTTTGTTTTATAAGTTTCAAAGCCCAGTAAGAATACCACCTTTCAGTCCTTATAGTTTCTATTTTATAAGTGTCATAGCCCTGTAACAATCATCACCTTTCAGGCCTTATAGTTTCTATTTTATAAGTGTCATAGCCCTGTAAGAATCACCACCTTTCAAGCCTTACAGTTTCTATTTTATAAGTGTCAAAGCCCTGCTAGAATTATCACATCTCAGGCCCTAAACTTTATATTTTAAAGTGTCATAACCCTACTTGAATCACCACAGTGTAGGCCCAATGGTTTCTATATTACAAGTATCATATCCTTATTATAATCACATTTCAGGCCTTATAGTTTCTATTGTATAAGTGTCAAAGTCATATTAGAATCACCACCATTCAGGCCTTATAGTTTCTATTTTAAAAGTGTCAAACCCTGTTTCTATTTTATAAGTGTCATAGTCATATTAGAATCACCACCATTCAGACCTTATAGTTTCTATTTTATAAGTGTCATAGCCCTGTAAAAATCACCACCTTTCAGTCTTTACAATTTCTGTTTTATAAGTGTCAAAGCCCTGTAAGAATCACCACCTTTCAGTCCTTACAATTTCTATTTTATAAGTGTCAAAGTCCAATTAGAATCACCACCATTCAGGCCTTATAGTTTCTATTTTAAAAGTGTCAGACCCTGTAAGAATCGCCATCTTTTAGTCCTTATAGTTTGTTTTATAAGTGTCAGTAAGAATCACCACCTTTCAGTCCTTATAGTTTGTTTTATAAGTGTCAAAGCCCAGTAAGAATCACCACCATTCAGTTATTATAGTTTTTTTTATAAGTGTCATAGCCCTATAAGAATCACCATCTTTCAGTCCTTATTGTTTTTTTTATAAGTGTCATAACAGGGCGTTAGAATCACCACCTTTCTGTCCTTATAGTTTGTTTTATAAGTGTCAAAGCCCAGAAAGAATCACCACCTTTCAGTCCTTATAGTTTTTTTATGTGTCAAAGCCCAGTAAGAATCACCACCTTTCAGTCTTTATAGTTTGTATTTTATAGGTGTCAAATCCCTGTAACAATCATCACCTTTCAGGCCTTATAGTTTCTATTTTATAAGTGTCAAAGCTCTGTAAGAATCATCACCTTTCAGTCCTTAAGTTTCTATTTTGAAAATTCAGACAATTAACAGAGACATCACCTTTCCGACCCCATAGTTTCTATGTTAAAGTGTCAAAACCCTACTAGAACTAACATCTATCCGACACAATAGTTTCCATTTTATGGTATCTTAGTCCTACTAGAATAACTATGTATTAGACCAGATAGCTTCCATTTCAAAGTGTCAAAGCCCTACTAGAACTCACAAATTTCATGCCCTTTAATTCCTGTTTTATGAGTGTTAAAATTCTATTACAATCACCACCTTTTATATCCTACTGATTCTATTTTATAAGTGTCAAAGCCCTAATAATATCACAACCTTTCAGACCCATAGTTTCTATTTTAAATTGTCATATCCCATAATAGAACTTGTCTCTTTATTTCAACCGCTCCAGTGGCCTAGTGGTTATAGTGTCCGCCTCAGATGCAGGAGCTTGAGGGTGTGAACCCTGGCTGAGTCATACCAAAGACTTATAAAAATTGTACTAACAGCTGCTTCGCTAGGCACTCAGCATTAAGAGGTTAGTGTTAGGACTGGTCGGCCCGGTGTCAGGATAATATGACTGGGTGGGACATCATGCTACATATCTGCGGCATGATGCCCTAGTGCCAGACATCACTTTAAACTGCCACACTGCAGACATTGTAGTGATATGACTGAAAAATTGTTAAAGCTACATTAAAAATCTAAAATCACATATACACACATACATACACACACACATACACTCTCTCTCTCACACACACACACACACACACACACACAAACACACACATACAGATTCTCTTTATTTCAATTTCAAAAAGTAATATAAGCATCGATATATATAGCACTTTCCTCAATACATTTCACCATGAATGTTTTTTGTGGATATGAATTTTTTGGGGCATTTTATTGATGTCTTTACAACTCTTCCATGGAACAAATATAGCAGGATTAAAAGAAACAAAGAAGGAAAGAAAGCATGACTTTCTATGTATGACACAGACACAGGCCTGGAACATAGGCTTAGATGTCTTTACGTACTACACAGGGTTGCTATGTACATGTCTAGTCTCATCAACTGAATAATGCATGTAATGTTCTATAGATTTAATAATCACTTAAAGAGAATGCATATGCTATATGAAAAAATTGCCTGTTCTCTGTCCATAACAATAAACAGTGATTCATATAAACAATATCCACCCAAGTCAATGTGAGGGAGAATGAGAACAATTACTGAGGTGATTTCTCTTGTCATTCAATCTCTTATCAGGTTACTAGGCAAATTATAATTATATTTTATTATTTCATATATGAACATGTCCGTTGTACATAATTAGTGATACTCATCACCATATCACATTATCATCTCACATCATTATCATCTCACATCATAATCATCTCACATCATAATATCACATCATCATCACACATAATTATCATATCACATAATAACCTCACATCATCATCTCACATCATTATCATGTCACATGACAATCTCACATCATCATCATCATCTCCCATCATCATCATCATCATCTTCACCATCAAACATATCATAATCATCATCTTCTTCCTTTCATGTTGGAGCAAGTGACTGTGTAACAAGAACAAGTAAAAAAAGCTGGGCATAAGTTTGACTAAATAAAAAACATAAGTATTTGAGGCTTGTCCATCTGTCTGTAGAGCCCCAAGTGGCCAAGTGGTCTAAAGCGCTCTCCATCACGGATCACTGCCATCTCACCTCTGTCTGCGTGGGTTCGAGTCTCGGGTTCGGCCAATGTGGATATGTGAGAAAGCTTGCCAGTAGCTTCTCGTGGGTTGGTGGTTCTTTCCGGGGTTCTTCCTCCACCATTAATACTGGCCACCATGTATAGCCTATCTTGTGCTGAAAAATGGCATTAAACCCTATAACAATAACAACAACCATCTGTCTGCAGACCCCTTATGATTGTCAGGATTCAGAACATTATGCACTGACTTTTTTTTAACCCTCCTAATCGGTCATTTCATCATAACCAACCACTACAAAAACAATCTATTTTACATAAGCAACATTATTATATGTCACATGAAAAACACAATTTTGAACCAACAAATTCCCCATGATCATGATATTTGGAAAAACATGAATTTAGCAAAATTCATCCACCAGAAGATTTTTTAAAAACAACAGGGGATGGGGTAATCTAAAACAAATCATGTGGTTATCACACTAAAATGACATATTCTGATCTGGAAAGTGCATATTTTTAGCTTTTTAATGCCTCTGGCAAGTTATAAACAATTAATGAACAGGTTTTACTTTCATTATTTTTCTACTAAAGATTATCAACACGGTCTTTGAAAAATGAATAAGGCTAAATAAAGAAGAAACAGGAAACACAGTGGTATTAAGAAAGTCCTAGTCATAAAAAAGCTTGGAAGGCTAAACATAAACCATAGTGGTATTAAGAAAGTCATAGCAGCCATATAAAAGCTTGGCAAGCTAAACATTAACCATAGTGGTATTAAGAAAGTGAGTCATATAAAAACTTGGCATAATAAAATATCTTGCTTGTGGTGATATTTTTTTATTAAAATCTAAATGCCACAAATCTCTTTAATAGATATTTTTAATTAATAACAATTAATGTCTTGATGCAAGATGGATGTTTTACAGTGAAGTTGCCAATGCCACAAGAACACCAGGATGCCTAAAACTCTACTTCAAAAATGTCTGCAAGTGTGACACTAAAAACTTCAATACTAACTTCAAAGAATGGGAGACACTGGCAAGCAACAGAGCTGTCTGGGACTGCAAGTTCTGGGTTACACAGCAAGTGCCAGTGGAGAAAAGAGAGTACCAGTTAGGTTCTATCTACTATGGAGCACTTGTGTTACACTTGTGGTAGTCCCTCACATTCTATGATAGGAATAATTAGCCACCAGAGGAAATACATCACAAACTAACAAATCATTACTTATGGCTGCTTTATATCCAGTGAAGAAGTAACAACAACATTAATGTCTGTCACTATTTTCCCAATAAATATAAAATTCCTGCAATATGACTTGGCTATTATATCAGATTAACTATATCAAACAAAGCCATGGATGGACAGGCATCCAGCCCCAGCTGGGTTTTGCACTACCTGGAAATCCCGGCCTGGCCAGATATTTCCCTGCCAGGTACCCAGACCAGGCAAAACTCCCTACCCACCCATCCCTAAATGTCCAGACCTGGCCTGGTTTTGCACAACTCAGTAAAAGCCAACACGACCAGTTAGTTCCCTATTGGGTACCTGGACCCAGTACCCAGTAAAATGTTCCTACCTGTCAATCACTAACCAAAACGTTTAATTCAATATAAATTGTCAATGATGCTAATGACCATCCCTCTCCATGTGACCACAAAACAAACTACAACACTCAGCAAGTTGGCCAGTATGCTATCTTGTTTGTAAAATAAGTGCCATATTAAAGCCTATGAATACATTTTGTCTATCTAATCTGGCCCCGTATTTTATGAAATTACCCTGTACTCTCCAATACAGCAGAATCTTTAATTACCCAGATTGTGTTCCATAACAGAGCAGAATCCATAATCATCCTTTTTTCTCTAATACAGCAGAATCTATAATTACCTTGTGCTCTCCAATACAGTAGAATTCATAATTAACCTGTGTTCTCCAATAGAGCAGAATCCATTTACCCTGTGCTCTCTAATACTGCAGAATCCATCTATTCCAGCCCTTAGCATTTACCCTGTGCTCTCTAATACAGTAGAACCCAATGAATTTGGCCCCTTATTACACATAATTACCCATGTAATCTCTAACAGAGCAGAATCCATTTACCCTGTGATCTCTTATTAATACTGCAGAATCCATTTACCCTGTGCTCCCTTTTATAAATACAGCAGAATCTATAATTACCTTGTGTTCTCTAATACTGTAGAATCCATTTATCCTGTGATCTCTATTACTGCAGAATCCATTTACCCTGTGCTCCCTTTTATAAATACAGCAGAATCCATAATTACCCTGTGCTATCTAATACAGTAACTGCAGAATCCATCTATTCTAGCCCTTTGTATTTACCTTGTGCTCTCTTGGCAGAAACCATTGAATTTAGCCCCTTAAATCATGTAATTACCCTGTGATCTCTAACAGAGCAGAATCCACTGACCCTATGATCTCTAATAAAACAGAACCCATCTAATCTGGCCACTCATAATTTAGATCCTTGCCCACTGAAACCACAAAAATGATCCCTTTGTTAAATTTTGATGGGGTTTTAACTCTGAGTATTCCAGTGCACTGCATAATCTGAACAGTATTTTAACACATTACCTAATCTCAACAGTATTTTAACACATGACCTAATCTGAACACTGAATATTCCAGCTTGCAGCCTAATTTTGTTCTCTTTTGGGGTCACAATCATAAATGAATTACAGGCGTTAAACTTTATTTACAATTACTGAGTACATTTCTTTTTAAAAATTCAATTTCCAAACCATTCTCATATTGAAACCATGGATCCTGACATTTCAGTTCTACAATGCATATGCATGTAATTTTTTGTCCGACAAAAAAGTCTTCTGATGTGAAAATCATGTACTATTGTATGTTCCTCATTTTAATTGGCAGCTAATCTAAAACTTGCAGATAAAATGTAATCTCATTTTAAGAAGTGACTTTCACCGTCATTTCTAATTCAATGTTTATTATATTTATGACAAAATACCCAATTCTACTTTTATGTGCATTATATTTATGACAAAATACCCAATTCTATTTTGGTGAGTATTGTATTTATGACAAAATATCATGTTCTCTGCTGCATACTATCTGAAACTCTTCCTGGTTGATAATGAAATATTAAATTAAAACCAATGCAATCCAGCAAATGCAACATAATTAAATTTAACTGTCAATGTGGTCTACAAATATGTAAAACCGTTTGTTGCATGAGGAAGCTGGTTGCAAACAGCCAATTTTCCCCACTGTTGAACCAATTTGGTTC
Source organism: Sinohyriopsis cumingii (assembly GCA_028554795.2). NCBI lineage: Eukaryota > Metazoa > Mollusca > Bivalvia > Unionida > Unionidae > Sinohyriopsis > Sinohyriopsis cumingii. Next base: position 74,987,044 of record CM068828.1, read on the forward strand.
TTTTTCACCAACTTTCAATATTTCTAACAATACTGTATTAAATCATTCAGGCATTTGAATGAAAACAAAATGAAGAATCAGGCCTTGCAATAAGGATAGCATTTACGATACCAATTACAAAATTTATGGCCTTTATTTCCAAAATGAAATGAAGAACATTTGGGTTGACTGATTCCATTCCTTTCAAATGAAATAGTAATGCTGCACAAAAAATAAACAGTGCTTGAAGCAAATACAAAAGAAAACAAGTGTTCAAAATAAAGTCATTACAGATATGGAAATTTAAGTTTTTCCTTTGACCCTAACAATATGAATGTGGTTGCACTAGGGTTACATGCCCCTTAGGCCATCTACACTTATACTGGTCAACGATTCACACCAAATATTTACCCTTTCTCTGTTGCAACATGTAATTCAGGATATAATCCAGAATCAGTTGGTAGATAGACAGATACACTGATGGAGGAAAATTATTGTATGCACTGATGAATCAGTACACACACACACACACACACACACACACACACACACATATATATGAGCTACAATGCAAGAAAATTCAAATGTCCTTCGACAATTTGACATCATTGTAGGAAAATTATGTCATACGAAGGAATTTATGTATTCAAACTATTATATCTCTGTTACTATTTACAATATTTTCACAATACAAACTAAATTATATTCAGAAAATATTTATCTTTCAGAAACATACAAAATCTCAAAAAGATATCTGTATGTTCCAAGAAATGTTTTCTAACATAGTGGTCCATATATATATATATATATATATATATATATATATATATATATATATATATATATATATATATATATATATATCCACTCTGCTATATCATGCTCAGATACAACATGATCATGACATGGCTCCCAAAATTTCATATACATGTAATTTTCTCGTACTTGAAAAAATATTTTTGGGGAAAACATCACATATCAATTCTAACATAAGATGATCACAGCAAGGCTCCTGAAATTTCATATGCAATGATTTTTCTTGTACAAGAAAAACAAATTTTTCTTCTTAAAAGTACAAAAAAATAACATAAAAATTGTATTCAGTGATCATGCTGGGCTTTGCCAATGTCACAAATTGCAACCTTTTCCTCACTGGCATTAAAATATACCATATGAAGATTTTATTTGTGACAACATCGTTGGCTTTTAAAACCCGTATATACAATCTTGAGTTTGGAGCAGAGAAACCAATTTTTCCTGGTAAAATCAGTTTCTTCAAGAATACTTACCCAATCATCATACCTTAGGAGAACTACTACTACCTCACAAATCCAGCCTCCCCCAACTTTTAGCTAAAAGAAGGTAAAAGTTATCTACCCACTGAGGTAGCAGTCAGTCAGAGAGATCTCTGCTTGGTATAGGGATTGGTGACATAACCAGTGAATACCACAGTCACTTCTGGAGCATAAGTCACTCTCACTATTGATGTAACTGCAGGGAGGCTGGAACGGTGTATGTGTATTTTGAATAATATTAGTATTCTGGTTTCTTCTTTAAATACATTACCCAATCATAATACCTTAGGAGAATAGTTAAAAGGTTGAGGGAGATACATCCCCTTACCCTAGAGATACATCCCCTCACCCTAGATATACATCCCCTTACCCTAGATATACCATCTCTGGTCCTCTTCTAGATAACCCAATCCATAGGAGAGTGGCTTTGAATAGGGAAATTCCACCTGCCCCCTGCCCCACAAATCCAGCAGAAATTGTGAAGCAGCAAGAAGCTGTCAAGCAACCTGGAAAGGTAAACTGTTTAGCTGGGAATATAGGTCCCACCAGATTAAACTGAGCCCTTTTGGATGACAGATCTCGGGGATAAAAGCTAGAGAATATGGATTCTGATCTCCATCCCACAGGCTGAATAATGTCAGCTAGAGAACAGTTCCAGTCAAATACTATGCTGGTTTTAAAAATGCATAACAAATTCATTTGAGCTGGTGCTTTTTTTCAATATGCAGATCAAATAACCCACTTAATCCAGAATGAAATAGTTTATGCTGATATATCTTCCTGTTCTCTTTTTTTGGAGAGGTACAAATAGGTGTGATCTCCCTCGACACAGCAGCTCTGTTCTATGTAGATACCACTCCAAAGCCCAAACAACTGGCTCTTGTAGGTGACCTTGAACTGAAATGTCTAGACTAGACAGTGGTTTCACAACAAAAGCCTGGTTACCCATGGACAGTGGCCTGTTCTTGATGATAAAGAGGATGCCATCATGAGTGAACCTAACCAGTCTTGCTGGAACTGCCTGATAGGCCTATTCCATGATCATGACCAGTCTTGTTGGAACTGCATGATAACCCTATTCCATGATTATGACCAGTCTTGTTGGAACTGCCTGACAGCCCTATTCCATGATCATGAAAAGTGTCAGTGATAGTGAAGCAGTAGCCTTTTATCTTACTCGGTGCTAACTTTCTCTCTTTTTGAAGAGCCAGAGGAGGAAATTAGCTATTTCCAGTATGTATGTCAGGAGAGGTATGATGTGTTCTTTTGTTGTTGTTGTTGTTGTTGTTGTTGTTGTGGTGTTTAACACCATATTTCAGCACTGGATAGGCTATGCATGGTGGCCAGTATTAATGGTGGAGGAAGAACCAGGGAAAACCCCGGGAAGAACCACCAACCCATGAGAAGCTACTGGCGAGCTTTCTGACATACCCACGTTAGCCGAATCCTAGACTCGAACTCATGCAGACAGAGGTGAGATGGCAGTGATCCATAACATAGAGTGCTTTAGACCACTAGGCCACTTGGGGCCCCGTGTTCTTTTGTACATCAGTGGGTGAAAATTTGACATTTGCTTTTGTATGTTTTCAGAGTGGAGGGCCTTCTTGCTTGAGTGATTCTTTCCATGACTGGTTGTTGGTTTTATTTCTGTTTATTATGGTCCAGATGTGCAGGTTCAGTAGCTCTGGGTAGGGATGCAACAACTGTCATCATAATGGTTGTTTAAGTAGATGAGGGAAAATCCCAATTTTCCAGGGAGTTTCCACTGCAAGATTATGAGATCCTTGATCCATGACTTCTCCCATCGGAATCGTGCAATGAAGATGAGACAACGCTCTCATTCTCTTGTTTTCTGTATTACTTTTGGAATCAGAGATGTCAGAGGGTAGACAAACACATCCAGGCCATTCCAGTCTATTGATAAGCATTGACAGCCCATGAATTTGGATCTGGCATTGGAGAAATGAAGGTTGGGAGTTTGGTATCCCACCTTGTTGCAAACAAGTCTACCAATGGTTGGTCCCATTGAGCATATATCTGAGCAAAAACCAAAGGATGGCAAGACCATTTTATCTGTATTGAATTTAGTTTATTGTTCCCAGCTAGTATGTTTAATCATCCCAGAATATGTTGAACATGGATTTGTTATTGATGACACCTCTTTAGAAGGTCCCACACCAGGATGCAAAGGTCTGGGCACTTGGTTCTGCCTTGCCATTTGAGACAGACAAGTCACTGCTGTTGAGTTGTTGGACAGAATGAGGATTCCCTTTCCATCTAAATATCCTGTCACCAGTGAGAGGCTTTCAAAATGGCCTTCATCACTAGAATATTGACATGCAGATGCCATTCCTGGGAGACCAACTGTTCCACTGGCTTTCTGAAAGGACAGTAGTAGGTGTGCTCTCCAGCCTTCTGTACTTGAATGCAAAAAGACTGTGAACTCTGGCTGTTGTACTTGCAGAGGTATACCTGATGTGAGCCAAGTCCCACTTCCATCGATGGTACCTCATATGTGTCCAGATGGTGTGGGACAAAAGAATCATTTCTAATGGATGCATATAATGGCAACCTTTAGGAAGATGAGGTCTCTGCCATGTTGAGCAAGCCTAAGAGGTGAGGTAATTCATGTATATATAGAGTTTTCCTGGAAAGAAAAGAAGTCACCATGGTTTGAATTTTCAGTGCCTGTTTATGAGGAAGACATGCTATGTGTGCCTGTGTATATAACTCCATACCTAGGTGAACACATTGTTGAGATGGTACAAGGTTGTATTTATCCTTGTTGACAAGGAACCCAAGATTGGTAAGGAGTGTAAGAAGGGTTATCATGTCATGTTCTAAGATATAACTCACCTGATGTTTTGCAGGATGTCATCCAGGTAAGTTGATCCTGCCACCACAGAGATGTCCAGACCTGCACCATTACCCAGGGACTGATGTCCAAATCGGAGCACTCTAAAATGGTATAGGATGTCACTGTCAGTGAATCGCAGGAACATCCTGGAAGCCTTGTGATAGGGGCATCTTTGAAGTCCACAGTGACTATGAAATCTCCCTCTTGGGCAGCATTCAAAATGCACCATAGTGTTTCCCATGAGAATCAAGAGGTGTGAATGATTTTATTGAGGGTGTTTATGTCAATCATTGGATGCAGAATGCCATTTCTCTTTGAAGCCAAGAAAAGTCTGGAATAAAACCTCAAATATGTTCTACCAACCTTTTATGGAAAGTTTAACATTCATTTATTTCTTGCTGCAAGATGGTGGCTTTGAATGGGTCCATTGGGATGATTGTAGCTGTTGGCACTCTTGAAAGAGGCAGAGGAGTGTGTTGAAAGTGATGCAAAGTAGCTCTGAAACTACTTTTCAAGTCTATGGATTGTCATGGCAAATCTTGTCCCATTCAGTAGTAAAGAATTAGAGCCTTCCTCCCACCCAGATCTGTGAGCAGGGCAGAGTGTGGATAATGTTATTTTTTTAGAGGTGGAGGCTGTGGGAGGAGAAACAGTGGAGTGAACAATAGGCCATCTCTGTATTTTATCCACTTTGGTTTGTGAGAACTCTGACGTTCGATGTGTGGAGCTTTGACAGGATGGTTTTTCAGAGGTTTAATGCCCTATGTGTGATCCTTGCATCTTATTTTTTGATTTCCCAGAATACCCCTGTACCAACACTGTGGTTGCAGGGAAGGGATATTGGTCTCCTTGATGGCTTATTGCAGACATCTTCAATTGGGCTATTAAACAGAAGCTTAGAGGATAAAGGCTGTGCTTATAGCTTGGCCTCATGGTGATCCTTAAGAAAATGTTGGTACAGAGCACTAAGTCTTGTTCTGCCAAATTAAGTTTGTAGCTGTGGTTATGGCATTGGCCAAAGTGTGTTGAGTGGCTCTGTTCAGTACATTCTTGAGACTGACTCACATTCATGCCCTTAGGTATTTGGAGTTGGAGAAGATAAACTATTTTCCACCTGTTGGAAGATAGCCATACAGATGAAGTCCAACACAGAATCCATGGCTACAGTACTGCAAACTAACTGCTGAGTGTCATCAAATGCCATCCAATCCATACATAAGGTAGTAAGATTGTCATCCCCAAAGCTGTGATATCATGGTCGACTGTTGGGGTTTCCAAATCAAACATTTGTGTATGGCAAAGGTACAACCACAGATGAAAGTTTGATGGGAGTTGCTTTTGTGAGAAGAAAATTTGGTTGATGCTTGGATCTTGTAACTGATGGAGAAGGCAGTTCAAAATGATTGTAAATCTTCCAGACTGCAGAAGTAATCTGAAGTGGGATTCTTCCATTTATAGATTCTGGAGCTCTGGTCCAGGTAGTTGATGGAGTGGGAGGAGGTGGGCAAAAATCTGCAGATAAGAGGCAGAAAAATTCTTCAAACGAGGTGGAGAAGGCTGAATCTTCCCATGACAATGTATAATCTAGAACCATTGATGGCACTTGAGAAAAGCAACATCGTCTTTGCTTGCATGAGGTGAGGATAAAGTCTCCTGTGATGCCTGATACTTACCTGGTGAAGCATGTCGAGGTCTCCCACTCACTAAACCTATAGAGTGCCCTGAATGAGAAACTGATTTACAAGCAGTCAATGATTAAGGAGTCTCTCCTTGTTACAGAGGGTTGAGAAATTTGTGAAGCAACGTATGTTGGAAAATGAGGAACTAAGGTTAAAATCAGAATAAATGAATATCTTGAGGTAGTATATGGATTACCCTGGTCTCTGTGATAGCTTGGATAGGTCAGGTTTGACGTAATGTATGCCAGGATGTCTTCTGGTGACTCAGCCTGCATAGTTGTGGTTTTGGCCCTTCATGATCCTGTGTATATGGCCAAGGCCAGTCAAACAAAAATGAGTCATCTCTGTGGAGAGGATGCTGTCCAATTTGTTAAGTTGGGACAGGTAATGGGATATTTGACCCACATATATTTTCCGTGTACCTGCTGAGTGAGAGGAAACTTTGGCTGTTTGTTTAGCTCTTTCCCTTGCTATTCTACAGGATATATAGAACTGAACCCTGAGGTGGCAAGGGCAATAGGAGTTGCCAATAATGAAGAGTCCTGTGGTGGTGACTTGTGTGCTGGAACTGTCCACGATCATGTAGATTTCTGGCACTTTGTGGCTTAAGGGAAATTAGTTGACTTACCTCTCAGTCAATATTGGAACTTATCTGGAATACCACTGGAATTCAGTAAGAACTATTTGGAATACCACTGGAATTCAGTGAACCTTATCTGGAATACCACTGGAATTCAGCAGGAACTTATTCGGAATACAACTAAAAATCAGGAGCAGCATACTTGGAATACTACTGAAATTCACTAGAAACTTATTTGGAATACCAATGGGATTCAGCAGGAACTTATTTGGAATATCACTGGAATTCAGTAGGAACTTATTTGGAATACCACTGGAATTTAGTAGACTTTTTATTAATTTGCATTACTGTACATTCTTTTTAAATGTTCACTTTGTATTATAGGGAAATAAATTATTCGCTGAATTTTAAAACACTTGTTGGGTTTTTCTCTTTTCTGCTATTTAGTATAAGACCATAGAGTCTTTATATATAATTTCTAAGCTACTAAAAATTCAAATTATGCTTATAATACACAGACACTAAAAGATTATACGTTCAAGAATTAACTGTATATCCATTTTGCAAGTACAATTTACTGAATACATATCCATTTCATTTCCAGGTATTAAAGTCATTCATATGTATTCAAAACATTTGTATATTAACAGTATTGCAAACATTCACTTTCAAACTCCATACAAGATTCTTGAATATAAGATATATCAATATTTATGTAAATTAGACTAAGATCCTTTGTATGTAGTTTGTCAGTAAGAACCAACTGAGGCCATTCCATATATAACAAATATGGACCAGTTGAGGCCATTCCATATATAACAAATATGGACCAGTTGAGGCCATTCCATATACAACAAATAAGGACCAACTGAGGCCATTCCATATATAACAAATATGGACCAACTGAGGCCATTCCATATGTAACAAATATGGACCAGTTGAGGCCATTCCAAATAAAACAAATAAGGACCAGATAAGGCCATTCCAAATATAACAAAAATGGACCAGCTGTGGCAATGCCATATATAACAAATATGGACCAGTTGAGGCCATTCCACATACATGTATAACAAATAAGGACCAGCTGAGGTCATTCCAAATATAACAAACAAGGACAAGCTGAGGCCATTCCAAATATAACAAATAAGGACCAGGTGAGGCCATTCCATATATAACAGATATGGATGAGTTGAGGCTATTCCATATATAACAAATAAGGACCAACTGAGGCCATTCCATATATAACAAACATGGACCAAATGAGACCATTCCATATTTAATAACTATGGACCAACTGAGGATATTCCATATATAACAAATATGGACCAACTGAGGCCATTCTATATCCAACAAATAAGGACCAACTGAGGCCATTCCTTTTATAACAAATATGGACCAAATGAGACCATTGCATATATAACAAATAAGGACCAACTGAGGCCATTCCATATGTAACAAATATGGACCAGTTGAGGCCATTCCATATGTAACAAATATGGACCAACTGAGGCTATTCCATATATAACAATTATGGACCATCTGAGGCCATTCCATATATATAACACATATGTACCAACTGAGGCCACTCCATATATAACAAATATGGACCAACTGAGGCCATTCCATATATAAAAATATGACCAACTGAGGCCATTCTATATATAACAAATAAGGACCAACTGAGGCCATTCCATATATAACAAATATGGACCAAGTGAGGCCATTCCAAACATAACAAATATGGACCAGCTGAGGCCATGCCAAATATAACAAATAAGGACAAGATGGGCCATTCCAAATATAACAAATATGGACCAGCTGAGGCCATGCCAAGTATAACAAATATGGACCAGCTGTGGCAATGCCATATATAACTAATATAAACCAGTTGAGGCCATTCCAGTATATAAAAATAATGATCAGCTGAGGTCATTCCATATATAGCAAATATGGACTAGATGAGGAAATTCCAAATAGAACAAATAAGGACCAGATGATGCCATTCCATATATAACAAATATGAACCAACTGAGGCCATTCCATATATAACAAATAAGGACCAACTGAGGTCATTCCAAATATAACAAATATGAACCAACTGAGGCCATTCCATATGTAACAAATAAGGACCAGCTGAGGTCATTCCAAATGTAACAAATAAGGACCACATGAGGCCATTCCAAATATAACAAATATGGACCAGCTGAGGCAATGCCATATATAACAAATATGGACCAGTTGAGGCCATTCCATATATAACAAATAAGGACCAGATGAGGTCATTCCAAATATAACAACTAAGGACAAGATGGGCCTTTCCAATTATAACAAATACAGACCAGATGAGGCCATTCCAAATATAACAAATAAGGACCAGCTGAGGCAATGCCATATATAACAAATATGGACCAGTTGAGGCCATTCCATATATAACAAATACGGACCAAATGAGGCCATTCCAAATATAACAAATAAGGACCAGATCAGGCCATTCCAAATATAACAAATATGGACCAGTTGAGGCCATTCCAAATATAACAAGTAAGAACCAGCTGAGGCCATTATATATTTAATAAATAAGGAACAGCTGAGGCCATTCCACATATAACAAATATGGACCAGCTGAGGCCATTCCAAATATAACAAATAAGGACCAGATGGGCCATTCCAAATATAACAAATATGGACCAGCTGAGGCCATTCCATAAATAACAAATAAGGACCAGCTGAGGCCATTCCAAATATAACAAACATGGACCAGCTGAGGCCATTCCAGATATAACAAATATGGACCAGCTGAGACCATTCCAAATATAGCAAAAAAGGACCACCTGAGGCAATTCCAAATATAACAAATAAGGACCAGCTGAGGCCATTCCATATGTAACAAATATGGACCAACTGAGGCAATTCCAAATATAGCAAATAAGGACCACCTGAGGCCATTCCAGATATAACAAATATGGACCAGCTGAGGCAATTCCAAATATAACAAATATGGACCAGCTAAGGCCATTCTATATATAACAAATATGGACCAGCTCAGGCCATTCCATATATAACAAATATAACAAGAAAGATGATCAGAAGGAGTTATTTAGGTAAGTTGATGGGCATCTGTAAGCTTTAGAGAAAAAGAGATGTAAACATGTTTCAGAGCAGAATGAGGGTATACACACACACACACACACACACAATGTTACAAGCCAGGGGTCTTTACTTGACCGAGCAGTGTCAAAACCCTGGCGCGATTCCCGCTGGAAGTGATAAGTTTACCCCAACTTTCCAAAGACTTCCATACAATTTCAGTTGTAAATTTGAAAGCCTAACGTCTCCATTCTATACCTAAATTTTACTCTAATTAATGCAAAACCACAGAAAGAACAACCTGCCAAATATCTATCAACCACACATCTGTATGGTTTCTCTTCATCGGGGGGACCCAGAGTGGCCAAGTGGTCTAAAGTGCTCACCGTTCCGGATCACTGCCATCTCACCTCTGTCTGCGTGCGTTCTAGTCCAAGGCTCTGCTTGCATGGTTATGTGGGAAAGCCTGCCAGTAGCTTCTCGTGGGTCAGTGGTTCTTCCCTGGGTTTTCCAGGGTTCTTCCTCCACCAGTTATACTGGCTGCCATGTATAGCCTATCATGTGCTGAAAAATGGTGTTAAACCCTAAAACAACAACAATCTTCATCAGGTTTCCATACCTCCAGTTGTTCATGTGGTAGAAACTATATGAGTATCCCCTAACACTGGGAACTATTTTAACTCCGCCACCTTAGGCCAGTCAATGTATACTTTCCAGGCACATTTCACCTATATAACTGCACCACATTTGCCACCATGGTGACATAAATGGTATATGCTGAGTCCCTTCCTATTTATTCCTTTGTGTAATTTACTGGTTTCCTACTGTAAATACTGCCAATGCAGTCACACCACCAATGTACACCACTAGATTTTAATATGGACTTCTTACTCCAAGGACATTCATTGGTTTTGGCTTGAATTCACTACAAGTGAACCATGGCATCACGGAAACTCACTAACACTTCACTTCATGACATCTGCTCCTAGTAACTGGCTAATTATTTCGAGTTGAGGATATTTCCATTGTGCTGAATTCCAATAATCACACAAGTAATCACACAAATCTAAGAATTCCTTAAAATGGGGCGCTATAACCAAATACACATACTCCAACTTTATTACAATACATACATGTATAGTATATAATATACATATTGACAATGCTGTATATGGCTGTATGGCTGGCTGTATGTATGGCTGAAAGAATGGATAGACAGAAGGATACACCAAAATTTTGATATCCCTTAAGTTACAGATCATAATCTATCACAATTTTGACATTTTATATACTCACATGGCTCCTCTAACTGTACCCCAACCCAGTCTCCAGCTTTCGTGGCTATGCTACCCTTGTACTGGACCACTCCTTTTATGACCCCCCATTCCATATTGACCTCCACTCTCTGTCCAAGATTGATGTTATGGAATAAAACCATGGCAAGATTGTGTTGACTCTCTATATGTTACACAAGGACAATCATCAGGTTCTCAGAATATCTAAAAAGAATGATATGAAACATAATCATTTGTATTGTTGTGTTCAGTATTAGATATGGGTGGAACTGTTTATTCACATTATTATTGTCTGGAATTACAAGGTGCTCAATAATACCCTTGGACAAAAACATTAATCTGGAATTATAGTGAATTCAGACAAGAACATTTTAAGATTATATTATTGTGATGTATCAAAAGACTGCTGGCATATCATCACACTTCAGGCCATGGCACGTTATCACATTCAAGACTACAGTCATTTGGACTAGTGATATAACATTATGGACTATTTGGGAATTTACTCACAGTACTGTAAGTTCTTTTTAAATTTTCACTTTGTATTCTAGGAAAATAAATTATTTGTTGAATTTTACAAAACATCTTGGTTTCACTCTTTTCTATTACTTGTACTTAGTTTATGACCTTAGAGTCATCATAAACCTCAAAATAAATATTCATTTTGACAATCTGTACTGTAGGGTTAATTATGGCATGGTATTATGTCACTTGTTTAGGCTTAAATAAACAGTAGCACAAGAATGTGTGAAAACAACAAGCTTTGAAAAAATACAATCTATTTCCCTGGAAAAAGTCTGTAAAAATGAAAAAAAAATGAACTTAAGGTTTTATAGAATCAAATCCAAAAATAATCCAAGAATAATCCAAGAATAAAATTTTCATAATCCTAATAACAAAATGTTCTACTGATTTCACATTCGAATCCCAATGGAGAATCCAAGATGGAAGACGATGACGTATGCTGCAATCTGTAGTGTTGAAGTATACAGTTCTTTGTAGAAACAAGAATTATCACTCCGGTTTCTGATAGCTGAATAAATTTTTATAAAAAACTGTTTTTGTTCATCAATTTCACATGAGCACATGCATTTTCCAGAAAAAGAACAGAATTAATCCTTTTGAATCAAAGGAACTTGAAATAACTCCAAACCAAGTAATTTGAAATAACTCCAAACAGCACAACATACAACTAACAGTTTAACAGCCCAGCTTCTACTGAGATTAACTGTCCAAAACAGAGATTACATCGTTTCCAAAACCATAAACAAGGGGTCAAGTGATCATCTTGTTAAAGGTTATAGAAGGCAAGTACTTGTTACAGATCACATTTACCCAGTGTGACCCTGACGAAAACCAATCGTTTTACCCTAAGAAATAAAAAAATAAAAAAATTGTTGACATCTTAAACCCGAAATCCCATCATGCCCTCGACAACAACCAATCATTTTAAAATGAAATAGAACTTGTTTACGATGGCTGCTACAAATTTTCAAACAAGGTCATGATTTAGATCAACACCATTCCTGGTGTTTATAAACTAACAGTCAAGGTCAAATTATTTTCTGAAAAAAGTATCATCTCTAGTGAATAAATTCACATTACAATATCATGTAATGAAAAATGTAAAAAAAATAAAACTGACAAACAATTAAATTGAAATAAATATATATTAAATCAGATATAATTAAATCAAATATATATAAAAGTGGAGAGATTTTTCTTCATAGACCAAGTTGGTTATGCTGATTTTTTTTAACAAACTTTTGACTTTCATTTAAAATGATTAATGATTTTTTTCTTACATTCTTTGACATTTGTATCAGTGATTATCATATATTTGATAAAAAAACAATGACCCTGAAAAATGTTTAGCAGATGTTTGATTCACATGAATCACATGAAGTTTCACCCATAAGGATTTAACACGTATCTGTCATATATTCAGAATGAATCTAAACAATATTTTATGTTAGGTATATCTTCTCTGAAATTAATAAATTTTACTAATCTTTGATAATACTTTTCTTATATTCTACCTAACTTTCTGGAAAAGAAAGCACTGTTTAAAAATATAAAAATCATCTTCTAAGAGCAGAAAAATAAATGTAAAGTAACACAGTACTTGAATTTTTCTCATCAAACAAGTCATTTTTTGTATGAACAATTCTTTAAAAAATAATGTAAACTATCATTTTCCTGTTTCTATGTGACAATCTCAAGTGCAATTAAATTTTCTCTCTGATTCCTACATGTCCAACTTATGAAGTCATGGTTTATGCTTAGTGAGGCTGTCTGTACAATACAGATGAGAGTGGTCTACCTTTTTTGCCAAGTGTCATGGCACATAATTTAAAAATGCATGTACTGAAGAGAGATTACTCCCTTTCTAAGGATCTGTATTTACTTAAAGGTACCACAGTTAGACTGTGAGTTTTTATCTACCATCATGTCATGGGTCTTATCTTTTTATGTGTCATGTATTAGTTTATAGTCTAGAATGGCAGATGCAAACATGAAGAGTAAATGGGGAGAGGGTCTGGTTACTCCCTTTCTAAGGATCTGTATTTAGTTAACTCTTTACCTTCTGCAAGTACTTGCTGCCCTGGCTACTAAGCCTGATTAGCAGCCTGCCTTCTAGCAGCAGTTTGTAGACTGAACCCCAAAGCATCATAATAGCTGCCTGAGTGAGAACTTCTTGAGTTATTTACATGCTGTCTACATTTTCTGTATCAATTTTGTCCCATGCAAACTATGTAATTTAATGTAAAATAAAACTTTAAAACACTTACCAACGTTTTGTGCCACTCATTTCCATCAACAAGTACACATAATCCACAGGAATCAATGTTTATATTCACATATTTATAATAAAAAATATATCTCAATGTTATGTGTTTAAAATGTATATTAGATTACTTTTCTCACCACTATTTTGCACACCAATGTGTCCACTATTTTATTGCAGATTTGGTAATTTTTTATGATACTGCCTGAAGCACGTAAAAAGAAATATATTTCCCTTGCATTTTCTTCTAAAATAAATGCTGTCCCTGAAAATGCTGTAAAGTCGTCCACATTTACCAGTCTCACGTGTTCTGACCAGATTTGATTGTCTCACGTTTCAGATAAATCTGAAATGTCTGGTGTCAAAACAGGTCTTATACTAATGTCCAATCCTTCATCTTGAATCTGGTTAAAATCAATATCATCACTTTCAAATCCTTCAAAACTTCCATCAGAATCGGCGTCGGAATACATGAATGTTGACATTTTGTTTTACTGTCACCAATGACCTTGTGTTCAATAGAATTTCCCGCTTATATGCTGTAAAACTACTAATAGAATACGTTCATCGTTTTATGTAAGGACTATTTTCATTGGCTAAATATTATAAAAGAGAACGGATGTTTGTAATTTCATCCAATACAAAGCTTTAGTATGAAACGTGTATATGCGTATCTGGGGTTTCCCAACCCTTGGCCAGAAACGCATGTATGAGCCAGCCGGGACAGAGAGAGTATTATTAGCAGCTTGTATATGCATCTCTGGGGTTACAAGCTATTTTTATGGCCGCATATATGCATTAGCAGAAGGTAAAGAGTTAAAGGTACCACAGTTAGACTGTGAGTTTTTATCTACCATCATGTTATGGGTTTTATCTTTTTATGTGTCATGTATTAGTTTATAGTCTAGAATGGCAGATGCAAACATGAAGAGTAAATAGAGAGAGGGTCTGCTTGCTACCTAAAACCAGAAACTACTAATTCTGCCAGTAATTAAACCAGCAACTATCATGACCATAGGAAAAAGCTACTGTATCTCAGCAGAGACAAGGTTAAAGGCTGAAAAAGTGGTAGTATGAAATGTGACATGAAATTGCACAGTAAGAAAAAGTTATTTTGCCCCAAAGATTTACATTTATTTTCTAGGAGAAAAATATCATTATTAAACAGATTAAAAACTTATTGTTTTTGTAAGAATACATGATATATGTCATCTTTGTAATTCCAGCCTTGTTAGGTTCCCCGCTTATATGAATTGTAAAGAAGGTGCTGTAATCTCAGGAACTGCAGTGTATTTAAGGATGGAGGATACAGCGAACTGCGCATACTTTCAAGCATTTATCCGATTCACAGAGTAGAAAAATGTTTTTAAAAATCTGGCTAGTTTAGTAAATTTAAACAGAAATATCTGAGTCCTAGATAATCTTAGCACATAGGCATTGAATGTAATTAGTTTAACAATGGTATACAAAATATTATAAAAATAATAAAAACAAAGACTGACTTAAGGCATTAGTTTAGATGGTGAGTCTTTTGAACCATCAGAACAGCGACAAGTTCTTATAAAAAAACTAATGCAAAAGAGAATGGATTTTAACACTAATTACAGATAACCAATGAAATACAGAGAAAAAAAATAGTACTGCTTCTCATTCATCAGTAACATGGTTTGTTTTGTACACCAAGTTTGTAAGTTTCAATAAGCAGATGATCTTCAAAAGTTGGAAAGACCTACAAATGGAGTCCCATCAGGGGTCAGAACGTTAATAATCTACCAGCATCTTTAAAGAATTTGAAAATGAAAATGCCACATCTTGTTTGTGCACTCAAGGTTTCTTTCGGGCAAATTAGATAACTTTATTTTTACAAGCCTAAGATGGAGCCTGGGCATGCATCAGGCTATCCAATATTTTAGCTGGGCTTTGATGTTAAATTTTGTTATTACAAAATGACAATGGTAACTGTTCAATTTGATTTAAATGTGGAAGCAACTGACTTCACTTTATGCATGGGGAAATATAATAAAATTTCTCTAGCAGAAATCTGTTTCTTTGCTTCTTTTTTCTTTTAAAAATAATGAGTCAAATTTGCTATTTAAAACAAATATTTATGTTATCCAGTATAATACCAGATTAGCTGATTAGACAACTAAGCATAAGGTAATGAGCGTCAACGTTTTTCTAATATGGGAACCATGAAGTTTTACTCGTTAGATGAGTACAATATTCATGAATTCCCTTTGCGAGTTTTGCAAATTTTTAATTTGTCTAAGCATGGGTCGGGATTTCTATGTTCGAACTTTATATGCCATATTATTAAAGACAAAATCTTTTTAATGAGCTTTCCTGAAAAACAGCCAGGTGTCACTTTTTAATAATTATCTTTACGCAAGTCCGCCTTATTACACAGAAAGAAACACTCGCAACCAGCACATTTGTTTTGTAGTTCAAATTTTGGTAGATCAAAATAGATATATCCTCCATACTTCAAAGAGGTGTTATGGTCAACAATGGTATCAGTAAAAGCAAAGTATATTATGTTACTGTTCTTCACATACTAATCATACACCAAAACTCTCTCTCTAGCAGGTGCTCGTCGCCATTGTTATTTACGTGTATCTACGGAAATTCGGATTTCGTTAAGCTATGAAGAAGAAGAGGATCTTTTCCGAGAGATACCAAACGTGCGCTCCGTATAGTGTTGGGTTCTCAAGTGTATATATTTTTGTACAAAATCTGAGACAATATATTGATCCTGAGTCTATGTTGAAATATGGCGGCCTCCTAAAGGCACAAAATGTAATTCAGCTGGTGATCTAACTGAATTATTTGTACTCACAAACAGGATATGACATTACTTTATTGAAAAAATCTATTGTCAATTTTATCTTTGCGTTATTGCAGCATCAGAAGAAACTTGAAACAGCCTAAAGATATCATCTACATGTCATGACTGGTGCCATCTGAGTCCGGATGGAATCTATCCCTACATTGTACACCAGATATCACCTGTTCCCTGTTGCTGTTCAAGTGAGGTTCCCAATGCATGGTAAGATCATAAGGCCTAATGCATGGTAAGATCAATAGGTGGATCTGTTGAGGGGTCCCTAGACTCTTTAATAATTATAGTACAGTAGCGTGCCTAGTCGGACAGTAAGACTAACGTCTCATTAGAGCGCAAACCATTAGAGCTTATCACTAGAGCGCAAAAATATTTTTGTGCTACTAGAGCTAATCTTATTAGGGCGCATCCCATTAGAGTGCGAAGAACTAGTATCACTTGAGAACGAACAATGAAAAACACATTTGTTAACTGTAATTTTATATTTATTTTAAATGGGTTGATTCAGAATATGACTAATACCAGTTAGAGGTTGGGTCGGCATTATGTCACAAGCTTAGCGACCTACTTTCTGCCATATTGCAGAGGTGAAAACAGTTGCTTAGTAACAGTACAGTAGTGTTATGTTCGATATGCAAACCATTTTAGTTTACCTGCATTTTGTTTATTATTTCTGTTTTCTGTTCAAAAGTGCTGCATAGTCTTCTGTAAAAGCAGGATATAAAACCACGAATGTGTCTGTTGAAAATTTTTATGGACATAATATATTTTAGGTTGATAAGGGTGGTAGTGGTGTGTACATGCACAGGAGTCTGACGTTTTATCAATAAAGTATGGCGAAATCTCAGACAACATGAAATCACCTTATCGGTAATATAAATGAACACAAGGAGTGCAAGCGTGACCACAACCCTCTGCTCGATTCGACTTTTCTCAGGCGTCTTTTATTGCTTCAGAATCTCAGAAAGACTGAAAAAACTACACATATACATTCAAAAAGACAGTGACATACGTATAACTCTCGGACGATCATGTCATGAATCCAATACACCAAATTAACCTTTATTTTGACCATTACGGTCACAAACCCATTCTGTTAGAATCCACCAGACGGAAGTAGCCCATTCTACCAATGTGTTTGACTGATTTTCTAGGGGTTGCCACCTGGTAAGATTATCTGTTGTTTCTACTGATATTTTTTTCATAACAGAAAATAATAGTGGAGTAGAAAATATGATACTTATATGAGAGATGTACTATTTATTATGATGATGATGAAAATGATTGAGAGAAGAAGGTGAAATAACAATAGGAAAGGAGAATATATTACCAATAAGGTGATTTCATGTTGTGAGAGATTTACCGTACTTTATTGACTCCTGTAGTACGTGTCACGTACATGTGTACATGACAATATACGCCAATTAGTGTCAAGGCAGTTTGAAGGCTGATTGTTATATAGTTTGTGTATTGTATACTTTTCATGTATAAAATGAATATAAATGCAAGGTTCATAAGATCACTTGGCCATTTTTGCAATGTTTACAAAGAGATACTGGATAGCGATGCTATGCACGATATTTACAGAAACTTAAAAGCTGTGGAAATTAATGATTGTCCTTATAAATTTCCAGCAAATATTTTGGTAAATTACCCAACAAAATGGCCTAAAGTGACTTGGCCTGATATTTGCAACTATCTTACAGATACATCTGGTAAGTTTGTTTTTTAAACAAAATATTTTGTTGAAGTAATTGAACACCTTTTTCTCAAACCTATTTTTCTTTAATTAAACTATATCAAAATCTGAAATTTTCAGTTGGTATTGCTTGTGAATGTGATCCTAATTATTTTTTGAAAGTTCTCATTAATTTATATTTTTCCATAATTATTATTCTTTATTTGTCCTATTAAGCCTTGATTAATAAGTACTAAAGGTTGCGTATTTTTCAACCTATGTACATTTATCCACACAGCGTTTATAACAATAATTACAAATCTTAGGCATATTTTAAAATGTTGTATAGATGTCACCCACACGTTCCTAAAGTCACTAGAACAATGGCGGTCGTAACTATGCACTGAAAATGCCCGGATGTGAAAAAGTGCCGAGATTCCCGACCTAACCTATCAGTTCAATAGCATCAATGCTCCCATCGTTGTACATTACCGTCAGTCTCTGAATGCGTTTTTCAATGTCTAAATATATCTTGTTGGGTCATACCACTTCTTGTCTTGCAGTGATTTGCATTTGTGTAACGGAGGAACTTGCCTGCTCATCACAAATTGCTGTAAGTAGATGCCAGATATTCGGATGATGTTTGTTGACCAGACTTTTAAAGCGGTTATTCCATCCCTCACAATGATTGTTCGTACGTAGGTTGACCTGGTAGACATTCCACATTTGTATAGGAATGTTTACCATCCACTGTTGTTCAAAATATCCGAATAGAGGCACCAAAACATGTGAAGTGGAGGAACGAAGCTGTTGAAAGATTGACCGGATAAGCAGCCTTAGTACAAATCCTAAAGCCATCAACTGCCTGACTTGTAACTGAACAGTATCATCCTTTGCATAAGTGTTCACCAATCTGACATATACTTCCTTCTTCAGACACTAGGTCTTGCGACTGGTTTCTATATCATGGTCTCTAAATTATAGTGATCTTGACCAAGGATCAATCTATTATAGTATTGTGTTTGTGTTATATATGTATCTATATTGTTTTATTCATCTAATATCGTGTTTGTGCTAGGAATGACCACTTTATATATTTTAATTTGCATTACATTTTTTTATCTTGTTTATTTGTGTACAAAAAAGAATAAACCGGTGTAAGGTATAATAGTTGTATAAAATTATGTGTATTGATGGTTCTCTGGTTTCTGTCCAGTAATTATTTCCTAATAGTGATGAGACTGCCATTTTTGTACATATTATAATATATATATAACATCAAACGTGATGGCAATTCAATCTTGTTGAACTTAATTTTTTTCTCCACGCCCTATTGTGAATGCGCTCGAGTGAGATTTTTTGTGCCCTACTGGGATTAGCTCTAATGAGAAGAGAGAAAAAATTCAGCACCTCACTGAGTGGCGCTTAAATGGGATGCGCTCTAGTGTGACCAAACCAGTAAGACATAGCATGTTATTTTTGTTTTAGCACTGTCTTACTACCCAAATAATGGGTCTGTATAGCGTGTTAGGATGTCAGTTGACATCACAATGAATAATCAATGTTTTAGGACTCTCTCACACACTTGGCAGCCCATATCAACACTCTTCCACAAATTGATATGTAATTAATATACTTACTGTGCTGTTTTTATCCTGGTGGAATCAAAATCTGACACTAGCGAATGGATGCATTTTTATGTTCCATTAGCATACATTTGAAATGTGATGGTAGTTGAGGTATGCTGAAGTATGTTCGAGTAGGTTCATGTGGGGGATATGTTTCTTGAAAGAAACAAAATGTTGCTTACAGTTTCAATAGGCATAATATATTTTTTATTCATTTTGTTAAAGAATAATATTTCAACTTTACCCAATTTTGGCATTCTTGGCTTTCATCACTTTCCAGCCAACTGAAATGTAGGCCAATGAAACTTGAAAACAGGTCCATTTCTTTTGTGAGAATTTGAATTTATTAGAGAAAAGACATCAGAGTAAGTAGTGACTGACAAAAATATCGTGACTTTACTTTTTAGAAAGTGTCATTTTTCTTGCCAGTGTGTGAGATATTCCTGAAGATTTTATTCATGTTATGATGTTGGTTGACATCAAAACATACTACACAGCGCCATTAGTTAGGCAGTAAGACCCTGACGCACACAGCATAAATATCAGCATCGAGGTCTTACATATAGGACTATAGCCTGCCTTATTCTTGCAAAACTAGACAAGAAACCATTCGCAGATTGGAGATAACAATTTATGTACTGATGAAAGTTGCATTACTTGCATATTTATTGACTTTCTCCAATCTTGTATTCAGCAATTATTTTAAATGAGTCAAATTTTGCAATAATTGGTGTCCAATGGAATGTAAATGTCTCCTACCACATAAAATGAGATTTGTTATATTCTAGCGGCAGGATGTAATTGCTGTACTAGTGCCCGAACAGTTAACATAACCATCAGAGTAACATGCAGAATCGTTGTCTTGTGGAGAGAAAAAAAAACAACCCAGCAACAAAAAATCCAAAGCAACAAAAACAAAAAGTTACGCTAGTTAGAAATATTTACATATCTACAATCATTATGAGCTTATGAAGCAGTATGCCCACTTATTCTCAGAATATGTAATGCAGGAACTAGACAACATGTACTCTCCATGGCACCTCAGTTTCTAAGCAGTATACTGGGGATCAGGCATCACATTTCCTCATCTTTACAGCCATCAGCTGCATTTTTTATTTTTTCAATCGGTGATATTGACTGTTTGAAACTAATGTGCTCATACAGTTTACTGCTGTGTATTTTAGAATGCACTTATCCAAAAATAGAAATTTTTATTTTATAAGTAGAATGTAATTTTATTTCAGAATTTGATTTTCTTTATTTATGTACCCGGATTGGTACTACAAGCCCATCTTTTATGGACATTCAAAATTCAGTTATGAGGTATTCTTCCATTGTCTTTCACTCCTTCATTTTGCAGTTTGTTTACTTTAAGATTTAATTACCTATTAGAGACTGACCTTTTTGTTTGGAGCATTGTTTCTAGGATTATATATATATATATATATATATATATATATATATATATATATATATATATATATATATATATATATATATATATACATATATATATATACCCTTTAACACAAAATAATATGTTTGTTCAGCTAATTTTTTAATGAATATAATAGTTGGTTTATTTACTATAAATCAAAGCTAGAACAGATCAGAAATGCTTTCAGGATGGCCAGCTATACAATGCCTGTCTGCCAGTTAGCTTGCATGTGTTATTACTACTCCTAAATGACTGTAATTATTCTAAGGTAAGCGCTTCAAATAACAAAAAAAATAAAAAGCTGTTTACTTGTATGTTAGGCATTCCCAAAATAAACATTTTAGAGTATACATTTTGAACATCGTGAATAAAGAAAAATTGAACATTTTTAGTTAAATTTACACTAATTAAAGGTCAGTAAACTCTTTCTGTATATGTAATGGTGTAATTATTTTATTGTTCAAGTCTGCAACAGCCATCTTAAAAATGTTATCCCTACTTCTGAATGGATGGTCATATCAACATGGGATTTTGACCAAAAAGACTTCTTATGATACCTGGTTGGTTGTAAATAAACATTTTGCTGATCTTACACCCAGTATGGTTTGAACACTGCAAATAAAAAGAAGAAAACAGTATCATCTTAGATTCCAAAATGTTCTTCTTAATCAGTAGAGCAATAGACCCTTCTTGGAACTTTTGGTTTTTAGTTTATTAATTAATATGAATTACTGGTATAATTAAATTGATATATACTGGAATATCTTTAATTATCTAAGTGGAAACAGTCATAAGCAATTACAACATTCTGCAATGATAAGGTTTCACTACGAGACGTAATGTGTAAAATATTTTTGCTGCAATCACTATGTATAGAAGGTCAGTTATGTGACTGGAAACTTTCGTCACCTTGACATCTTTATTTTGTCTTGAGTGATGTGACTGTGCTTTCAGAAAGTCAGTCAGTATCAAATTTTTCTATTGATTCATTCTTTTCTTGTTAATTTCAAGAAATGGAAACAGTGTTGAAATACCTTTTTTATTAAGGTCTAGTGCTTCCTAGTAACTACCAATATAAATATTTATCAAATCGTTTATTTATAACGGAATTCCAAATACTGCTGGATTGTGAAACCCATTAAAATAGGAGAAAGAAATTTAAAGATTTTTTAAACCACATTGTTCTTATCATTATTTTCAGAAATAAGAGAATATTTTTATTGGTACAAGGTATGAGTCTGTATTGGTGTAACTTGTTTTGATATACAAACTAACATTTGCAACAATCATGTAAATGAAAAATTTGAAATGTGCATAGAAAATGTTTACCATTACTCTAAATAACGTTATATAATTTATATGCCAGGGTATCAGAATAAAATTACATGTATCAACACTCAGTACGTTGAAAAACACATATTACTTTAACTTGAAATTAAGTTTCAGTACAGATATAAAGAATTACCATTCTTAGCATGACATCATTGGTACCACTTATTTATAAATTGTCACATTTGTTTGTAACTGGTGTTAATGTCTCTTTAACGACAACTTATTTTTGGGACATCAGTTGTTTAAAAATTGCAATTTTAGATGCTTTAAAATCTGAGAACTCGTTTCACTTTTACCTTTTACTCTGCCTTTTTAAAGTGATATTTTTCAGTACACTGTTTGGAAAATACTGATCCAACGTGTTCATTTTTAAGTTAACATGAAATAAACACATGCAACAAGCAAGGGTCATACCACTGATTTATATATTTAAGGAAAAAGCAAGAGTAGAAAATAAAGAATGATAAAAGACACCAGCCTAGGCTCTGATAAGTGCAGAATTACCAAGAAATTTGAAGAAACAAAAATTGGATTGCAGACCAACAGCACAAATTATATATATATATATATATATATATATATATATATATATATATATATATATATATATATATATATATATATATATTGTAATAACCTGCATTTAGGAAGTGAAGTATGCATGCATGTTTATGGTAAACGCTATTCATACAAGCCGTCCAATTCAGTCTAGTTTTTTTTTTTTTTTTAATCTGTGCATTAGCAGTGAATTGCTCAAATGAGTTGACATTAATATTTTCTAGGATCATTTGTTTCGTTTACTTTGTCAATTAATAGTTAGTTGGTACAGTCTACATGTTTTTGTGATAGCGGAAATAGGGAGTATCATGCCGGCAGCTGGCATCCTTGACAATTCAATTAATGACTAGTTCTAGGTAACCATTTAAAACTGTACAATACATACCCAATGTGTTTGTAACCCCTGATGTTTCATTTGTATACATCATCACATTTAAGTTTGGTTTTCCTCTTCTTTATTTCTTTGGTACATATACACGTTGACTGCCCTGTCATGCGGTATACCACTTTAATATTGTAAGAGTGCATAACATGGTTTCTGAACCATTGCTGTGAGTGACAGCCTAACACGGTATATGCCGCGAAATACAAAACTGATTTTGTTTCTTCTTTAATTACTTAGGGCAATTCAATCCCAATGTAGCAATTTGTAAAAGATCCAGCTGGTAATTTCTATGAATAATCATTGTGAAAATTGACTAAATATACACATGCAATACTAGCTCATGCTTGTTTGAATATTCCAACAAAAATTGTGGGTTTTGCTAGAACTGTTGGTTGTGGGTTTTGTGGGCTCTTGGTTGTGTGTTTTGTCAGGAGGATATAAAGCTTTGTGGGCTGTTTGAGGGGTTCAGTCAGCTAGCAGCCATCAAACTAGGTTATTGTGAGTTTTATTTTATTTTTAATTTATTTTTTGTTTAGTTTATTATAGAGTTACATAACTTTAGACAATACTTTGGACAGTAAATTTTTGTTAAATCAGTTTTTATTTAAGTTATTTATTTTTTAATTTTTTAATTCCTTTTCTCTATTCCAAATTATATGCATTCTAGTCATTTCTCATTAATTTTACAAGCAAACTAGATATTGTTATATCATTTGTTATCTGAAATTCAGTTATATGGTCAGTGAGTGTTGTCCTCACAGACCAATACTTTTATTTACTTCTTTATTTAATTTCTTTATTTAATTAGTTTTATGAAACTAAAGACATACAGAGAAGTTTCTCTACATTACAAATATATAGTTCCTTTTAATTATAGGTCCAACAAAGTTCTTAGAGAAATAAAATGTCTAAGTCATTGTGAGTGTTTTCCTCACAGACTTGACATTCTGAATTCAATTCAACAATACTTGATTATTATAGCAATCTAAAAAATGTAAGTTATGTTTCTGTTTTATAATGTATTTGTTGTCTAAGTCACTGTGAGTGTTTTCCTCACCGACTTGACAGCAATTTACTTCCATCTATATCAATTCACTTCAAATAAGTATTATGCTATAGTTGAAGTGTAAAGTCAAGCAAGTGTTTTCCTTGCAGATTTTTACATTTCACAATTACAATCAAGTCTTACTTTTTTCTTCTTTAGTAAACTTTATTGTAACTAAATCCAAATGTGGTAAATCTTTTTAATTTGCAATCATCAAAAGAAGTAATATTATAATGAACTAATAGGATAGTGCTAATGTGTACCCTGACCTTGCATGAAATTATCATATACCATGCTGTACCTCACAACAATGATAGTATTTTGGCTTAGTACAAAAACAACAAGACTGTCATGGTTATGAACTGACTTTATTCAATGTTTCTTAATAAATTAATGAATGATCTTGTGTTATGGTTGAAAAGAAATCAAGAGTTTGAGTTTACTCCATTCTCCCCCTCCTTAGTCAGCTGATAAGAAGCATACTTGTCCCTGGTCACAGTGGAGCCTCGTTAATCTGGACACATTCGTTCCCAGTGAATATGTCCGGATTAACAAGTTTTCCGGATAATTGAATCATGCACAGTTTTTATTTTACGATATCATCACACCGTATGTATGTACATGTATATGCTAGCTTTAAATGTAATGTACTGTATATTCAATAATGGTTGAAATAAATTAATACATCTATTAATTTGTGTTTATTTCACATTATTATAACGTGCTTGTACGTACATATACAGTAAATAGAAGTTTAGACAATTAACACATCGAACACATCACACTATGTTCATGTACATGTATGTACTGTATATACATTTATTATGTCAATTTCCTGAAGAAGTCTGTAACCTTTGTTTGTTTCTTTGGCGGATCTATCTGCAATGATTACTGATAGTGGCCATAGATTGTCAAGAGCTTCACTATTGTGTTTTATGTCATCACTGGTGAAATTTGCTGACGTCTGCTCAAAATACGAAATTAATGTTGCTATACTGCCCTTGGCTTGGTTGATGGTAATGTCTTTTCCCTCGGGGTCAGTAGTGTCATCATCGTCTTCTTCATTATCATTGTCTGGAACCTCATCTTTAGATACCAGAGTCAAAATGTCTTCATCATCGAGTTGTTGCCCTGTCTCTTCCTTTTCGTCTATCCGTGCTTCTCCCTCATACAATTTGCGTTTGATGCCTCGCCGATTCTTGAAGCATTGTAGCCATCCACGAGAATAGGCAAAGTCACTGGTGCCGAGTTGGTCACCGAGTATCTTTGCCTTGGCAATGAGCATTTCATCATTGATGGCGGCGTGGTGGGCCGACATGTCTGAGAACCACATGAATACGGCATCATCAACTTGTTGATATTTGGCATGGCGAGCGCGGGTTAGGTCTGCTGAGTTGGCAGGTACGGACAACCATTTGTCCTTGTTTTTTATAATGTCCGCAACTGTCGACTTGCCAATGTCTAAGGAATAGTAAGCTATAATATGCTGGTGTATATCTTGAATTGTAACTTTTGGGTGATCTTCTTTGTGCTGGCAAATCTTTTTTATGCTGGCCGTTATCTCTACTCGTCTGCGCTTGTTTGATGGTGTCGCCATAATATATGTAAAAAGTACAACAAATACAAACTGTTATCTCCCAGTTAAATGCGTAATGGTAAACTAATAAAATGCAGTCATTTTTATAAGTCGTATTTTACAGTTGCTAGAGATTGACGTCCCCATTTTATTCGAAAATGAAGCCCTTTACTGTCCACAGCTTAAAAATGTCAACTGTATTTGCACAGCAAACAATAAACTGTGATTGTTACATACAATTGGTAAACAACAAAGAGGCTTAATGACACTTCTAATTTATTTACCATATGTTATATCAAAAAGCATGGACAATTTGATCCCAGTGTGTTTATTTAATTATTAACACCCCCGTCGGTGACTAGCTAAAACAGACATTGTTTATACAATCGCTGGTCACAATATGGTCACGCTACTTAGTTATTGATAGTGGCCATAGATTCTCAAGGGCTTCACTACTGTGTTTTATGTATTATTCTTCTGATTGTATTTTCACATATGATTTTTCGAATTTTCTTATTTTTGGACAGATTATTTCCGGATTATCAAGATAAGTTTTAATGTAATTTTACACTTTGGTCCCCTATTTTGATTTCCGGATCCAGAATGCGGATTTCTCGATTAACAGAGCAAATTAACATTTAGGAATTCTGTTCCCATTGAATTATGTCTGGATAGCGAGGTTTCCGGATAAACGGAGTCCGGATTAACGAGGCTGCACAGTATATATATATTTCTATGTGTGTGTGATGATGTTATTATGTGAGATGCTCATATGATACACCTTCCCTTGGTGGAAATATTTGAAACCATGTGAAAGGTGTGGTTGAAAGTGATGTTTTGTTTGCATGTTCATTCCTTGTACAGAGAAAGTCTTTGTGTATTGTAAGAATCATATCATTGATGAATGTTGAATATACATGTATATTTAAAAATGCTGAATTTGTGTGGGAAAAATTTATTTTTCATTGATTCCTTTTATGTTATTTTTTTAATTTGTATTCTTTGTGGTAGTACTCTGCAGGCCATAGTAAATAATTAAAAAAGCTGCAAAAAGAACAGGAAAATATGTTTTTGGCCTGTGCATATTAAAAATATTGCTATTTGAGCCAGTGTCCATTCTAACAGCTGATTCAATAAAAATGTTCCCATGATTTAATGCCATTTCTACCACCTATTTTGTTTTGGTAAAATGCATTAATCATCAAGGTTAAATATATAATTTTGTGTCATTTTTTCCCTTGACAGAGGAAGGTGGAAAGTTTGAAAAATACTTTTATGCTGATTAGTCAGTTTTGGCGATAATTTAATGCTTGCAAAAGGGGTATTTAGATTCAGATTGCTTCATGTAAGAAATGCTGATGTGAAAATCTGGTTGAATCTGTATTTTACCACCATGACTTGGTAGTTTCTATGGAAATCGCTCACTTTGTAGTAAAGGTAATTTGTTTACCTGTAGGTTCCATAGCATGAACAGTTCCAGCAGAAACTCACATCAGTGTGGCATAGAAACGATGTTAACCCTATTTTGCATCTGTGAACATGAAGTTTACTGGTTCATAGGGTCCCAAAGTGGCAGAGTGGTCTAAAGCACTCACCGTTATGGATCACTGCCATCTCACCTCTGTCTGTGTTGTTACGTGTTTAGGCTTGAATAAACAGTAACACAAGAAAGAGTGAAAACAACAAGCTTTGAAAAATATAATAATTTATTTCCTTGGAAAAATTCTGTAAAAATGAAAATATATGAAATTACGGTTTTAAGAATCAAAACCAAGAATAATCCATGAATAAAATTTTAGAAGTCCTAATGATTTCAAGTTCCAGTCCCAATGAAGAATCCAAGATGGAAGATGATGATGTATGCTGTAACCTGTAGTGTGTTGAAGTCTACAGTTCCTTGTAGAAACAAGAAATATCACTCTGGTTTTGGAAATCCAAATAAATTTTTATAAAAGATGTCTTCTTTCAAGAATTTCTTATGACCACACATATCTCCAGGAGAGAAAAAAATTAATCCTTTTGAATCCAAATAATTTGAAATAACTCCAAATGACACAACAGTTTCCAGTGTAATAGCCCAACTGTGATTATTTCTCTAAAACTTAGGTTATATCATATTCTAAAACGCAGTTTTGAAAATCCCCAAGTTGCGAAAATCGAAAAGGGGGGGGGTCACGTGATCATGTTTATATCACATACGCCTAACATCACCCTGACAAAAACCAAATATTTTACTCTAAGAAATAAAATAAAAAAGATTGTTTACATCTTAAATCACATAGTCCCATCATGACCTTGACAATAGAACTTATTTATGTGGCTGCTACTAATTTTGAATCAAGGTGATGATCTAGGTCAGCATTTGGTGTTTACGTAAGAATGATTCCTGTCAACTGGTTTTCTGGAAAAATATCTCCAGTGAATAAATTTACATTACAATAGCATGTAATGAAAAATATAAAATAATAAAACTGACAATTAATTAAATATATTTTGAATCAGATATAATTAGATCAAATATGCATAACAGTGGGTTTGAGTCTTGGGCATGACCATTGTGGATTGTTGAGAAATTTGCCAGTAGCTTTCAGTGGGTTAGTGTTTTTTTCCAGGTTCTTTCTCCACCAGTTATACTGGCTGCTATGTTTAGCCTATCTTGTGCTGAACAATGGAGTTAAACCCCATAACAATATCTACTGGTTCATAAAACTGCTTGTTTTTTTCAAAAATGTCTATAAATATATAGTTTTCATCGTTGATGCGGAACAATGCTAGCACAGCAGAAGCACACTGTTTCTATACCTTTGTGGTCACCATCAGTAGTGTATTCAACATTGATGATATTTTCAGGTTGTACGGTTCTGCCACTTTAAATACCATTACACCAAATCATTCAAAAGTGGATAGTGCATTGTGTAACCTTTTGAATTTGTTTTGAGATCGATTAGGCATGAAGAAAGGTTATCCTCAGTCATATTAATTTATTTTTTAAAATATTTATTTTAACAGAAGTACATGGATAGCTTGCAGGAGTAAACTTCAAGTCATGCAGCATGGCTGAAAAGCATGATAAGGAGGGTAAAATTAGTGCCAATCTTTCATCTGAATCCGTCCGTGTCATTGCTGAATCGATTGGCTTCCATGGTGTTCCTGATGATGCTAGCACTTACCTTGCTGAAGATTGCACATACAGATTAAAACTCATTGTTCAGGTAGGTAAGCAGTATTCCAAAATAATACACTAACCATCATTCTGTGGAAGGAAAATTGGAAATCTCAGAAACAGTGACGATTTCACAAGACAACCTTGCCATCTACATGGGAATCTAATGAATGGGAAGGGAGTACACCAGGTGTACTTACAGTTGTATGTGCAAGTGTATCTTTTTACCTGGGTTACATTTTGAGATTCATGCAGAATTTATATCAACATTCAATCCCTGTATTTATACATCTTAGTGTTATGTAGCCATCAATACTACTTGATTGTTTTCTGCATCCTTGCTAGTGGTGTAACGATTTTTATTGGTATAATGGTACATATTGGTATGCTAATGTATTATAATTTGTACATAATGTATTGCAATTTGTTTAGTACATATTCTTTATTGTCAGTTCATCTTACCGCTGTCCACGTGGGTTTGAGTTTTGGATGCTGTCCATGTGGGTTTGAGTTTTGGACTCTGCTAATGTGGGTACGTGAGAAAGCTTGCCAGTACCTTCCCATGGGTTGGTGGTTCTTCCCAGGGTTTTCCCTGATTCTACCTCCTCTAGTTATACCATGTGCAATGTATAGGATGTCATGTGCTGAAAACTCGTGATCTACCCACAAGAACTAAACCCTTGTCATTTAGTTATGTAGGTTGTGGAATTAACTTTGCTTGCTGCAGGTATTTCTTTTGTATTTTGAAAGATTGTGGTAAGCACTGGAATACACGCTTTAGTAATGGTTGGCATCGTGTCACTGTTGAATAATATAAATCAGATTTTATACTGAATAAACAGGCAAAGAGGACTGTTTGGATTCACTTTAACTTTAAACACAAGGCAGATGCTGAAATTAATCAATCGTTAGCTATATGCGATATATGTTTCTATATAGCATGAGTTTTTCTGGAGGGTTCACAGATAATCTTGCCACATACATGCATCTGCATCAACCTTCTGTGGAAGTTGATAATTATATGTCCTTACCAGGCATAACATGCTGTTTCATATGAAAAGCTCAATTTTGGACTCCCCCTCCCATGGAATCAACTTCATAGAACAGCAAATGGTGATGAATCTTCGACTCAGAATGATTTTCATCCTTAGAATCCAAGGCAGTTTTAATTTATTGCCTTTGGTTACAAAATGTTCAATTTTATTGCTGTCATTATAATTCCATTATGACCTTATACTCAAACATTTTATTTCACATGGTAAACTTAAAGGCTCAATCTTTACTATTTTATAAATATAGCAGTTAAGAAATATAAAAATATTTCACCAATAGTTTTCTGTATTTTGTCTTAAGTATATAAGTAAGATGTTTTATTATGATAGTAATTCAATCTTGATTATTAGATTACGTCGAGTTGTTAACATCAGAAAATTTGGTTGATAATGAGACTTGTAGCTTTGAGTCCTCACCTGATTCTCTGATGTTGATACGATCTAGCAATCGAGATCAAATGATATTTTTATTTACCCATCAGTTTTCCGATCATTTAATTAAAGTTCTCTAAGTAACTAAGAAAACAAATTAATATTTCAACCTTTTAAATATGGACTTTTTAAATTATAAATCCAGTTACCATATATACTTGCTTATAAGATAGGTCCAACTGCAAACTGTACTGACCCAGCTCTGTTGGCACATAATGCACCGGCAGATCTGAGCCTTAAGTAGAACAAACATATAGACCGTAATCTGCAGCCGCATTATGCTATGGCAGATCAGGATCTTGTCTTTTTGCAGTTTGACTCAACTTATAAGTGAGTATATAGGGTACATGTTAAGCGGCTGACATGTGGACAAATATCACAGTTTTATGAATGAAATGCATGTAGTTCCAGCCTTGATTGAGATTATGGTGATATATAATAAAACATCAGACTAGTTTTTCTATTTCAAGGAAACCTGGAGTACAAAATTTGATAGGTATATAATAAAAACAAATGTACGAGATTCAATGAAAAATCATACAATTACCTAAACACAATGCACATTGACAGCCTGAGGAAGATCGGTCATATTTTCACCCTACCCCTCATCAAAGAGTTATGAAGACTATCATTAAGTCCACAATACAGCAGTTTCGTGAAAGTAAATGATTTAAATCACCCAATTTATGTTGATTTTAATGCAACTAGTTTACATAGCATGAGCTACACAGAACATGTTTGTCATATAAGCTTAAATTTGGTTTTCGAACGGAATACAGCTTGAAGATTTGTCTTCAGGTTTTAGCAAGTCCGTCAGTTTGGTTTGGAGCTTGCTGACAAGACACAACATTCTACATTCCCAGGAACTGTGGCTGCATATTGAAATAGTATTTTTTTCCCAGTCATTGTAAAGAAAATGCTTATCCTACCAAAGTTAACTTCGTTTATTTTGAAGATATTTGGGTGTGCGTTGATAGACTGAGAGACAATATTGAACAAAAAACCCAAAGATACCCAGAATAATTGATTCTTGACACTTTGTGCAACAATCATGTGATTGTAAGAGTAATGGGTTTGAACTGTCCAGAAAAGGTAAAGCTGCAAAACTGTACTTGTCTTTATCACAGCGGAATGGATAGTGAACTGCAGAAAAAAAACTGAGTGGGAAAAGGGGGGTAACTACCACATGACCCCAAAAGATGAGGGAAATTGCTGTGACATAAACACAAAGAAATGAGGAAAATTACCACAAAAATGCTGGAAACAATCATATGACCAGTCTAAGTTATGCTTATGATTATGTCCACATAATTTTATTTACTTATTTTTTTAAGAAATGAGGTGTACATGAAAATTAAACGGTATAAAAATTTATAAACAAAAGATTTGATATATTATTATTTAATATGTAATTCTGTATTGTTATTTGTTATTATTTAATGTTATTATGTTATGTGTTTTTATTTTCTGTCATTGCTTTTTTATGTGTTATTGTTTAATGTGTTAGATGTTATGATGTTATTTCATATGTGTTATTATGTTTTATATTTTGTTCTTGTTATGTTATTTTGTGAGTGTTATTGTGTGTTATTATTTCATATGTATTATTTTGTAATTATGTTTTTAGAAAAAAGATAAACTGTTTATAATTATTTCTTTTTGATAAAATATATTGTGAATGAGAAATGAACCAAATATCAGTCTTGCTACACTGCTTCATTTATTTTCCAGGAGGCATTGAAATTTATGCAGCATGGAAAAAGGCAAAAGCTTTCGATGTCTGATTTTGATCAGGCATTAAGAGTACAGAACATTGAGGTAAACTAAAATGACAAATTGCAGTATTTTGATTGAAGAACTTTTATTGGTCATCCATTATGTTTGGAGGCTTAGGTTCTGTGTATGCTCTAATTTGTTTCAGTAAGTAACATGAGACTTTACAAGGCTTTGCATCAGATAGTTGTTAATTGTAAAGGTAATTTTAGCATAAGAATAAAGAAGTATATTCATTGCTTTTAAAAAGACATACCTTCTACTAAAAATAGGTTATACAGTTGGTGGAGCCTGTGTAGCAGTGATGGTTGTACCAGATGTACTCACTTATGAGTCAAGCCTATGTGCAATCTGCACTTGTACCATATGTGTTCACTTATGAGTCAAGTCTGCCTGCAAACTTCACAAATTCAGACAATGCAATGGCAGATCAGGGATTATGCAATTTGTTAGGAGATAAGTAATTTGTGATGGCAGATCAGGGTCTGTGTTGTTTGTTAGGATTAATCAGTATTATGTGATGACAGATCAAGGTCTGTGTTGTTTGTTAGGATTAATCAGTATTATGTGATGACAGATCAGGGTATATGTTGTTTGTTAGGATTAATCAGTATTATGTGATGACAGATCAAGGTCTGTGTTGTTTGTTAGGATTAATCAGTATTATGTGATGACAGATCAAGGTCTGTGTTGTTTGTTAGGATTAATCAGTATTGTGTGATGACAGATCAGGGTCTGTGTTGTTTGTTAGGATTAATCAGTATTATGTGATGACAGATCAGGGTATATGTTGTTTGTTAGGATTAATCAGTATTATGTGATGACAGATCAGAGTATATGTTGTTTGTTAGGATTAATCAGTATTATCTGATGACAGATCAGGGTATGTGTTGTTTGTTAGGATTAATCATTATTATGTGATGACAGATCAGGGTCTGTGTTTTTTGTTAGGATTAATCAGTATTATGTGATGACAGATCAGGGTCTCTGTTGTTTGTTAGAATTAATCAGTATTATGTGATGACAGATCAGGGTCTGTGTTGTTTGTTAGGATTAATCAGTATTATGTGATGACAGATCAGGGTATGTGTTGTTTGTTAGGATTAATCAGTATTATGTGTCGACAGATCATATTGTGTTGTTTGTTAAGATTAATCAGTAGTATGTGATGACAGATCAATTTCTGTGTTGTTTGTTAGGATTAATCTGTAGTATGTGATGACATATCAGGGTCTGTGTTGTTTGCAGCTGGACATGACGTATAAATAAATATATACAGCATGTTGTGGAGCTATAATAGAAGTGCAGTAGAGTTGTGGAATTTGATTTGTACACTTACCCTCTCAAAGTAAATATGGAGGGTCAGACACTGGAAACTGCAGCATGTGTTTTTTTGCATTGTATTTTTGATCATGATATTTTGAGTGATAAAAATCACTGAAACCCATCCCATGTCCCTGCGGAGTCCACTGAACAGCTTCATATTTTGGTTGAATGGTCTACATGCCATCATTTCTTCTGATATGTTACACAGTCATAATACATTTGGAATACAACTGCTTTGTCCTTCAGTCATAATACATTTGGAATACATCTGCTTTGTCCTTCAGTCATAATACATTTGGAATAATTTGCTATGTCCTTCAGTCATAATACATTTGGAACGCATTTACTAAGTCATACAAAATAATAAAAAAAATTTTGAGTACATCTTCTATGTTATGCACAGTCATAATATAAATATGTCCCACAATCATAATAAATTTTGAAAAGATCTACTAAGGCAAAGATCCTTTCTTTTGGCTTGTTGTAGCAAGAAAAAGTATTAAAATGTCATCTGCTTGCTGAGACATAAGTCAGAGTCAGAACCAGACAAATCCAGTCATTCATCATTTACTGCATTAAATCATTCATATTTAACGTGCCTTTAAGAAGAGCCCTTGCAAATGCCTTACACATTGTGTCTTTTCACCACTTTGAGAGATTGTTTGGACTTTTCTCTTTCGAATACATACCCCAATCACATTGCATTAAGAATATTAGCCTGCTACCTAGCCCTACTGAAAGACAAAAATCATCTTTTTCTGTTTCAGTAGTCAAAGGGCAATAACTCTTGCCCATTACCTTCTCTTGGTACCCTTCTCACCAAGATGAAGTATTCTCGATCTGTTTTGTTGCTATGCCTCTGGACTGCTCTGGTGGCCTAGTGGTTAGAGCGACCGCCTCGGATGCGGGAGGTTGTGTGTTCGATCTCCACCCGAGTCATACAAAAGTGGTACTAACAGCTGCCTCGCTTGGCACTCAGCATTAAGAGGTTAGTGTTAGGACTGGTCGGCCTGGTGTAAGGATAATGTGACTGGTTGGGACATCATGCTACATGTCTGCAGCATGATGCCCCAGTGCCAGATATCATTTAAACTGTTACACTGCAGACATCGTAGCGCTATGACTGAAAAATTGTTAAAGCTACGTTAAAAATTCAAATCACACACACACACTAAACCTCAGTCGTCATTGTATTTTGCATTTCATTTCTGATTGACTTTATCACACAATAAGTTTATTGGCACGATCATGGTTGCCTGCCACATGGTCTATAGTACGTTATAAACTCATTATAAATCTAGTCCAGCTGCGAAGTATACATACCTAGTTATGCCATTGCATAGTATTCTTACAGATGTTATGGGTCTGACCAGTTTGTAAGAAGTAACCAGTAGAATAAATACCATAGACCCTGATCTGCTGGTGCATTGGGCACTGTCCATCACCACATGAAGACCATGTTGCTGGCTATGGTGATAAGCAGTACCAGACATCAGCACCATATATCATATACTCAAGACATGGTCATTATAATCTTAGTCAGTGTCATCTATCACCAGAACTGGGTTTTCAGTGATGTGTCTTCCCAGTGAGTCAAGATAGACAGCTACAAACAGATTCCGACTTCCATTTTTGTCACTGATGCTCATGATAGCATCGTGGACCAGCACCAGGTAGGTCCATCAGAGTTCCTGGCTCTACTGCAACCAGTGCTGGCTGCAGTACAAATTCCAACTTGCAGTTCTGTCACTGATGACCCATGAAAGTATTATGGACTAGCACTTTCTCTTGTTCTGGCTCTGCCACAACCCAGTACTTCTCATTCCTACATACCTGGTTCCCATCTTGGACCTTCGATGACACTCAAGGTAAACACCTGGAGATTACCATGTCCCAATATTGATGGTTTTGCTCATCATCCAGGATTAGAAGCTTTAGTAGTTTCATTGATGCTGCCTTTGAAGAAGACTTTGGCATCCAGCTGTCACATTTAGAAACATATTCCCAGTCATCAATAGCTTTTTTTTGATCCATCTATGTTAAATGAAGAATCAACCTTGTGTGCATCTGTTGAAGAGGTTGTCTGGCATCTGTATCAAGAGTTTATGTGCTTTCTGCTGTGAACATGGCTAAGGAATTTCTGCATCTGTTGATTTTTAACTGCTTCATATTGGGACTTCATAACCCAAGCATCAATATACCTTTTTGGGGGAACAATGACTCCCATCAAACTTAAACCAGCATTACAGAAAACACACCAATGCTGGTTTTCTTTGTTGAACTCCCAGCTGTCTGCAGACACACCATGGGCTTGGAATGTTAAAACCTTCCTCTGTGCAGAAATCCTCTTCTGACATGTAAGAGCTGGTTCACATTACTATAGCACTTAGATCCATGTTGACCAAAATTTGGTGGGGGTTGAAGCCATATGCGAATACATTCAGTCCTTTCAACTCTTCTCCTGTAATCTGCTATATAATGCCAGTTTCTGGCATATAAAGTGCCATTACACTCAGAACAGTTTGTTTTGTTCCTTCCCGTTCTTTTATGGTAGTTTGTATAACATCAATTTTGTGCCATTATTCAGAATGTTTCATTTTGCTTGGTTGTGTTTTCTTGATGATGTACTGTGTTGTTTGGTTTTGTTTTCTTTTTTCTTCAAATTAGATTCCAGCAACATTTGTGTTTACTTGCAAACTATTATTGGCAGTGTTTCTATGAACCTTTTGTGTGTGCCTTGACTTTAAATGACAATGATTTCAAGCCCATCTTGAAGGCTATTTGGAATCAAATTTCATTAAATTCATCATTTTAATGAAAAATAAAAATGTGTCCTTCGTGTTTTTAAAGATAAAAAATCCATCACAACAAATTGTGAGACATGAGAATAGAGCCATGCGGTGTGATAAACAATGATCTGATTATTGCCGTGTGGAAACTATTTTTGAAAAGGAAAAGAGCCAAAACCAGTTTGGATGAAAATTAATAGAATACACAGAGCTGTGTACTGCAGATAGTGTTATATAACTGTACATAGACATGTTTTCTAATGCTTTTAAAAGATTTTATCATTCTTCTGGCTTCCACATGGAATTTTTATTTGCTGAGGTAAGTGTCACAATTATTTAAATAAAATATAAAAAATTACCCCTTATTGCCTAATTTCCCTGTTTGGCAATGGGCATATCTGGTTCATCAGGAGACCAAAACAGTCAGGCACTGAAGTTCAGATTGAAGATGTTGAGATGGGTTCCTATTGCCATTTGGAATGAGATGTTGCAGTCAGGATAGACATCCAAGATGCATACCTTCACATTTCCATTCACAGGTTTTCGCATATATTCGTTAGGTTTATATATAGACACCATGTACTACCTTTCAATCCAGATTTCCACCTAAGGGGGGTGTTCCCAAGAAATAAGGACAGAGTCACGTCTCACTTTAGAACTGTCTCTGCATCCATGTCATTGAACTGCTTTGATGATATTCTACAGAAGCATCAAGTGAGCAGTCTTTTGTACCAAGACATGGAATCCCTTGTTTCACTTCAGCTTTGTCTTGGATTCCTTGTCAACAAGGACAGTTATCTCTAATCAAGATCAAGGGCTACCATTGCATGATTTAAGATGCATTTCACAACCATAGAAAGGAGGACATATGTCAGAACAAAGATCTCTTCTGACTGTAAGGCCAGTTATGTTTTGTCTTGGTCAAAGGCCTTGGCCTTAATCCATAATGGAAAATACAATGTATTTTTACATGAATGAACAAGATTTTTTGCAATTCCTCTCTTTGTATATTGGGGACATTCCTTTTAATTGGCACCATTTAGCCATTAATTTGCCAAGGTGCCATTAAATGCTAACACATATACACATGCACACATACACACAGAGAAAACAAAGTCAGTGAGATCTATGCCTTATTGGTGCGATGAACCAAAGAGGGAGATCTTGCTTATCTTTTACCATTCAGAGAAAAATGGGCATGCTTTTGCTCAGGCTTTATAATCTGATGGGTCATCCACTCAGCCAACAAGGAACTGACCCAAACCCAAACAAATTTCTTATGCATTTGGGCTCAAGGAAGTTAAGATTACTGCCACCATCAAAGCATTTTAGCTCAACTGATCATTTTTAGATTGGAGGTCAGAGATGACATTCACCAGCTTTTACCTCACAGACATTTCATTGCAAAGAGCTAACTTTTGAGACTATGTCAGCAGCACAACATGCAGCTTCTTTCACTTCATACCTATGCTCTTAAAAATATTATGATTGGGTAAGGTATTTGAAGAACCCAATTTTTGGAATAAAATGTTTCTTCCATACTACTTATCTGATTATAATATTGGCATTCCCTTCTAAGCTCTCCCAATAGTCAATTCCTGGAAGAGCAAGCACACCTACACCAGTAATAAATGACAATTTACCAAATTGGGCACCACATCCTCTATCCAAGGGGAGATAACTTTTGCTAGGATTCTCTGTTGGCAAGCAGAGGACAAGTACTTTTGTTGCTAAAGCAAGCCAAATAACATGGTTGATGTCTTTTCACAGGGAAGGGCTGGATTATAAGGTAGTGAATGTTGTAAAATATTAGGATCAAGTAAGTAGGACACATTTTCCTTTAAAAATGGTTTCATAATATTATTGGTGATATCTTTGCCATTTTTGTGTAAAAAGCATGCGAAACAAATCTAGGAGTTAAAAATGAGTTTGGAAATTTAGCAGTGATGGAAATTTGATTGAAATATTTCCTTGTTAAAGACTTAACAAATATTACAAAATCTTGAAAACTGGTCCTGAGCATAGTAGACATTTAATGTAATCATACTTTGCCAAATTTCATGCTGCTGATTTTCATAAAATCTTAAAAAGAATTAGTTTGTACAAAATATTTAAGATTTTGGGGTTATTTGCTCTCATATTCAGCCTCTGTATGGGTTTCATTCTCCTGACTTGATCCCCTTTCGGTATGCCAGTGGTGGTGGCAGGGAGCTTCACTTTGTGGAGGACAAGGAACTAGATCTTCAGGAGGTCATCAACTCCACACTGCCAAGGGTTCCACTGGATGTCACACTCAAAGGTATGTTTGACTAATATCACTGTCTTGGGAATTTTCATTGTATTATCACTCAATAAAATGAAATTTGGTTTCATACAACAACAACAATAATAATAATAATAATAATGTGGACTTATTACAGCAATTATTCTTTATAAGCTCTAAATGCATTACAATAATAGATAACACAAAAACATATACAATGACATACAAAAACATGCACCATGAAATTATAAAATAAAATGAAGGTGTTAGGTTTGGTTGGATGTCATGCATTAGTTTGTTCTTTTTATCATATGGAGGTTTCTCTTAGTAGCAAACAGAGATGGAGGGTTATGGACTGATACAGTGAGATGGCATATGATGCAGAGGTGCAAGAATATTATCATGAGCTCTATTTAGATTCCAGTCTAAAATGTGACAATGTTTATGGGTGGGTTCGCTAACTGACTGTTTGAAGTTATACAATATAACATTAACTGTTTGTGGTTATACAGCAACATTAACCATATGACCTAAATGTTGCTAGTAATAGATTAGTTTTGCAGATTCTGACATTCCATGGCTGAGAGTTTAAGAACCTGAAAAAGCAGATGTAAAAATAATTGACAGAACTGATTTTACTGCAACATAAGATGGCTATTAAAAAAGAAACAAACAATACTGCTCTTTGATTTCCAAGGATAGACTCAGTGTCAATGCATCAGCTCAATGACCTGTCATGTGACCAGTTCCATCTTATTATTTTGAGTCAGAGGCATTAACAGGGGAGATAAAACTATCCAATTAAATAAATATTACCTGGGTTGCAGTTTGATAAGGATTTATGGATTATGTCTGATTGATCACATGGGACCAACACAAGTTGCAATTTTTGCCCAACCAAAAGAGCAGTGGTACATGTGAGTCACTATACCAATGAAGATTTTACAAAAAATATTAAACAGACATATCAAACTAATAGATTAGGTTAGATTCTTTCTTTTAAACATAAAGCAATAACAGGTATGGGATCAGATAGGGATTGTCCTTGCATGTATATAAATGCATAATCTTCAATAATTGTGCTGACTTTGCTTTGGGTGATGTTCATCCCATCAGCTGAACAGAATAATGCAGTAAGTCAGGGTTCGTTTAAACATTTCCTTCTGCTTTTACCTATTCTCCAAACGTTATCATCATCAAGTAATGTATTTGATGGAAACCAGAAATTTGAATGTAAATATGTTACTGTCAATCCCACCCATGATTTCTCCCAAATGTGAGAGCTACATTAAAAATTAATCACACACTCCCCCAAATGCTAGCAGCTTATTATTGGTTTCACTAAAGCTTCAACTAGTAACATTCAAGATGCAGGTGTTGAATATATAGATATTTCCAAGATACAGTTGGTGTATATATAGGATACATCCAAGATACAGGAGTTGGAGATAAAGATGCATCCAAGATACATTTTGTGGATATATTGATACATCCAAGATACATTTTGTGGATATATAGATACATCCAAGATACAGATGGTGGAGATAAAGATGCATCCAAGATACATTTTGTGGATAAATAGATACATCCAAGACACAGATGGTGGAGATAAAGATGCATCCAAGATACATTTTGTGGATATATTGATACATCCAAGATACATTTTGTGGATATATTGATACATCCAAGATACAGGTGGTAGGTATGCAGATGGAAAGATGTTATTCATCTTTCAGGAAGGGCTGGATTCAGATGTAGCAGAGAATATTTTCCTAATGTTAATGTCATTTGAGGTTTTAAACAGAATTGGTAACTTTATTTGAGAATTTTCATTGATCTTTTGCACTTTATGACCAATTTTCTTAGAGGAAGTCGCATACAGTATTGTTGATACTTGCAATTTGTACATTTTTCATATATATTTATAAAAGTGTAATTTTTGATTTCGTTAACATTATCATTTGTTGCTCTCTTTCATCGTTAATTCTTGTATACATTACTGATTAAATGTGCCAAGTGAGAGATGTGTAAAGTCAGCGAGGACAATCGTGACATATGCTTTGCCTGTACAAAATACAAATCAACATTGCCTTGCAGTATTCGCAGTTCGTAGTCAGAATAAATATGATCTATGGTGTGCAGAAAGAACTGAAAGGTAGAAGGACAGGTTTTGTCAAAGTCTGGAATCAACATCCTGAGTCTGTATCCAAACACCTCTATTGCTATATTAGAGGTGGGGCCCCGAGCGGCTGAGTGGTCTAAAGCGCTCTTCGTTACGGATCGCTGCCATCTCACCTCTGTCTGCGGCGGTTCGAGTCAAAGATTCAGCCAATGTGGGCATGTGAGAAAGCTTGCCAGTAACTTCTCGTGGGTCGGTGGTTCTTTCCGGGGTTTTCCGGGTTCTACCTCCACCATTAATACTGGCCGCCATGTATAGCCTATCGTGCTGAAAAATGGCGTTAAACCCCACAACAACAACAAAAAAGCTATATTAGAGGCAGATATTGTGATGGCAGATACCTTTCCTAAGAGTTTTCAAAAGATGCCATCAGGTACTGTCATATTTGGACAGCTGTAAATGGAGAACCAATGGATTAGTCAATGCTTTACATGGGCCGAGCATTGCTTGAGTCACAAATTCAGGAAACCTGTTCAGGAGAATCTTCACAATTATTCCTGAGAGTTTCTATTCCTCAGTTACATCTTTCAAGTGCATGCTGGAATTGATGTGAGCTTTTTCTCCCAGTTTATGGCTACCCAATAAGGAGCCAAGTCAATCATTGGGCTAGAATTCCATCTCTCATGGCAGAAATGTAACTTGTCAGTTACCCAACTGCCAGTTCAGTTGTTAGATCAAGTGCATGTTTTCATATCAGAGGAATAATAGTGTTGCTCACAGGGATGATGGCACTTCTTCATTGGTGCTGAAATTCAGATACTGAAGCAACGCTTGATGAGAATGTTACCCACAGTTAGTTCAGGGAGAGCTCTAATGCCTCAATAATCTGACAGTGGAGCACATGGAGTTTAATGTTAATGTTGCAATCAGGACTTGCCAACATCTGAGTGCCCACTGCCATTGTCTTATGAGACCAAGTCCTGTGTATTCATTGAGGATGAGAATGAACAGCCCTTGTTTTGTCTTATCCCACAGTTAGTGACAATTAATACAATTTCTGGTTGTTTACTGGACAAAATCAAAGACCCAGGGAATTATATGGCTCTTTTTTCAGAAACAAAACCCAATACTAGTATATTTTTTATCATGCTAGTACCAAGCACATGAGGCACATACAATGTGGACGCTCTGAGTTTTGATAAGAACATTGCAATGATAGATATATCATCCCCAGTTATATAAGATTGATTGGCTTATTTTTCATGTATTACACTGTGAGCATGCATTGGAGTCTATAGCCTGCTTTGCC
The DNA here is from genome assembly GCA_028554795.2 of Sinohyriopsis cumingii. Lineage (NCBI taxonomy): Eukaryota > Metazoa > Mollusca > Bivalvia > Unionida > Unionidae > Sinohyriopsis > Sinohyriopsis cumingii. Next base: position 75,029,309 of record CM068828.1, read on the forward strand.
AAGGTGAATTATACAGCAGCATGTCATTCTATAGCCAGAATCCCTTGCAGTTTCTTGCAACCTTGATCTTGTGTGATGAGATCCCTTTTCCACTTGTCATCACGGTATCATTCTTTGGGTCATTGCTTATTGTCTTTTAGATCGTCTCTGTTGTTCAGTGGGATATAGAAGTTGTTCTAATGCAGGCACAGCAAAGGTGGCCTTCTGGCTTTTCATATAAATCTTTGTGAAATTTCATTTCTGGAAAAATCAGCATTAAAGAGAAGTAACTATTGCAATTTTGGAGAATTCTGTGGTGTTACTCTTCATCCACATCCAGGAGGGGACCATATTGCCAGATCTTTATGTCCAGGTCTAAAACTAATGTCCTACTAGCACACGGTTATGGTTCCAGCCAATGTGGGTATGTGAGAAAGCTTGCCAGTAGCTTATCGTGGGTCGGTGGTTCTTTCCGGCGTTTTACCGGGTTCTTCCTCCACCATTAATACTGGCCGCCATGTATAGCCTATCGCGTGCTGAAAAATGGCGTTAAACCCCACAACAACAACAACAACAACAATGGTTATGGTTCAGATCAGACACATTCCCAGTAGGCTCAGTGTTCTAACCAACTCATTTTCAAGAGGGCCAGACTCATTACACATATTGGTCCCATTATCCTTTGATCTTTCATATGATTTGTGAACTGTGGAACCACAAACTGTTCACTGTTGTCTCTCCAGTTTTGAATTCAGAGGCTTCAGTCAAATAAGGGGCCAAATCTGCAACATTATATTAGATGATACTAGTGGGTTTTTGCACAAGAATTTGTTTGAAAATTAAATGGTTGCTAAAAAAAGCTACCATTCCACACCAAATGTGAAGTATTATCATCAAGGTATGCCTTGAATTGATTGTTAAAGAACAAATGCACAAAAGTCGAGCATGCAGTCACACCTTACTCTCTAAGCTAAATGCAAAGGAATGTCTGACTGTGTGGCATGGCAGCTAGAAGATGGCCACATAATTTATTCTGGGTGTGGTATCCTGTTTGCTAAAGGGTCAATTTGTGACTCATGTCCTTATGATACTCAGAGCTAGTCCAGTTACTAGCTTTCCCTATGTTACTTGGAGTTAGTCCAGTTACTAGTTTTCCCTATGTTATGTGGAGCTAGTCCAGTTACTAGTTTTCTCTTTGTTCCATGGAGTTAGTCCAGTTACTAGTTTTCCCTATGTTATGTGGAGCTAGTCCAGTTACTAGTTTTCTCTTTGTTCCATGGAGTTAGTCCAGTTACTAGTTTTCCCTATGTTCCTTGGAGTTAGTCCAGTTACTAGTTTTCCCTATGTTTCTTGGAGCTAGTCCAGTTACAAGTTTTCCCTATGTTACTTGGAGTTAGTCCAGTTAAAAGTTTTCCCAATGTTACTTGGAGCTTGTCCAGTTACCAGTTTTCCCTATGTTACTTGATTTAGTCCAGTTACTAGTTTTCACTTTGAAGCACAGAGTTGTCCAGTTACTGGTTTTCCCTATAATACTCTGATCTAGTCCAGTTACCAGATTTCCTATGATGCTTGTAGCTAGTTCAGTTATCATTTTTCCCTATGACTTTGGAAACTTAAATTTTATTTGTTTCTTTATTGTTTCCATAGCACATTGGTTATGTATTGAGGGTGAGCAGCCAGCCATTCCGGAAAACCCACCGCCAGCCAGCAAAGAACAGCAGAAGTCAGAAATTCTGGACCCTACTGTCAAATCTGCAATAGACAAGAGCAAGAAGCCAGGCAAACTGGGAGATGGTGGGAAAGCAAGACTCAGGCACAAAGGAGGGCTTGAATTGGTGAAGATGAAGGAATTGTCAAACCATGAGTTGTCCATGGTAAGAATAGGCAGTAACTATGAGAAAAAAGTATAAAGTGCTCATAAATGCTTGTAGCTTCATAATTGGTCTTGATTAACCAGTGATTAAAGAAGACAATAATAATGATAATAATAATAATAATAATAATAATAATAATAATAATAATGGCAACAAAAAACAAACAATAATAATAATTGGTCAAGTATATGGGATGGTTTATTTCCATTTTTTACTAATAGAATGATAATTCAATGGTTTTGTTGCAAATCATAGATTTAATTTTGTGTTTCCTAAATTTAAAATAAAATCTTTGAATGATATTACAATCATTAACTTTGTAGGTATTTTTTTTATGGTTCATATAATCAAAATTTGCCATGTTTTGTGAGCCTTGGATTAACCATGTACAGTGATGAGTCTTTTGAGGAATTTATCTGTCCACAGAATCACACTTTACCTGGGTTTGGGAGTCATGTTTGGGAGCCTTTGATTCATTCTGTACAGTCATGAATCATTTGAGGGATTTTTTTCCTTCCATCAGACCAAATGTGCCATGGTTTGTGACCCTTTGGTTCAATCTGTAGAGTCATGAATCTTGGTAAACTGGTGAGTTTTCAGGTGTATTTTTATCTTGGAGTAGCAATAATTTAAAATAGATTTGATAAGTCAAATTGACTGTAGCATGAAAGCTTATTTAGAAGAACATTAAAGATGTTAACTTTATATTTCAAACTTCTTATATGTTGTATTTATAATGTTCAGTGTAATTAAAACATCAATTTTCTTTTCAGGAACAGCAGTTATATTACAAGGAAATCACAGAGGCATGTGTCGGATCAGAGGAAGGTCGCAGATCTGTAAGTCGCTTTGACTAACACATTATATCCTGACTGTGAAGTAAGGCAAGACATATTTTATGACACGTTAGACAGAATCATGCTTTCAGAAATACTAAGATAATGTATCTTAAAATACATTATTTGAACATTCATTTTGTTGAAGTTATTTAAAGCTACTAATTTAAATTTTAAAAATGTTTTATACAGTATATAATCACTTCTACGTTGGATCTAACTGCTGAATGTATAGATCTGGATTTGCCATCATGCAGTGGACCAGCAGATATGAGTCTATATAGTGTGTTAGAATTAATCAGTAGAACAAACAACATGGACCCAGATCTGCAAGCACATTAAAGGCAGATCTCTTTTGTTTGCAATCACATCTTGCAGAAAAGAAAAATTTGTTCATTGTGTCTGAATAATTGTTTATAGAATCTTGCTAGGTATAGTCATTGACTTTGATCACTTCACCAAACTCGGTATTGCGGATTATGGTAGGGTTCTAATTGTAATATATGAATGCCATTTTTGCACAGTAGATAGCTTTTCTTGACAAGTCGTACAATAAAATGACATTTAAAAATTTGTCTATGGAATACTGTAAATGACATTTAAATAATCAGTCTATGGAATACTTTAAGTGACATTTAAATAATTTGTCTATGGAATACTGTAAAATAACATTTAAATAATACGTGAAAGGAATACTGGAAAATAACATTTTAATAATCTGTCAATGGAATACTGGAAAATAATATTTAAATAATCCGTCAATGGAATACTGGAAAATAATATTTAAATAATCTGTCTATGTAATACTGTAAATGACATTTAAATAATCAGTCTACAGAATACTGTAAAATAACATTTAAATAATTGGTCTGTGGAATACTTTAAATGACATTTTAATAATCAGTCTATGGAATACTGTAAATGACATTTATATAATCTGTTTATAGAATACTGTAAAATAACATTTAAATGATCAGTTTATGGAATATTGTAAATGACATTTAAATAATCTGCCTGGAATACTTTAAATGACATTTAAATAATCAGTCTATGGAATACTGTAAATGACATTTATATAATCTGTTTATGGAATACTGTAAAATAACATTTAAATAATCGGTCTGTGGAATACTTTAAATGACATTTAAATAATCAGTCTATGGAATAATGTTGTTGTATGGTTTAACGCCATTTTTCAGCACACGATAGGCTATACATGACGGCCAGTATTAATGGTGGAGGAAGAACATGGGAAATCCCTGGAAAGAACCACCGACCCTCGAGAAGCTACTGGCAAGCTTTCTCACATACCCACCTTGGCCGAATCTGAGACTCTAACCCACACAGATGTGAGATGGCAGCAATCCATAACGGAGAGCGCTTTAGACCACTCGGCCACTCGGGGCCCCATGGAATACTGTAAAATGACATTTAAATAATCCATGTATAGCACACTGTAAATAATATTTAAATAGTCAGTGTATGGAATATTGTAAATGACATTTAAATAATCGGTCTACGGAATACTGTAACTGACATATAAATAATCAGTCTATGGAATACTGTAAATGACATTGAAATAATCATGTCTATAGAATGCTGTAAAATGACATTTAAATAATCAGTCTATGGAATACTGTAAATGACATTTAAATAATCTGTCTTTGGAATACTGTAAATGACATTTAAATAATCAGGTCTATGGAATGCTGTAAAATGACATTTGAATAATCAGTCTATGGAATACTGTAAATGACATTAAAATAATCATGTCTATGGAATGCTGTAAAATGACATTGAAATAATCATGTCTATGGAATACTGTAAATGACATTGAAATAATCATGTCTATGGAATACTGTAAAATGACAATGAAATAATCAGTCTATGGAATACTGTAAATGACATTAAAATAATCAGTGTATGGAATACTGTAAATGACATTTAAATAATACATCTTTAGAATACATGAAATCCGACTTTTAATATCTTTAATTTTTCCACATAAGTCAAAATCATGTTCCTGGTAGGTGAAAACATTTCAGTACATTAAAGCAATAATTTTCCATAAATTCATTTCAGAAAGTCGGGGGAAAGTGCTGTAGTGCTTTTCATAACATAATTTCTCCAACACAAAAAAAACCGGACTGTTTCTGGATTACATTCATCTTTAAAGTCTGTAGATCAATAGGGATACAGAGTAAACCACCTGGTAATCAAAGTGGCACATTTTACACCTACCCCATAATTAACAGTCATCATAATTGTAAAGGTTCTTCCTTAACCCAAGTACAAGCCATCCACAAAGATTGGTCCAGGTGCATGATGATGTACTTTTGTCATTATGTAGAAATCATTTTTCTTCTTTCAGTTGCAGTGACTTTGACCTTTTGACCCTGAAATCAGTATAGTTTTTTTCTTACCTTAAGTACAACCATACACATTATTTGGTAATTGTTGTTGTTGTTGTTGTTGTAGGGTTTAACGCCATTTTTCAGCAAAAGATAGGCTATACTTGGCGAGCAAAATAAATGGTGGAATAAGAACCTGGGAAATCCCCAGAAAAAACCACCGACCCACGAGAAGCTACTGGCAAGCTTTCTCATGTACTCAAACTGGCCAAGCCCAAGACTCAAATCCATGCAGACCGAGGTGAGATGGCAGTGATTCATAACGGTGAGTGCTTTAGACCACTCGGCCACTTGGGGCTCCATTTGCTAATTGTAGATGGTGGAGTTAAAATTATTGTGTGAAAATCAATTTGGTATGGAACAGGCAACATCAGAACATTATATTCCTCTCCTTATGGTGGGCATATTAAAAAGTCCCACATTAAAGCTATCCCACACATGCACAATACAAAAATAATACCTGTTCTACTTCTCCTGCGCCTGCCACTCAAATTTAAGAAGAGACATGTTTAGTAGCCAACACGCAGCTTACAATTTTCTCAATTGTTTCAAGGTAAACTATTGTAGCCATCTGCTTTTATAAGACATTTTTGTTTACATTCTTAAATCAATCAAGCCATGTACAAGATGAGACCACTGTGTGAAAAATGCTGATTTTCTTTTATTTATTTTTCCTTTCCATAGGAAGCCTTACAGAGTCTTTCTACTGACCCAGGACTTCATCAGATGTTACCTAGATTCAGCACATTTATTTTTGAGGGGGTATGTAACGAGAAATCGTACACATTCATATCTTTGTTAGAGCAATACAAAATTTAAATCTTATTTAAAGAGTGCTGGTCATGATGTTCCATATATATACAGGTCCTTAGACAATAGCTGACTTTTTGGTTGCAGGACCCTCTCAACAGAGTTCACCGCTTAAGACCAAGAATGTATACTTAAGAATGATGAAAATCATTCATCATACATGTATCAAAATCTATGTAAGTAGTATAAGATGTGCATTTCATTTTAAATTGGGTACAATGCAAAGTGTATGTGTGTGTGTGTGATCTGGATTTTTAACTTGGCTTTTTAAAAAATCAGTCATATCACTACTATTTCTTGGTGTGGTTGTTTATAGTGATGTCTTGCATTGGGGCATCATGCCGCAGACATATAGCATCATGTCCCACTCAGTCACATTATCTTGACACTAGGATGACCATTCCTAATACTAACTTCTTAATGCTCAGCACCAAATGAGGCAGCAGTTAGTACCCTTTTTTTAATTAGTCATTGGTATGACTTGGCCAGGGTTCGAACCCACATCCAAGGTGGATGCTCTAGCCACTTAGGCCAACAGAGCATTCTAAGTGCAGTTAGAATGATGCAAGTAAAGGAGTATTGAGTCATTTCTAGTCTGGTTTACATGTTTTAAAGTATGCCATATGGATTTTTAAACAGTTTGTTTTCTTTCATCCAGGCATGATATTTTTATGTCATTAAATTTATGCAAATTTATTAACTGTAGCATTTTCACAGGTAAGCTACTTTTCTGAATTAGTGGTCGACATTATTGACTTATTCAGTGAAAATTGTTATCAAAAATTCATTTTACTGATTGATAAGATAGTATATCCCCTATGATTAGCATATGCTGCCAATTGGGTATGGGCTTGTAATTGGGCAAATACAGCTTTAATAAATATATTTGCCAGAATTGTGGCCAAAATTGGGGGTGGGTCTTGCATAGCTGCCAACCCTCAAGAATTTGGCGTGAATTTCACGACTTTTTCAGAGATTCAGATTCTCACCACAAGGCAAAAATTCGCGAATTCTCCAATTCTCAATTATTTTTAATCTTTAATAAAATAACAGATTTCCCGTTAAGCACTAAATTCACAGTTGCCAAAACCGTCCGGTACTGCTGGTCGCAATATTAGTAGAGCTACAGCCGATTAGTACAGTTGGCCAGGTAACAAGCATTTTAGCCTATTTTAATCTATATGAATAAGAGTAGTTTTACAAATGCTTTTGAGAGAAACTAGGGCCTAAACCAGAATTTTGCTCTGCACATGCGTCACCAACACTGATTTGACTTACCGTTCAGCATCACATGTAAGATCTTGAAATTGTCTTCACCACCAAGGAAAAAGAAATGTATTGCTCAAAAAGTGAAGTTTAATTTGGAATGTTTTCAAAAATTGGCCCTGCATTCTGCCATTAAACATTGATATACATCATGCTTTTTGCACACAGTGTGCCACAAATTGTAGTATTGGGCATGGTGGCAGAGATGATGTGAGGAAGCACATCGGTTGCAAAAAAACACGTAGAAGTCGAGAAAATTAAGAATTCCCAGATTTCAGCTCTGAAATATTTTAAGCCATCAGCAGAAGACCTGCATGCTACTAACACTGGAGCATTATTTATCGGTGGAAGACCTGCAAGCTACCAACACTGAAGCATTATTTGTGAATTTCCTTGTTGAACACAATCTGCCTTTATCAGCCAGAGACCATGCAAAACATTTGTTCCAACAAATGTTCCCAGACTTGAAAATCACTTCCAAATTTTCCTGTGGAAGAACCAAAAGTGCTGCAGCTCCTGTGCATTCTTTACAGCAGCAGTGACAGCGAAAGTGTATTTTCTCTAGTGAGGAATAATAAGACAGACTTTAGGTCCTCCTTAGCTGCAGAATATTTGTCACCAATTTTAGTCACCAAGATCAACCAGCAGGCAAAAAGTCAGAACTGTTTAGAAAACAATTGTACGATCAAGCAGTTGAGGAAGTTCGAGTCTGCCACAGTATCATGTCTTGATAAATAACCACAAGAACAAGTGAAGTTTATGAATACCATAATAAATAGAAATGCAGATATATTTCTGCAGATATGTAGTGTTTTAGTTTTATATTGCGATCTTGATATAGTGTAGTATTGACGGTCAGAGTGGATGGAGTTATTGTCATGGTATTTTTCACTAATTCATGTCCAAATTCACAACTTTTTATCCCTTTTTTTTACTAATTGTGAGCCTGTTCTTGTCATCGAGCATGGGCTTATCATTGGATAAATACTGTAATATCTCAAAGGTTTAATGCTCATTACTATTTTTGGTTTTAATTTCCTCCATGCTTATGGTATTGTGTCCATTCCCTTTTACCAAATATAGTTTGTATCCCTAATAATAGTAATAGACTTTATGTTCTAATAACATTTTTAACAAAGTTGAGATCCACTGACCTTTCTGATCAGAGGCAACTGAAACTGAGGTAAATGATTGCACCTAAGTTGGAACACATTGGTGGATTTTCTACAAAGTTCCATCTCAGATATACTCTGGTGGAGTGATAAGTGAGCAGTATCAAAATGGGAAAATCACCAGAAAATGGCAGAAAACTTGGTTACATGCTAAGGCAGGTGTCTCAGACTCAAATCACCATGATGGCCACATGAGGACTAGTACATTGGCCCAAGGGCTGCGTTGCTGAAGAAAAAGTTTGCATTATTAACGATTCTACAAGTTCTAGATGTCATTGCAGGTTGAAAGAAATAACTCCACAGGACGTGTTTGAAACTGGCAGTAAAGTATGCTGTGCAAAATAGAACCATGTCAAAGTATTTAGATACCTTTTTGTAATAATTTGAAAAATTTTAGTGGGTGAAAGTTCTTCATTGAGTTCATGCTTGCAAAAAGAAACAAGGGAATGTTTGTCATGGACATGATGTTATTTATTTAGTAAACAAGGTACATATATTGAAGTGACACCTGGAAGAAAAGCATAAACATGTTTTGATTTGAGTAGTTCAGATAGTAATTATCTCCCTTGCAAATTGTTCCACTGATGGTAATACTTGAAACAACAGTAGAAAATGCTTTTAAAATTAAATAATCAAAATGATTCCTGAAATAATGTTTCAAATGTTTATATAGACTTTCTAGAAGAGAAAGTTATGATTATTGTAAAGCAGTATATTGATGATAGTAACATGAACCTTTAATGACTATGGAGTTATGTTCTTCCATATGATATTGTTTAATTTTGTATCACTTGAGTCATCTAAACCATCAGTAGTCCCAGTAATTTGATGTGACCGATAGTATTCATCTCCTGACTTATAGCCACCAGTACTTTAATTTGACTCATGTTATTAATCAACAGAACTCATAGTCACCTGTTTTCCCAATATTTTGAGGTGGCTGATTGCATTAATCTCCAGATCTCATAGCCTTTAGTACTTTAATTTGACTCATGCTATTGATCATCAGACCTCATAACCAACACGTTTTGTCAGTACTTTGATTTGACTTTTTGTAGTAATCACCAGAACTCTTTGCCACCAGTATTCCCAGTACTTTAATTTGTCTCAATGGTGTGCAGGCCAAGCTTTCAAAGATGTGGATTCATTCAAGGAGTGTCACACCACTATAAAGAATGTTTTCCATTATTATCACAATTCAGCAATCTGGTAAAATGAGTTGAGGGAAATGTAATCTGTTATTGCTGACAATATTAAACAAATTTACCCAAAGGAACCTGCCAGTTTCAGGTGGCTTTCATTAGAGAATGCTGTGAAAGCAGTCTATGAAGTGTATCCAGCTCTAGTTAACACACTAGAAAACCAAGCAGCCACCAGTTGTCCAGAGGCCTTGGGATTACTTCTGAAAGTGAGACAGTCTCCATTTTTGTTGCATACACTAAAGATTGCAAACAAGTTGTGTCGTGTATTTCAGAAAGACAAATTAGATATTGAGCTTGTGAATGTTGTGATCAAAACTACAATGGAAACTCTGGAACAGCTGAAAATTGACAATGGTGAAGAGCTGCATATTGTGTATGATTTGGTTGCAGAGAACTGGTGCAAAGGAGTAAAAGTGGTGGACACTCAGCAGAGCAGAATATTGTTTCAGAATGTGGCAAACATCTTCATAGACAATCTTAAGGAGAACATTGCCAATAGATTTGAGGAAACATCCATGGATAAGCTTCAAACAGCACACCAGATCCTTAATCCCAGATATATCTGCGAACATCCTCAGCTGATATATTATCTTTAGTACATCAGGACTTGGATGTTATCTGTGAATGACTTGGGCCAAAGGGAGATCATGGTGGATTTGTTGACACTGACGTAGTTTATTCTTTTCTTATTTAATTCATGCTTATGTTTAATAAGGTGAAGATAAATGTGGTTCTGAACAATGCTGATTTATATTTAATAAGGTGAAGATAAATTTGGTTCCGAACAATGCTGATTTATGTTTAATAAGGTGAAGATAAATGTGTTTTCTGAACAATACTGATTTTTATTTAATAAGGTGAAGATAAATGTGGTTCCGAACAATGCTGATTTATATTTAATAAGGTGAAGATAAATGTGGTTCCAAACAATGCTGATTTATGTTTAATAAGGTGAAGATAAATGTGTTTTCCGAACAATACTGATTTATATTTAATAAGGTGAAGATAAATGTGGTTCAGAACAATGCTGATTTATATTTAATAAGGTGAAGATAAATGTGGTTCAGAACTATGCTGATTTATATTTAATAAGGTGAAGATAAATGTGGTTCAGAACAATGCTGATTTATATTTAATAAGGTGAAGATAAATGTGGTTCCAAACAATGCTGATTTATATTTAATAAGGTGAAGATAAATGTGGTTCAGAACAATGCTGATTTATATTTAATAAGGTGAAGATAAATTTGGTTCCAAACAATGCTGATTTATATTTAATAAGGTGAAGATAAATGTGGTTCAGAACAATGCTGATTTATATTTAATAAGGTGAAGATAAATGTGGTTCAGAACAACCTGGCCTTGCTAATCTACCTGATGAGGATGGTTAAAGCCCTGATGGACAATCAGACCCTGTATCTTGAGAAATATGTAAGTATAAGTCTGTCAGTAAATATGTAAGTATAAATCTGTCAGTAAATATGTAAGTATAAATCTGTCAGTAAATATGTAAGTATAAATATGTCTGTAAATATATAAGTATACATCTCTTAGTAAATATGTAAGTATAAATCTGTCAGTAAATATGTTAGTATAAATCTGTCTGTAAATATGTAAGTATAAATCTGTAAATATGTAAGTATAAATCTGTCAGTAACTTACTTTCTTTCCAATAATGCTGAAATCATTGTACTGTAGGAAATTGGTGTTTAAAAATGCTGGGAATTATCTTTTTTGGGCAGTGTACCAATTTTTTAAATGGATTTTGTAAATGTTACAAACTACAATGTGGGGATGACCACAATAAAAGCTGTCCACCAAAAGAAAAAATCCCAAGTGTCCATAGTATATTCCTTTTGAAGCCACATCATTAACAATATATTCCTTTTGAAGCCACATCAATAATAGTGTATTCCTTTTGAAGCCACATTATTAACAGTATATTCCTTTTGAAGCCACATTATTAACAGTTTATTCCTTTTGAAGCCACGTCATTAATAGTGTATCCCTTTTGAAGCCACATCATTAATAGTGTATTCTTTTTGAAGCCACATCATTAACAGTTTATTCCTTTTGAAGCCACATCAATAACAGTATATTCCTTTTGAAGCCACATCATTAGCAGTCTACTTTGGTGTAAGCTTAACTGTGTAGTATTATTATTTATATTTGACAATATTTTTAACTTTTCAATGACATACACAAACACTATAGAGAAAGCTAACCTGAAGCTTTCTTCCTCACACAAACGAAGTCATCAGCAGACTGAATGTAATCACTACTGCCTGTTAACATCACTTGATGGAATGTTCAGCAGTGTTAACAGATTGTCCCGAATATGCAGCAGGTTGTAATGACCCCTGTCCCTGTTCAGGGTGAGTTAGTGTGGATGGATGTAAAATTCCTAGATCAAGAACAAGCCTAGTTTGAGCCAGGGTTAAGGAATCGATCTACATCTGTACACACAGACTGATGCTGAACAGGGATGGGGACTGTTACAATCTCTCACATATCCTGGGTTATTGATCTACTCAGTCTAGCAATCTACCCAGGAAGAATCCAGCCAACCCTACTTCTTTCTGTCTGGACTGTCTTCGTCATGCTTGACTTTTGTCCAGAAAGTCTTGCAAGGCAATTTAAACCTTCAGTAGTGGAGATAATCTTGAGAACAAGAAGACCCACCTCTCTGAAGGTCTTTGAAGGAGAGTGGTGTGATTTCAGGGACTTGTGCCATATCAGTAATATCATCCTTCTGAGTGCTGCAATACCTCAGTTTTCTCTGGTTCTTAAGGAGAAACAAATGGCCTCAATTACTATCACAGGCTACCATTCCATGGTATCAGACACATTCTGGCATCATGGTAGACATGATATCAGGCATGATAAAAGTCAGATCTTTTTGCCAGTATTGATCAGATTTGTCCAAAATCCTTCACTCTCTTTCCAAAATGGAGTCTGTTGTGGGCTTTAACATAGCTCAGTTCCAGTAAATTAGCCCACATTTCACTAAATCTACCATCATACAAAACATGTTTCTTGCTTTAGCTTCACTATGCAGGGTGAGTGAGTTATGTGCCCTTTTTGTTGACCCAGACAATCTTAAGTTCAGATCGGATGGCTCTATGGTCCTCTTGACACAACCAGGCTTTTTATCCAAAAATAGGTTACTGTTTGTCAGCACTCAAAGAGTCGTCATTTGCTAGCTCTCTTCCATAGACAGGTCAAGAGCAGTGGCCAAGAAAAATCCTGTTCATGCACTCAAGCACTACTTGAAATGCACAGAGGCAAGTTGAGGCATGCACAAGCACCTCTTTCCGGTGAGAGCCTGGAAAGAGGATATCACCTCTCAAGCCCATCCTTTGTGCATTTGTTCCAAGATATAGTAGAAACTGTTGGCAGGTATGCAGAGCTGATCCTCAAGAACGTTTATCCAAAGATTTAACTTTGCAGAGACAAGCTTTTAATCTGGTAGTATGGTGGCGGCAGCCCAGATGACATCCAGACCTAATTAAAACAATCAACATGGCCCCTCAGCTTCACTGGATTTACCAGTGAAATTTTGCAGATAAGAAGATTTCAATAATTATTTTCTTAACTATATGTAGGGTTTACAGATCAAGTGACCCTAGGCTGTGTTGCTTATGTAATTAGGAGAATGGGTTTTCATTAACATGGGAAATCTAACCATCATTCCGTAGAAGGATACCTTAGGTAGAGGTCAGATACTTAGCATTCCCTCCTCCTGTTACCTATTCTCCTAATGTTGATGTGATTGTGGAACGTATTTGAAAGCAAATTTTTAAGTAAATTGTGTTTCTCCAAGAATACTTACCTGATCACATTACTTAAAAACCTCCTGACCACCCTACCATATAAGCATCCTCATTAGCATATTGCTCAGCTTAAAAACTAGTGACAATGGGAGGGAATGGGCAAGAGTTATTGCCCTTTGTACAAGATAGCCAGGGAAAGAATTTTCATATTTTAGTAGGGCTGGATTCATGAGGTAGCAGGATTATATCCCTAACAATAATGTGATTGGGTAAGTATTCTTAGTAGAAACACAATTTACTTTAAAATTTGCTTTCTCACGTTCGACTTAAAATTCATTAGGCTTAATGACACCTCGTCTTTAAACTATAAATAGACCTTCAAATGACCTAGACCTTCAGTTGACTTAGCTTCAGGTATGAATAGACATGGGGTGTGGCTGAATAAAGATAAAAGACTATGGCTACTGATTTTAGGGTACTGTTAAAGTATGATAGCAACCCTGAAACTCTAAAGATTCAGAATTTGTGAACATACAGGAGAACTGTAACTGCAGAGTAAAAAAATTGTTTCACATGACCTTCAGATGGCTTTGACCTTATGTTTGGGACAAAGAGATGTTGTATTACTTTGATTTGAAAGCAAATAACTAATGTACTGGTTCTGTAATCTGAATTTGACTACAGTCTATCCAAAAGGTTGTCACTTGTAACCATTTGGGAGAAAAAAATGCTGATTCAAATGTTAAGCAAGATTTTTAAATGACCTTGACCTTCCCTCTTTGGACCAGGGGTTGAAGAACAAAGACAGGAAAGAGTAGTTCTAACTGCTTGATCAACATTCCCGAGTAAGTTAGCATCTATCATGGCCCGATTTCCACATGTTATCCTTTGATGATAAAAACATACAAATTTGTGTTTCGAAACTTTAACAAATAGTACGTAAATATCAATTTGTGTTTTAAGATAAGAATTGGTGATCTGGATATTTTAACTTCCTTTTGTATACTATTTCATCATAAAATTAGTTTGAAACTGTAAGTGAACCACTAACGGGGAAATAATATCAGACATCATTATGTCTGGGTAGTACCAGTTTATAAGATTGTCAGTTTTTGTAAATCATCGGGCAGATATATGCAGAAAAATATACAATTCATAGAAAGCAAAGCGTAGTTTTTATGCTGTATAAAATTTAACTTTAAAATGCAACTATGTAGGTCAGATGATATTATGTTGTGGAATTCGTGAGAAGCATTGTAAGGTTGAAATTGCTTTCTGACTTGACTTGTATTTGTAAAAATATGGAAAAAGCAGCGAATTATATTCTATTTAACCAATGCATAAAAATTAGTACAAGTTCATAGACAAATAAATAAACCATAAGTTTGCAATCCTATCAATAGACTATTGTAATGTAGCTATAAAAATTGAGTGATTACATTACAAAAACTACTCCTTCTAAAAATAGATGGTTGGAAACAAGGTTTAGTTCATATACCGACTATAAAGGAGACATGTCTGTAATTTTATGCATTTTAGTGTGTTATCTATGAATAGTTACGGTGATGTTTTATCTGCAACAAAGAAATTATGACAAACTGTATGATCTGAAGACCTGTATGCATTTGTTCTCATGTACATGGTACAGGGGTTGTTTAAAACGAGTGTATAAATCTTTGAAAGTGTTATTATTTTGAACTTATAGAAGGTATGAAAATAAAATCAAAAAATTTAATTAAGGGTAGTTGATTGAGCATTTTTACTAACTTGCAATTACAATAATGTAATCTAGTTACTCAGTTGAAATGTATTACGATGTAGTTTCTGTTATTCCCTTTTAGAGACATGTGGCCAAAAAAAAGTATTGTTTAAATCCAATGTTAAATGCAAATATGAATACTGGGGAATAGGTAAGAGGGCATAATTTTTAATAAGAGAACACACATTATATATATAAATATATATATATATATATATATATATATATATATATATATATATATCGCATTTCTTGCTTTGCATCCACCTCTCCCTTTTGAGCTCTTGCTTCTCCCTGTTATGTCCACAAGGAGAAGTCACTTCCCCCTAAAATTCAAGTATAGCTTGACCCCTGAATGAGTTATGCAAATGTCTTGACTTTGCTATAACAGGCAAGACCAATGACTCATATGCCTATTTCATGCTGTGTTAAAATCTTGAATGCATGTTGTGTAGAACCTTCATTGTTCAGAAATAGCATGAAATCCCAATGATTAATATGCATATTAGGAAGTAGATAAACTGACAACAAGAAGAAATTAGTGTGCCATAGAACTGACCCAGAAGAATTAATTGTAGCAAGAGTGATGTCGATATCCTCCCCTCCCCCTTTAACTCATTTGGAGACCCTTTTCTGCTTATGACACTAAAAGGGGTAAGAGTACCACTGCATTCATGTCATGTGATTAATTTAGTGTATGCAGCAGTATTACAGTGTGAAAGAGGTCAAAATGCATGAAAATATCCATTTTTTTAAATCGTATTTTGTTTTAGCTTCATGAGTTTGTGCCAGCTGTGACCACCTGTATAGTGTGCAAGCAGCTTTGTATGAGACCAGATGTGGACAATCACTGGGCATTGAGAGACTTTGCAGCCAGGTTGAATGCACAGATATGCAAGTAGGTGTTTTTAACTTGCATGTGCTCCATAACAAGAAAGCTACAATTCCATGTTGGAAAATAATTTCATCTATCATGACTAAATAAGGTGTGGCTGGAATAAGCCAAATGTCAACACATTATTCTCATCTTACTGATTAGACCTCCAACATAGCAGCAATGGTAGCAGTATTGTAAAATCTTCTCTTAAAGGGATGGGTGTATAGACATTGTGTTTCTTTATTAAAATGATGATGATTCAGCCGCCATTAATGGCTGCATAGATGACCCTTTTGAACACTTTTACATTGCAACTTCTCCTAAACACGTGGTCATAGTGACATGATGTTTCCACTAAAACACCATAGCAATAATGTGGAACCCTGCTATAGCATAATGATCAAGGTCAACAAAATGCCATTGTGTTTTGTAGCATATCAATTAATGGAACAGAATACTGCATGTGTATTCCCTTAGCTATACAAGACATGTCTAATATATCCATTATTCACTCACAGAAAGAAAATTCTCTTTTTATTTTATGCTCAAACACATTGGCTATCAAAATGTATTGGATAACAGACTCTAGTAGCAGCTGTCAGTAGTATTTTTCCCATTGAAAGACTTTGTTTATTTTAATAAACAATTTGTAAAATTTATATCGAGTAAATTGCTTGTAAAAGATCTCAGTGGGCCACTAATTATTTTTACTATAAACAAAATGTCCCTAAAATTGATATAAATTCATTGATGAATGTAGTTTTTGTCTTCAATCATTATTATTTTTAAGGGTTCTACTGCAGGTAAATTACAGGCAGAATTTGATTTTTGAAGCTGAAATTGGTCTTAAAATTCTTAAGTTGCATGTATTTTCTTTCATTTCAGAAATTTTAGTACAAGCATTAATAATATCCAACCCCGCATAACAAAGACATTTTGCAAGGCGGTGAAATCTGACAAGACAGTTTTAGCTACACAGTATGGGGCCATAGCAGGGCTTGGAGAGCTTGGATCAGAGGTACAGTGAATGATAATTGTGCAGTAATTATGTTTTCTGTTTCCTTATTTTTGCAAGAAAATGGCATCATCATCAGATATAGGGGAAATTCTTCTTAATGCATTGTGAGTCTTATTTCTTTTCAGATGTATATATTGTTCATTGGGTCTCTAAAAAAAATTATTTCTAGCAACCTTTAAATCTAAAATCATTTCTAACCTCAGGAAGAAAAAGGAATTCTTGTGTTTATATGTGTTTTCATAAACCCTAACGTATTGACTTACAACCAAATGAAGTAATTCCTATTTATGATCCAAGTATGACAGTAATGTGACATAATTACATCATATCATAGACACCATACAATGAAAACTGTCCATGAGTGACTCATGAGTCCATGAATTTCATCCTTTGTTGATGGGTGTACTTTATATAAAAGTTAGATATAAAGTTTAAATTAATAAAATGGGTTCATAAAATATTGTTCTAAATGAGAAAGTATCTTTTAAATTGGGATTTTAAAAAATAATATTTTTGATCTTTTGTTTAATCGGGACTGAGCACATTTTTGTAAAAGTCATCTTGCCTCAAAGTGGAAAATTGAACTTAAGGTTTTGAGATTCGAGCTTACCCATAAATATGACAATATAATACAACACAAATTTTTTTTGTTTTTGTTTAAAGAAGCTTCAGAAAAACCTATGGAATGTATTCTTGAAATTGTGTTGGATTATTTTACATATAAACTTTCTGCTAATCTTTACCCATTAAAAGTTTCTGCCAGTAATTAAAGTTAAAGAAAAAGTATATCTAATTTGAGTTTGTCTCTGGTATTGGGCAGGTGTGTTTTTTCTGCCCTGCTGATGAACTTGGTTTGAAAATGAACTTTAATATAGTAGTAGTTTTCTGTTTTAGGTGATAAAGTCATTCCTGCTTCCACATATCAGGAGCATTGGAGATAGAGTGCAGCTTGCAACAGATGGACCTGTCATCAACAATGCTGATAAAATTGCTGCTGATAACATTAAGAAAGCCCTATGTGTAAGGAAGACATTAATCAAATTTGTATTTGTCCTATTGACTTTTACTTTCATCCGTCCACAACACTTTAGGTTTTGCCTTATAAATTTAAGACTTGGGGATGAAACCTGGTATACATGTGTATCATCTTTAGGTGTGTCACATACCACATTTGGGGTCCTGTCTTCAAGATTAAAGTCATTGCTCGTCATTTTAAGTATTCCCTCATACTTTCCATTCCACCCTATAACTGTGGAGCTGTTTGAGATTAAAGAACTAAATCTTGTAGAGAAGTTTGTCACATGCCTCTTTTGGGTGCTATTTTGAGGTCAAAACTTTACATATTCCATCAAATGTAACATTCTGCTCTACAAATTTGGAACCATTGGAGATTAATGGGTGAAACTTGGTCTAATGATGTATCATCATTAGAAGTATTTTGTTTTTAGTGTCAAAGGTCAAGGCTGTATTTTTAAAGTTCCTGTCAAACTTTCCATTCTAATCCGTAGCTTCAGAACAATTAAATATTATGAAATCAGTCTTAAAATACTTGTATATAATCATTAGAAGATATTATTTACCACATTAAGGGTTCTGCTTTCAAGGTCAAGGTTACAGGTCAGTATTTTACGTTTGTTCTTTCAAATTTTCCTCTCTACCCTATGATGATGGAACCCTTTGATCTTTAGGGTCAAAACGTGATGTCATTACATTTTGTCATTAGAAAGTGTCTCGTGTACTGCATTGGTAATCCTATCTTTAAGGTAAGGTTTTGGGTCAGTATAGAAGGCTTCATTCTCTCTTTCTGGGGGAGCCTTGAGTGGCAGAGTGGCCTAAATCGCTCTCCGTTACGGATCACTACCATCTCACCTCTGTCTGCATGGGTTCGAGTCTCAGGTTCGACCAATGTGGGTATGTGAGAAAGCTTGCCAGTAGCTTCTCATTGGTCGGTGGTTCTTTTCGGGGTTTTCCCGAGTTCTTCCTCCACCATTAATACTGGCCGCCATGTATAGCCTATTGTTAGCTGAAAAATGGCATTAAACCCTACAACAACAACAACCACAACAACTCTGTTTCTGCTGCTGTGTATAACTTAAAGAGTCATGGATGTCAAGAGATGAACCTTCATATATATATAAACACATACATCATCCAGTAGCAGGTGTGACACATACCACATTGATAGTTTTGTCTTATGGGGCAAGGTCATGACTCATTGTTTTAAGTTTTTCTTTATATGTTCCTTGTTAACACTCATATATATCATGATTACTTTTGTTTTCGCTTTATATCTTAATAGCTGATGAACCATTTTACACTTACGTTTTTGATGGCATCATGAATATTGTGGGCAGGGTTTCATCTTCAGGACTTACGGCACTAATGATATGGAAGAATAGGAACCAGTCTAGAAATGGGTGGACATAAGTACATTATATATGGGTTGGGCTGGCTAGGAATGGTTGATAATGTAAGTAGATTTTAGTAAAGATAATCTTGTGAGGAGTTTATCCTAGATACAACTGAAAAAAAACAGACATTGTTTTATTGATGGAATTTTAGCCCCTTTACAGACTTGAGTTTGGAAACTCATTACTGAAATTGTATGTACAAAAGAAGTACAAACAGTTAAAAAAAAAGGACCCTTGTTTGTTGGGCATGGATTGGTTAAAGATAAGGACTCCTGTTGAGTCTGTATTGGTTAAAGAGAAGGACCCTTGTTGGGTCTGGATTGGTTAAAGATAAGGACTCTTGTTGGTTGGGTCTGGATTGGTTAAAGATAAGGACCCTTGTTGGTTGGGTCTGGATTGGTTAAAGATAAGGACTCTTGTTGGTTGGGTCTGGATTGGTTAAAGATAAGGACCCTTGTTGGTTGGGTCTGGATTGATTAAAGATAAGGACTCCTGTTGAGTCTGTATTGGTTAAAGAGAAGGACCCTTGTTGGGTCTGGATTGGTTAAAGATAAGGACTCTTGTTGGTTGGGTCTGGATTGGTTAAAGATAAGGACCCTTGTTGGTTGGGTCTGGATTGATTAAAGATAAGGACTCCTGTTGAGTCTGTATTGGTTAAAGATAAGGACCCTTGTTGGTTGGGTCTGGATTGGTTAAAGATAAGGACCCTTGTTGGTTGGGTCTGGATTGGTTAAAGATGAGGACCCTTGTTGGTTGGGTCTGGATTGGTTAAAGATAAGGACCCTTGTTGGTTGGGTCTGGACTGGTTAAAGATAAGGACCCTTGTTGAGTCTGGATTGGTTAAAGAGAAGGACCCTTGTTGAGTCTGTATTGGTTAAAGAGAAGGACCCTTGTTGGGTCTGGATTGGTTAAAGATAAGGACCCTTGTTGGTTGGGTCTGGACTGGTTAAAGATAAGGACCCTTGTTGGTTGGGTCTGGATTGGTTAAAGAGAAGGACCCTTGTTGAGTCTGTATTGGTTAAAGAGAAGGACCCTTGTTGGGTCTGGATTGGTTAAAGATAAGGACCCTTGTTGGTTGGGTCTGGACTGGTTAAAGATAAGGACCCTTGTTGAGTCTGGATTGGTTAAAGAGAAGGACCTTGTTTGTTGGGTCTGGATTGGTTAAAGAGAAGGACCCTTGTTGAGTCTGGACTGGCTAAAGATAAGGACCCTTGTTTGTTGAATCTTTAAAGTGATGGTTTGTTTGAACCATTAAATGAAAGAAATTTAGTGCCTGACACAAATTGTTGAATTCAAAGTATTAGATTTTAAAGACATTTATCGTGTGTCATCCATCAACAATTGCTTGTTGTCTAAGTCTAGATGTCTGAGTCAAATTCAGTCAATGATTTTAATATGGGCTTTTATCATCAAAATCTCATAAGAGTTTCTTTATAAATGACATTCACACATCTTAATGGGTTGATTTTATGTCTGATAGACTGACTTGTTACCAGGCTGGAGGCTGTATTTCTGCTCTAATATAGATAGAACTTGAAATGTATACTTATGTCATTAAGATCATGGATGAGTTCAATAATTAAGTGATGAGTGAGATGAACAGAGAGTAATGAGGTGGCCTTATTTGCTGAGAATGTTACAGCTTTGGAGGGCATGTTTTAGATTTGATTTTTTCCAGACTGGAAACATACACTTGTATCGTCAAGATTTTGACAAGTACAGTAATGAGTCAGATCAGATACATGTATATTAATGAAACGTTCTTGCATCTGATTGACTAAGCCTGTTACCATTCAGAAAGCCATTTTTCTGTTTCAGTTTTGAATAGATTTGAAAAATGGGCTTTTTATCAATGATCTATATTCTTATGTCATCACGATCTTGGAAAGCTCAGTAATGAGTAAGATACATGCATATTAATGAGGTGATCTGATTGATTGAGCTTTATAGAAGCCACATTTTTTATTCGATTTTGATCAGACTTGAAATATGGCCTCATATCATCAAGATATTGTGTCTGATTGGCTGTCCTTGGTTCCACTCTGGGAGCCATATTTTTTGTCGGATTTTGATCAGTGTCTCACATGAGTTTATTAAAGCATATGATAAGTGTATATCGTTGTATGTTTAGATGATCTTGCATCGGGTTGGCCAAGTTTGTTACAGCTCTAGAGACATTTGTTCTGATCCAAGTTTGATCAAACATGGTGAGTGGGCTTAGATCACCAAAATCTTGTATTAGTACAATTATGAGCAAGGTCGATGCATATTATTAAGGTGATTTTATATCTGATTGGCAGAGCTTGTCAACAGTTTAACGACTGTCATTCAGATCATAGTTTTTTTCAAGATTAGTAAATAGGCTTTTATTCATCAAGCTTTATATCTTTTATGAGGGCTGTTCCATTTAAACATACACAGTACTGAGTAAAGGCTGTTTGTCAAAAATACATGCCAGGGTACTCTGATTACTGAAAGAGCTCATAAGAAGATGATACAGAATTCTAAACCACATCTATAAGTGACCACATCATATTGACAGTGCCTTCTCTGGGTCCCATATATGTTCTACTGGAACAGCCATGAGCAAGATTTATGCATATTAATTAGGTGGTCTTGCATAAGATTGGCTGAGCCTCTTACCGCTAGAGAGACTTTACTTTTGACCGGATTTTAATCTAACTTGGTAAATAGGCTGATGCTGTCAAATGTCAGATGATTTTTTTAATGAGCAAAACCTATATTTATTTATGAGATGATCTTGCATCTGAGTGGCAGAGTTTTTTTATGCCACTCCAGAGACTTTAACTTTGATTACATTTTGATCAAACTTGGTAAATAGGCCCATGTCATCAAAATCTTTGTTGGATATGATTATGAATTAAATTCATGGATATTAATGATTTGACCTTGCATAATATTAACTGGATTTGCCAACATGCTAATAACCATATTTCTTAATTATTAATTAATTATATTTCTAATCAGATTTTGATCAAACATGTTAAATAGCTTTATAGTAACAAGATGTTTAATGAGTATGATTGTTATCAAGATCTATGCATATTACTGAGGCAATCTTTGGTCTGATTGGCTGAATTTGTTACCAGTCTGGAGACCTAATTCCACTTGGATTTTGCTCCACCTTGGTAAATTTGGTTATGTTATCATTGTCATAGATGGGGCCCCGAGTGGTCTAAAGTGCTCTCTGTTACGGATCACTGCCATCTGACCTCTGTCTGCATGGGTTCGAGTCATGGATTCAGCCAATGTGGGTATGTGAGAAAGCTTGCCAGTAGCTTCTCATGGGTCGGTGGTTCTTTCCAGGGTTTTTCCGGGTTCTTCCTCCACCATTAATACTGGCTGCCATGTATAGCCTATCATGTGCTGAAAAATGGCATTAAACCCCACAACAACAACAAAATTGTCATAGATGTTTTGTTATAAGTGAGATCTCCTCATATCAGTGAAATGCCTTGCATCCGATTGATCTTGTTACCTTGTCTAGAGTCTGTGAAACTTTATATCATCAGATTTTGGATGACTTTGGTCATGAGCAAGACACTTTGCATATTAATTATGGGTTTATATTTTGAAAGAATTTTTTTTTATCAGGAGATAATAAAATTGGTTAAATATATATGATGTAAAGTTTGGGAGATATTTGATGTAGTGTTTTTACAATACTATGTAAACCAGCTTAGTGAAATGGTCAATTGTTAAGTTATGTATCCTGCAGTAATGGTCCTACTTGGGCCTCTTGTTATAGATTTCAACATAATGCTACTTAGATTTTAATGTAATGCTTCTTACATTTTCGTAGATTTTAACATAATGCTATTTACATTTCCATAGATTTTAACATAATGCTGCTTACATTTCCATAGATTTTAACATAATGCTGCTTACATTTCCATAGATTTTAACATAATGCTGCTTACATTTCCATAATTTTAACATAATGTTACTTCATTTCCATAGATTTTAACATAATGTTACTTACATTTCCATAATTTTAACATAATGCTATTTACATTTCCATAGATTTTAACAGACTGCTACTTACATTTCCATAGATTTTAACATAATGCTGCTTACATTTCCATAATTTTAACATAATGTTACTTCATTTCCATAGATTTTAACATAATGTTACTTCATTTCCATAGATTTTAACATAATGATACTTACATTTCCATATAGTTTAATATAATGCTACTTACATTTCTAATGAGTTTAACATAATGCTACTTACATTTCTGTAGAGTTTAACATAATGCTGCTTATATTTCTATAGAGTTTAACATAATGCTTCTTACATTTCTATAGTTTAACTTAATGCTGCTTCTGTGTCTGTAGAGTTTAACAAAATGCTGCTTATATTTCTATAAAGTTTAACATAATGCTTCTTACATTTCTATAGTTTAACTTAATGCTGCTTATATTTATTAGTTTTACTTAATGCTACTTACATTTCTATAGAGTTTAAGATAATACTACTAATGTTTCTATAGAGTTTAATTAACAGTGAAGAATAGAAAGTGTATTGAATGAGAATTTTTATCAGTTGTTTAGTACATTTGTCAGAATTCATACTTTTTTATGCAGAAATACTTGCCGCCAGTACTAAAGAGTCTGCGATCTGCTAATGATACTGTTGAAGATTACATCACAGAATATGGGTATCTGGGGCCCATTATCCATGCAGCTGTTTTAAAGGAAAGGCAGTCATCAGCAGCAGCTAGTGTAACTCCAAGTCAACCAACACCAAGACCAACAATTCAGTTACCACAGGTAACTATAATTTGTTTTTATTCCTTTTCTTTTACACTTTTGTAAAACTTAATGATTATGGGGATAACAATTTTGAGATGGTTTTTCTGTAGCAAATTTAGTTTTAGCAATGATAAATTACCAGGACTGGTAAAATCAATGTTTCCAATGGTAAACTGTTATTAAATTCTCCACTTAAATCCATTAAATGTCAGTAATACTTCAGTTCTTAAACAAATTATGCAATTTCATAAACAAAAGCAGAAAGTGTGGGATTCATGGTGCTGCATTATAGAGTGAGTCTTGATGCCACCATGGAGTAAATATTTAATTTAATTTGTTTAAGAGTTCCTAAATGTCCTGTTGCCTTTTTCTTTATACCCTGGATGTATCATTATAAAGCAAATAGTTTATTATGTGTCATGCTGCTTAACCTTTTGACTTTGGGGTCAAGGTCAGCTATTTTACAGGAATATTTGGATGGTTGGTTCGACATACATGCCCAGGCTGACTTGCTATGATAATTATTTGTATGGTCAGCCTGCATGTTTTATTGCACATCTTTCTTTGGGTTCTTAAACTTAAAATTTTTTTAATAGAAATTATTCACCATTTTAGTAAGTTTTCAAATCGAAATCCAGTTGCAATGGCAGGTAATTTGTAAAAAAAATAATTGTAAAATCATCAAAGAAGTCAAACAGAACATTTTAACGTACATATTTTGTGTGGTTCATTTGAATGATATTTGTTTTTGGCATAAAGCAGGCTTCCTTGATTGAATTATTGCATTTTGCAAGACATGGACATTTGAAGGGACATGGTCAATGCAAAAATTGGCCAATTCAAATGGCAGTGTAAAATGGCTATCGGGGTGCCTTCATCTGATTGGCGACAGAAAAATTTGCTTACTTTTCTTGCATTACTTCCAGATGCTAAACATGTTTTTAATGTCAACATTTGGTATACTCCTTGTATGGGTGTCTTTCCCAAAATGCATTATCATTACTAAAAGTAATAGACACTATTATATAGATTGGTGCTGGACAGAAAAATGACACTTGAGGGTCAGAATTTGTGGGCATGAAGGAGGTTTTTCTAAATTTGATGGAATTTCACATAACACTTTGTCACATCTTCTTGGTCAAGTTCACAACCCTCCACCCAGTTCTAATGCCCTTCGAGATAGAGCCATGAAAATTGTTTTTTTTTTCTTTCTTTTTTTTGTCTGCTCAGTTACAAAGATAAAAGTGTTCATAGTCATAGTTTTATTTGCCTTGTCACCATAGGTGGTGCAGGAAACTTCACTAAATTTGACTTAATAATTAAACTACATTTGAATATCTGTGGAGAGAAAGAGGAATTTTAATATTAAACTTTTAATCTTATACAAATATGGCTTTTACAAAGCTTCTTTTTTATCTGCAGCAGAGAAACCAAGCATATAAGGTGGGGTGGTGAGGAGTGAAGGATGAGGAGATGATACTCTTTCAAAATCTCACAAATGAAGTATCAGATGATAATTTGAAAGTACATTGTAGAATTACCAGAAAAAATTATCTTATTAATACTTGGTTGAAGAACTTAATTAACATCTAAGTAATTGTTACTATGCAATAATAAATGCTGTGATAACTAGGTGCCCTTTACTCAAGGCATTCCTCTCTTTTCAGCAACCGAAGACCCAATTTGTCATCCAGTCAGGCCCATCACCCACATTACCAGGGCCACCATCCACTACCCGCTTTCCCCCAGCTGGAATGAGTATTTCACGCACACCAAGCACACCAATACCAGGTGGCAGCACTAGCCAGCAAAAAATTGTCATCATGTCTTCCCAGCCCCATCCCACAACACCAGTCGGTCAGTCAATCACACTGAATTCAATGACAGGAGGCCCTAATCCAACTGTGGTAAAAGTTTTACCAGGTTCTTCATCGTCTAATTCATCTTCAGTGGGTAGTTCAGGACAGAAGATTGTTGTAATGTCATTACCACCGGGAAACGGTAGTGGAAATGTGCAGGGCTCAGTAGTTTCCCCGGGTACAGCACAAGATCTGGGTATCAGAAGCATATTTGGTGATCAGCCAGCACACCACTTGTCACTTACTAAATCAGAATCAGACACCTTACCATAACACATTGGATGGTGCAAAGACGACTGTTGATAAATGCAACAAGTCAGTTAAAACACGTCTTGAAAATACTGGTTAATGCAGTTTGGGACAAGTTGTAAATATTACGTAACTTTACCCAAGTTTAATGCATAATATGAAGACAGAATTATATTAGTAATGCAGATTCGTGTAAATCTTTAAATGTGATTAGTCGACAGTTTTTGGATTTATCCAGGGCTGTCGATGTGCTGATAACTCTCAGGCTGTAATGTCCATTTCTCACTGCCAGTATGATATTGATGATATCGTTGTAAACAACCATTGCATTTAACATGTATTCAGTATGGACATTTGAAATGGTGTAATGTCGTCAGAACTCGGCATTTGATGCAAATGCAAAGAAAAATTAAGACAGATGTTCCTGTAATCACTTACACCATAATGCTTTAGTGTATTATATTTAATAGTTTGTATTATTACCATATATACTCACAAGTCCAATCCAACTGCAAACAACACATACCCAGATCTGTTGCTACATAATGCACTGGCAGGTAAGGGTCTATGTTATTTGTTCTAATGATTACTCCTATTAAACTGCATAGACCTTGGTCTGCTGGTGCTTTATGCAAGGGCAGATCTGGGTCTGTGCATTCATACTAGACTTACAAGCGAGTATATATGATATAGTATATTAAGTGTATTAAGAATCTTGTTTCACACTGTGACCTAACTCTTATTAATGTTACATACTGTGTGTTCATGAGTAGGTAACATTTCTGCAGTTATATATTTTTAATTCATATCCATGTGACGTAAAGTGTGCAACTACTGAACATTTATGAAATTTGCAACAACTGAACATCACAGAGTCCTTTGCTACTATGTAAAATAAAGTTTCATTTATTTCACATGTCATACACATTCATGTAGGATTATCTGTACATTTAGTATTGTGTGTGTGTGTGTATATATGTATATGTCTGCACATTATATATATATATATATATATATATATATATATATATATATATATATATATATATATATATATATATGTGTGTGTGTGTGTGTGTGTGTGTGCATAGTAGAGTTTTTAAATTCAGCATGAAATTAGTGAATTACTTTGAAAGGATTATGTTGCTTACCAAAACAGTATCCATCATAGTGATGTGAAAAAGTGCTTGAAGGAACAAAGTATGCATATACAGTCAAATCTCACACTAGCGACCACTCATGGGAAAAGGCAAAACTGGCTGTTGTGCACAGGTGACTGCTTTACACAAGTTCACCTTTTAAAATTGGTTTTTGAATAAATACTATGCACTGAATATCATTGTTGTTATTAATATTTCTATTATTGTTACTACATTATCGAAGTTGTTTTCTATACTGTACAACAAAACCATAATTACAGGTATATTTTGTTCTTTTCCACACATGATTAGTGTATTCTGCTTACTTTAGTCAGTGTCCGATTGGTCTAAAGTGCTCTCCGTTATGGATTACTGCCATCTCACCTGTCTGCGTGGGTTCGAGTCTCAGATTCGGGTAATGTGGGTGTGTGAGAAAGCTTGCTAGTAGCTGCTCGTGGGTCGGTGGTTCTTTCCGGGGTTTTCCCGGGTTATTCCTCCACCATTAATACTGGCCGCCATGTATAGCCTATCTTGTGCTGAAAAATGGCGTTAATCCCTACAACAACAACTTACTATAGTCCATCTTATAAAGAAAATTATCCCTGACTTAACATATACACCAATCTTAGTTTGTTCATACTTTAAAAATGATATCTGGATTAGTTATTGCTCAACAACCCTGTGATGAACTGAAAACAAGTTGGCATATTCGAAAAGCCTGTGATGAACTGAAAATCAAGGGGCCATACATATATGGATATTTGTTTTTAACCCTTTAAAAGAAACTTTACCTGCATTTACAGAGATGTCTGGAATATTGAATGTCCCCCATTCCTTATGAAAAGAATGTAACTCTTACCACTTCTTAAAGAGAAACTTTTTCTTGAGAGATGGCTTTAATTCGCAGAAAATCGCTTAAGATATGTTACTTCGCCTGTTACAATGGCAATAAAGGGTGACTCCCATTTCTTTTGTGATAACTACATCTCCTACCATCCATCAAATGAGTTGCTAAAACCCTCCACCCTAACTACAAAAACTACCCCTCTTTCAAATTTGACAGTGCCATGTTGGAGCTCAACAAGACTGGGGTACTGTGACTACAAAACAAGATAAGAAATGTTTGCACATAAATTCACATGAAATTCCTTTACCTAATCAAAGCCTTTCTCTTGAAGCAAAAGACTGAGTGGTCACTGCTGTTGATACATGCCAATGACCTCTTAAGGCAAGGAGAAACCATTGTTTAGGAAACACCTGGCTAATGACCATTTAAGGCAGGTGACTATTACGTATTGCATATAGGAGAAGAATATAGGAAATATGGCATGGGAAGGGGTGGGGTAGATTGGTCATTGTGAACAGATGACCACTGAGCAGAGGTGACTTGGTACAGATTTGACAGTATTAAAAGTAATTTCCTTTTGAATGAAATTATTTTCTATATATGGATCAATTCATGGATTTGTTCACTTTTTTTCCTGGGAATATTAATGAGGTTGTTAAACACCAGTATAAAGCACAAAACACGTTTACACTAGAACCTTTCATGCACATAGACCGTTGAAAAAACCTTGATCTGTTTGACTGTAGTATTTCCATTCCTCTCTCCACTCTTCATCACGGCAGTTTGTAGCACACCTGCTATTTTAAAAATTCAATGCATCAAGGATATAAAAAATGCACAAAGCATAGTTATTTCTTTCATTCATTTATAATTTCTGACCTGTCACCAGGGGTTCCCTAATACTGTCATCGTGTTTGCATTTCAAACTAAAATGTACATTTTCAAGGTACACAGCCGTCCAGTCTTTTCTTCTGGTTCATGGACATATCCATTTTCAGAAGAGTTAAGGTTCCTTGGACTACACATATAAAGAAGGAACAACTGTGATGTCAGCATCCAATATTTTCAGTCTCTAATATTATTATTTCTCAAAAACACGGAACAAAATAAAAATAGGTCATGAGCATAACTCTTAATGCTGATGGGTTCAAGGGAGATAACTTCCAAGTCACAAAAATGTTATGAAATTATTCAGATTTTGTTAAAGAAAATGAACTGCCATCACCACTGTTGTCGGAAAACACAGACTATCACATGCCAATATAGCAGCCATGTTTGTAAAGAAATCCTGTTTGGGTTGGAACACAAATGAGATGAGTGTTAGAGACCCCCTAGTGACAGTCTGTTTCGAAATTATAAACTGATGAATATAATGACTAACCATTGTGAATGTTTTTATATCTTGTGATGAGTTTTGTTTTTAAAATTGGTTGGGGTTATAAACTGCCCTGGTGGGGTGGTGATGGGTTGATGAATAATACAACAAGATAGAAGTATACAAGATAAAGAAATTTTTTTATGTAGGTAAATATGAATTTCGAACCTCTGTATTGCAATTTCATCACATTAGGACTGTTTCATAAATATTTTTAGTATTACTAAGAAACCCCATTTTGTTCTTCCTTGTAATGTCATTAGATAACAGCATCATTAGAAAATGAGAGAGAAGCACATTTTGAAGAATCTTTGGTTCATCTTCAACCCACAATAGTCAAACTAAATAAAAGAATTTTAACAAGAGTTTTGTAATTTTATGTTTATTTACATGGTTCGCTGATACATATATTTTATATATTTACCTATGTACTCATTACATACAATATTATCTAAAACGCCATCAACAATGTTTTATGGCATGTATTCATCACATCACTACCATATATACTCACATAAAAATTGAGTACATACGAACTGAACAATGTACAGGGTCACACAGATATGTCATTGCATAATGCACCAGAAACTCTGAGTCTATGCAATTTGTTGGGAGTAACCAGTTGAACAAACAACACAAACTCTAACAAGCTGTCACAATATGGAATGGCAGATCAGGGTCTGTTTTGTTTGCAGTTGGAATTGTAAGAAAATATATAGTTGTTTGGTAGTCATGTGAAAACAGAATTTCAAACATTTTCATGTGTCCATCCATACCCTAGATTAACCTCAATGTTAATTTTTTTTAACAAGCTATATAGAAGATAGGATCAAAATTTGTATGAAATGGGAACTTATTTGAAATAATGTAGATTTACATCAAAATGGCAAGAAACAAGTAAATCATGCCCAAAATAATTTTTCACAGATCCCATAAATAAAAATGAAATGAAAGAAAAGAAAATTATAAATTACAATGCCCTATCTATCATAGGAAAAGTGAAACAGCACCTATTTTGTTCTGAGTCTGCAGAAAGAATGTGTCTGATATTGTGCAGAGTTATATGAAGGCCACAGAGACATTCACAGGCCATATCAAATGAGTTCTTTCCCCCCCCCCCCCGACTTGATACAAGAAACAAAAGGAATTGTGTTTTTATGAAATACCCACTTTTTTACACTGTCTAAATATTTCTTTCTAAATATTTTAAACTTTATTATATGAATGAAATTCAAAATGAACTGGGATCTAACAAATTTGATTCACAGCATTTAAAACTACCTACATGTTGATGTAAAAGAAGGTACCTAATTAGCTGGAATCTGTGTGTTTGATACAGATGTATGGACTGAACAGCTGTATCAATCACCAGATCAAACCTGTACAATTAAATCGGTATGTAATAAAAGAACAAAAATGGGGAAACATTAGATTTTTATAAACATTACACATTAACTCTTTCCAAAGCATAGCAATCAGATAGTAAGACAGATATAAATATTACATATCATAAACAATAATGATATATATATATATATTACATATGACATCAGAAATTACATTTAGGCATGTATTGTAATAAGAATTGTCAATCTAATTTCAAAATAAATATTTAATTTAATTTAACTGGTCCACAGAAAACACTCAGTCTTTATTACTAACATCTATTTAAGTACAGTCCCTTGCAGACACTCTCATACTCTCAATGAAAACTCCATAATAGCCCTTTTATGGTCAGTTCTGTTAATCAATGTGCCTGATTCATGGAGAGAAAAGAGCAGTATAGAGATGGGGTGGTTGTGGTTTAACTGCAAATCATGCTGCATAGATATTTAATCCTTCACATACCACAATAGCTTGAAATATGAAAGCCTTTGATTAGACTTGCAATTGCTCCTGGGACCATATCTTTATTTAAAAATAAAAATATATATCCTACAATTTATTAGCATGAAAACTGATGTCCTATCCCCAAAAGACACCACACAACAAAAATAAGTGTCTTATAGTTATATGTAATTTACACCAATGACCAGTTGGCATTTGTCAATCACCCACATCTTCACATAATGGCCTCCTTACTTATTTTAAAGCCAGTTAGATACACAGCTTGATGTAACTGAGTGTTAGCTGGTGGTATTTGAGTTTCCAGACAATTGTCTAACCATATGAGAAGGGCACCCAATTCTTGGCATCACTGACTTTTCAGTATCATATTTCCAATTAAAATAGTCGAGTCAGTGTATCTATATTATGTGTCTTATTTTCATAACAGCAGTTTTAGTAAATGTTATTTAGTTAATTTTAATGACACTTTTAATGCTATTATCCTAAGATCATAGTTTGCACTTTAAAGCTGAGTCATATATAAGTGCATAGCTTGATTTCATTCATAAAATTCCAAGGTTGAGATTTACAAAAGTTCAGATAAGTATCACTTGATTCAACAGGGATATTAGTTCTGGTAAAAGGTCAGACTGACCTAATTGTTGATTGGCTAGAACTGAAACAATTTGTTTACTTATCTGAGTATTTCAAAATATGTAGAATAATTCATTCAAGGCTTTTATTGTATTTTTGCAATTGTTTGTTAGCTAGATATATGAAAGAATTATTATGTGGAATCATTCATTCTTAACAGTATTAATGGTCTTGTATGAGTTACTGAGAGGTTTGATTCATTTAATTTATTTTAATCATTCATTAGAATTATTGTGCTCTAACATTCATTCAAAGACATTTGGATTGAAAGCTGTATTGGCTTTACTGTAAATTCATTTAAATACATTTGGGTTTATAGCATAATGATTCTTCTGCACTTTTGGCACATCAGCACAATACAGACATCATTTGGAATACCTCTGGAACTTATTCTGATTACTAAGAAATGTTGGAATTTATAGAATGTTTAGGACTTTAGGAATTCATTAGCTATACTGCAAGTTATTTTAAATTTTTTCACTTTGTATTTTAGGGAAATAAATTTATATTTTCAATTATAGAAAGCTTGTTAGTTACTGCTCTTTCTTGTTACTACATAGTTTAAGATCCTAGAGTGATAACACTTATTAAAATAATTTTCTTTACTGTAAATACTGTATTGCACTTGTATTTGTTGGGGTTTTAATATTAGCGGCACTCGTGGAAAATGGGAGTAGTTCCAAAATTAAACTCATGTTTGTCAGGGCTTTCATATTAGCTGTAAGGTGGAAAATGGGTCTAGTTGCAAAATTAGACACTCACGTTTTTCAGGTTTTAATACTAGCTGTACTGGTGGGAAAAGTGGACTAGTTGCAAAATTAAACACTGGGAATAGTAGTACTAAGTCTGTGGGGTACCAATTTTTGTTCATTTCACAGTTGTTTAAAACGATGAGTCACTCCACTAAGAAAGATGCTTCTGTCAAAACAATAAGACCTCATCCCTAGTTTCTCAAATTCTTTAAGCTACAAGAAAATTTTGAATTTACGTAAAAACGACTAAAATGTATGCCCATGAAAATAGAATTCCCAGTATATTGCCAACCCACCAAGTTGACCACCAAGTTACATGCAAAACCAACATGATTCTACCTCAAGATACAAATATCCATTTAAGAAACAAAAAAACATCCAAACATTAGCTCACAATATAAAGCACTATTCAACATACCACATAAGGAACTGAACAATCTATTGCAGGTTATTCAAAATATATTTATCCAAATGTCAATTTTGCTGTACATTAATGTATTTTTATGGGCATCAATTTTCATGATTTTTTAAAAAATGATTTCTTCCTTGGTAATTGTGTGAATTTATAATGGAGACCTATCCTTGCCATAGGAAACAAATTTCATTTGGTCTTTAAATCCATGGACAACTACTAGAAATTCCATGAAAATTGGTTCACCATGAACAATAGTGAATTTAACGAATTATGATTTTCTTATGATTAGTAAGACTAGACTGTACCAAAAAAAAATCAGAAATAGAAATATATTCCTGAACACAAATGACAACAGTGACCTATTTTAGGTGGAATTATGGTGTATTAATCAAGATGCATCCATAAATGCTGCACAGTTCTACAAGTAATAATGCTTAAGAAACGGTGAAGTTGGATCAATGAAAAGATGCTGGTATGGATGAATGAATAGGCAAGGGTAACACTACATGTTCTTTTCATAAATAGTAAATAGTAAATAGCAAACTTGGTGGATTACTATATGATGTTGCATTTGTTATTTAGTACATAGTACTAGCTTTAAATTTATGAAATAGTGCTGAAAGAACTTGTGAATTGCCAGCCATCTAGATGCATATAAAATATCAACTTTGTGCACCAGTTAGAATTGACCACCTTAAATGTGGCCTGTTGGAAGTGGTTTTGAAGGCTGATATCAAATTGTCAATGAGATGACACCCATTTAAATACATCTATGTCTTAATATTTCAGCTTCTAATCTCCATTTCTCACTGCTGACTAGCTGACAAATTGTTTCAGTTCTGTTTAAAACAGTACATACACAAAATAGCAAAAAGTCAAATAATGATTATGCTATACAATGAAAGTATCAACATATTTGTACATGTGCAACACACTGTTCGGAAACATCACGCCATGCATGACATAAAATGATTGCTGATTTTACATTTTACTTGGCGCTAAATTATTGGGGCTATAGTCTTGTGAAGATTATATATTTTGGATTATAGATGGTTTGTACTTTGACCTTTCATCCCCAGCTTTGAGCCTAAAGAGATATTTTTTACATTTCTGAATGGTGAATTTTCATCTGATTTCACAACAAGTAAAATTCAAACTGAATACAAGAGATTTGCTTAAAGAAACAGCAAATTAGTCAGCATGCATAAAGGAAGAGAACAATATGTAAAGGATATTTCTAAATTATTAGTCAAAACAGAATTAAAAATATTTCTTTTCATTCTTTAATTGCACTGAACCAGCAACCAGTGGTTCTAAGGTACCAATAATGAATCGTGATTATCACACCTTTGTTAGCTGGTACCTTTGTTTGGTATTTGTTATTTACTGATTATGAATGTGATTGTTGCATGTTTGTTACCCAACACAAACAAATAATGTTATTTGAATGACTACCATTGTTTATCTGACTTAAGGTATCAGGTGATAATGATATAATTAAAATAAAACAAGAAATCGAACACTATAACCAATTAAATGTCATAACAAGTGAACATTAAAACAAAGTCTATGGAATATGTAGGAATTAGAAATTCGGTTAGCGAATAAAAGTCAAATGTTCTGTGTATGTGTGTTTTGAATTTTAAATGTAGCTTTAAAACGTTTTCAGTCGTATCACTATGATGTCTGCAGTGCGACAGTTTATAGTGATGTCTAGCAGACATGTTGCATGATGTCCCACCCAGTCACATTATCCTGACACCAGGCCGATCAGTCCTAACACTAACCTCTTAATGCTAAGCGCCAAGCGAGGCAGCTGTCAGTACCATTTTTACAAGTCTTTGGTATGACTTGGCCGGGGTTCGAACCTGTGACTTCTCGCATCCAAGGCGGACACTCTAACCACTAGGCCACCAGAGCGGTGTCAAGTGTTCGAACAGAGAAAATATATCCAATAAACAATCTTTAATGTATCTTTGATTTTAGTTAAGGTCCAAAACTAAAACACTTTCTGAGCACTATCACTTAACTTAATCTGGTTCAATGACCCTCACCTTGTAAATCATTTTCCTTATCCCTTTTTATTACTGAAGATAAGCATCTGTTTTCATAATGTAATCACCCTTACTGCGTATTGGTAACTGTAGAAGAACTCTGGAACCGAAGTCGGGAGTTGGTGAAATTCAGGTTTTTCCCTGAATAGTGTACAAGATGCCCTTTTTGAAGATAAAACACAGTGACTAAGGGATCAAATCATCAACCCTTGATATCGATGACAACAATTCAATAGTTCTCAATTCACTATTATCATCATTTTGACAATTTAATATTCCTTTGAAAGTTATTATTAGGTGGTCAAATGTAACATATAAAAGAATCATCCATTTAAGTGCTGCCTCTCATATCCAGCCTGATTCTGCTTTTCCTTCCTGTTATTGTGCTTTGACAAATACATGTGGAGAGGGCATATGATATAGTGTTACCCAGTCACATCATGTCCTGTCCTATTCAAAGAAACATTTTGTTCTCACTCAATAGCTAATGAAGGACTTCATACACTGAAGCCAAATCTAATATAAAAGTTTGTATTAAGAAGCTTTGGCTGAAGTTATTTCATGGAGTTAGAGCTGCTATTTGACAGAGGACTTTGTCCTTCAAACACACTATATTGGCATAAATTCATCATATTAGCAGGGTCATTCTTCTTGCATTGACACATTTATACTATTTCTTCTATCTTTTACATTCATTTAATAATAGACAAGTTCTTCCCATCCCTCTGGAGCCTCCTTGAAAATTAACTACTTCATATGAGTACTTCTGTAAAATTTGGATAAAGAAGTTCATATGTTAAAATAAGCATACACTGAAATAAATGCATATGGGCCTTTAGTGAAAATAAGCAAGAGTTAGCATGTTGAACAGAAACAGTTTAAAACATCAAATTTATTCACTAGCTGATAAAACAGTTCCTAATTACTGGTAAGTGATAAACAGTACAATTTTTTTTTTTTTTGCTCCTTGTTCCTGTGTTTCCATTCGGTAATCATTCATTAGTAATATGCTGTTCAGTGTCATCAATTTGTGTCAACATTTAATCTTGACAAATATCATTCTCAAGTAAAAATGCAAACAACATAGACCATGATCTGCTGTCACATAATGCACTGGCAGATCAGGGTCTGTGTTGTTTTTTGTACTGATTACTCCTAACTGCATAGACCCATATCAGCCAGCACATTATGCAATGGCAGATGGCAATGTCAGATATGGGTCTGTTCAGTTTTGCAATTGAATTTGTGCTCAAGTATGTAGTGAATCCTGGAACTATCACGAAGCATATCATCAATGATAGACACATGATCTCCACCCATACTGTACATACATGCTTATAAATTGAGTCCAACTTGCAAACAACACAGACCCTAATCTGTCATAAAATAATGCACCAGCCGATCAGGGTCTATTTTGCTGGTTCTCTTGATGAATCCTAATAAACTGCAGAGACTCAGATCTGCATGCAGACTATGTGATGGCAGATCTCTGTATAGTATACATTTGGAGTTGACCTATAAACAAGGTAGATGGGGTAATTATCTGGAATTTACAATAAGCAAATACTGTGACTCATATTTTGGCAATCAGTGGTTGAATTAATGAAAATAAAATAATATGCAAAAGGTAGGAGAAATATTTTCACTAAAGTGATGTCAAAGCTATACATATTTTCATGATAAGAGTTCTGCAACATTAAAACAGAAGTGCTGGTGTCCATAACTGCCAACCCCATTCTGTACTGAACGGCTTAGTTATACAGTTTTGTAATTAGTATAGGGTTTGATTTTAAAAGAAAAAGAATTTCCCAGGCCTTCCTCACTGGTTATTGTGGTTATTTGAACAAGACCTTGCATATCTTAGGTCTTGTTAAAAGAACTTAAATTAACTATTTTGGTGTATGGGGGCACAGAGTGGCCAAGTGGTCTAAAGCGCTCTCCGTTACGGATCACTGCCATCTCACCTCTGTCTGCGTGGGTTGAAGTCTAGGATTTGGCCAATGTGGGTATGTGAGAAAGCTTGCCAGTAGCTTCTCGTGGGTCAGTGGTTCTTCCCGGGTTCTTCCTCCACCATTAATACTGGCCGCCATGCATAGCCTATCATGTGCTAAAAAATGGCGTTAAACCCCACAACAACACCAACAACAACAATTTTGGTGTATGATTGATGTGGATAATTTGGGTAAATGCTTGGACTTACTTCAGATGTGTACTTATAAAAGAAATGCTAGCTCCACTTGGTCATTTTCATTTCTGGGTCATCAAAGGTAAACTGTAAGAAATGATCCAATGTCTTGTTTACTTTTGATATACTGTTTTCTATAATTCATTCATTGCCCTTTCAGAAGCTGCTATTGCCAACTCTGGCAAAATTTGTTGTCCATATTTTAATAACTGTACTTTGGACTAGATCAAGCTGATTTTTTTAAGCATATGGGTACAGTCATTTTGATTAGCTTTGTGCTTAGATCGTGTGTAAAGATATTTCAGCAAAAGTACATGAAAGGTATGCCAACATTATCTCCACTGTGTATGTTGCAAGTGTAAGCAATGTCACTTTACACCTGTCTCTCTGTCCAAAGTACTTTTCTTTTGAGTACAAATAGCAAGTGCAACATTATATACACATGATTCTACAGGCAGTAGGACAAATATACCATATTAAAGGCAGTCTACCACCTTTGAGAATTTTAATTAAAAGACCAAACTCTGCATTGTATGTGTTCCATCAAAGCATCAGAGAAACCAGCCCAGAATTGTTCCATGAGTAAATTAACCTGTGCAATAATGTGTGACTGAGCAAACATGATTAGAATCGTTAAATAAGAGTTGTGTCAACAACAAGCTGTTAACTAATTACGTTGCTGTTGCAAATCTGGGAGTTTAAGACCATGTGTGAGATTTCTTGGGTGGGAAGTGCTACAAGTAATAAAGGAATTAAAGGTGGTCACAATGTCTTCTGA
Source organism: Sinohyriopsis cumingii (assembly GCA_028554795.2). Classification (NCBI taxonomy): domain Eukaryota; kingdom Metazoa; phylum Mollusca; class Bivalvia; order Unionida; family Unionidae; genus Sinohyriopsis; species Sinohyriopsis cumingii. The sequence continues at coordinate 75,067,606 of CM068828.1, forward strand.
GCCTTTGATCCAACTTGGTGGAAGATAAGAGATCCAACTTGGTGCAAGATAAGAGATCCAACTTGGTGGAAGATAAGAGATCCAACTTGGTGGAAGATAAGAGATCCAACTTGGTGGAAGATAAGAGATCCAACTTGGTGGAAGATAAGAGACCCTACTTGGTGGAAGATAAGAGATTCAACTTGGTGGAAGATAAGAGATCCAACTTGATGGAAGATAAGAGATCCAACTTGGTGGAAGATAAGAGATCCAACTTGGTGGAAGATAAGAGATCCAACTTGGTGGAAGATAAGAGACCCTACTTGGTGGAAGATAAGAGATCCAACTTGGTGGAAGATAAGAGATCCAACTTGGTGGAAGATAAGAGATCCAACTTGATGGAAGATAAGAGATCCAACTTGGTGGAAGATAAGAGATCCAACTTGGTGGAAGATAAGAGATCCAACTTGATGGAAGATAAGAGATCCAACTTGGTGGAAGATAAGAGATCCAACTTGGTGGAAGATAAGAGATCCAACTTGGTGGAAGATAAGATGAAGACTGACAATAATAAATTATTTTGGCAGACACAGTATAGTAAGAATTTTGATTGTTTTTTGTCATGTTTAATTGTTATTGTATTGTTCATGATGTTTTAAGAGGAATGCTTAAGGCCATTTCTTAAATATTTAATTCAATCCAATTCAAAATTCTGAAACATGTCCATTCTCCCAATCCTAGAAAACACTGGCTAAGAAATATTACATGTTTAAGAACACCTGAATATCATAATTTAGGTGTGTGTAAGCAAGTATTAAGGATCCTGAGTTTGACTTGTGTGTTGTAAAGGTATGCATCTGTTGTATTTCATCAATGTTTTGAAGTTTTCATGCACATAAATTAAGTTCAATCCATAAATAAAATATATTAGTTAACAACTTATTACAATATAATTTTGGGATAAATTATTCAATAAATGCACAAACACACAATCTAGTTTTTATTATTTCTTTAAAATTGAAATCAATCTTTATTATTTCTTTATATTTACAGTGTGAAACCAGCCAGCAGATTTCTATATCTATAATGAGAAAAAGTCAACGAGGACAAGACTCAGGAATATATCTCAAGTCCAAGTAAGGAACTTTCTCCATGTGGTGCATGTAACTTGGGGAGTACTGGAGAGCGGTCATCAACCATACAAACCCAGTAACAGGAAAACTGAAGCTAGAAGTTCTTTGCAGGATAAGCATAGTTCTCATGCCATTACAACTTTCTAATGCTGATACAAAAAGAGCATTCTCCATTCTTCACATAACACAAAGTGATTCATGGGAAAGTTTGGATTAAAAAATTATTGAGAGCCTGTCAAGTGTAAAGCTTAATAATCACAATGGATGTTGTCAACGGTCACCAGATAGTAATTTTGTTTAACAAATTAAAAATGCTATTTGATTTTAATTAAAAACAACTTTTTTGCAGTGAACTATATGATAAAAAAACTTCTTTTTTCATTAATGGACAATATACTGAATCATAATAATTAATTATTGCTGTAACATTTCTATCAGCATCAGAACCTGAATTATTTTCAAAACTTCTGTTTTATTATAATATGAACAGAATACATATCATGGCAATGCACTTGTTTTCAATCCCCTTAAAGATCACACAATTTATGTCAAATAAAAATATCAACTGGTTTAGAACTCAACCTACTAATCAAAATGAATAAATTGACTGGTTTGAAATCCTGGTTCTGTCACATGTATGGCATTAAGGATGGAACAGCATTGAAACAAGATGTCCTGAACTGTGGTACAGCAAAATTGATTTGAAATTTTATCCGAGTCTGGTGGTGGTGGTGGTGGGGAATAAATGTCAAATGTAATAATTTTAGTTTATGAAAACTAAATATATTTTTTTTAACTTCAAGGTGATAGTGTATTTATATTTGTAGAATAATATTGTTTAAGAAAAGTAATAAAGATATTACGCAAAGCTTAATGATGTTTTCTTTCAACGAGTATTATAATACATTTGATAGACCTATTCAACCAGTTTAATTTTGGTCACAGGGTGCATATTGGAACTTTGTTATACCAGACCTGCAGCATTTAAGCAAAGTTGCCATGCCACGAACATTAGAACACACTGGAGAAAAAAACATTTTTCTTATCTGAAACAGCAGGTAAAGATTTTTACAAATATGATGACGGAAAGGTAGTTTTAATTTAACAATAAATTATCCTCAAGGCATTCACAAACCAAAAAGCTACATGAGAAACATCCCCTTTACGCCCCAACTTAAGATGGGAAAATCTGGAACTATATGTATATGCACAATATGAACTTAAGATGGGTCAATCTGGAACTATTTACATTATGAACTTAAGATGGGACAATCTAGAACTGTTCATATGTATACAATATGAACTTATGATGGGACAATCTAGAACTGTTTGTAGGTACACAATATTAACTTAAGATGGGACAATCCGGAAATATTTACAATATGAACTTAATATGGGACAATCTAGAACTGTTTGTATGTATACAATATTCACTTAATATGGGACAACTAGAACTTTTTATATGTACACAATATGTACAAAAATGGTTCTTTTCATCAATAAATTCATTCAGAAATGAGGTCAGAACAGAGATTTGTTACTGTCACACTGTAAAATCACCAAGAAATGGTCATGATATCAGATCAAGGCACAATCACATAGAAACTTCCTTGATAATTTTCATTCTACCAAAAGTCTAATAGCATCTTCTACATCAAACTCTGTTTGGTGCAGTATTTCTAACAAACTCTCCTCTGGAATATGTGGACACATGTCCTGTAGTTGTTTCAGTTTTATCTGCTGTCCTAGAGTCAGAGTGTTGTTATCTGCAACAGCACCAGCCTCAGTCACGTCAGCAGGTTGACTAGTGGATTGGGCCAATCTAAAGTCCCTATCTGATGTTCCAGTTGCTGAAAGAAATAAACAAGGGTCTCGTGCAACCCAGTCAAAACTACCAAATACTTCTCTCTCTCTCTCTCTCTCTCTCTCTCTCTCTCTCTCTCTCTCTCTCTGTGTAACACCTGCAAACTGACTTTTACATCACATAACATCACTGTAGATGACATGTAGAAACTATAGCACAGTACTTAAGAAAATATCTTAACACTTGTTAACACTATGCATACATACCAAACCTAATCAAAATCAGATCAGATAACTATAGCCTTTAGAGTGTTCACAAGCTCAGCCAATCAGACAAAGACTATCTCATTAATATGTATGGATGTCATTTGTGATCAAATTCATCTGAGATCTTGATAAAAGTTACACCCATATCAAATCTGATCAGAAATATGGTCTCTTGAGTGTTAAAAGCTCAGATGCCAGAACACATGATTAATATGCACGAACGTTCCTTATACTTCAATTCATCCTGTGTTCTGATGACATAAGCTTGCAAACCAAATCTTATAAGAAATGGGACCTTTAGAGTTTTCACAGGTTCACCTCACTAATTTTAGTTGATGTCACTCATAACAAAGCTCTTCCGAAACCCCAATGATAAAAGCTTACACACCAAATCTGATCAGAATCTAATAAAAAATGAAGCCTTTAGATTATTCACAAACAATACTATTGGCTGTTATTAATTCACAATGAGTACTGAATCCATCTAATTCACAATGAGTACTGAATACATCTAATTAACAATTCACAATGAGTACTGAATACATCTAATTCACAATGAGTACTGAATACATCTAATTCACAATGAGTACTGAATACATCTAATTCAAAATGAGTACTGAGTAGATCTAATTCACAAAGAGTACTGAGTAGATCTAATTCACTAACAATACTGAGCTGATCTAATTCACAAAGAGTACTGAGTTGATCTAATTCAAAATGAGTACTGAGTACATCTAATTCATAAAGATTACTGAGTTGATCTAAATCACAATGAGTACTGAGTAGCTCTAACTTACAATGGGTCACAATGAGTACTTAGTAGATCTAATTAACAAAGTACTGAGCTGATCTAATTCACAATGAGTACTGAGTTGATCTAATTCACTAATAGTACTGACTTGATCTAATTCACAGTTGAGTACTGAATACATCTAATTCAGAGTACTTAGTAGATCTAATTAACAGGAAGTACTGAGTAGTTTTAGTTCACAGTGAGTACTAATTATATCTAACTAACAAAGAGTACTGAGTACATTTAATTCACAATGAGTACTGAATACATATAATTCACAATGAGTAATGAGTAAATCTAATTGACAAAGAGTACTGAGAAGATCTAATTCACTATCAGTACTGGATAGGTTTATTTCATAAAGAGTATTGAGTAGATCTAATTCAAAATGAGTACCAAGCAGATCAAACATGGGCTTTACAAAGGAAATATACAGTTCCTTCTCTTTATTATTTAAACCCATCTGCCACTTAAACTCATGTGACGCCATTGTTTTATTTTTACCTGTAACCATGCAGATCATTAAATTGAAGGGTTGATTTCATTGTTGGATGTTATTGATTTTAAGGATTCTGGAACTATGTGTGCATATATATATATATATATATATATATATATATATATATATATATATATATATATATATATATATATATACAGAAATGTCATTCTAATGTTACACAATAAAGATGTGAAAACAAAATGTTTGTTCAATAGTAAGAAAAGTACAATGAAAGCAATACAAAATGTTAGCAGGGTCAGAAAAATGTATTTTTGCTAAGCTGAAATGCTAGGCGCTATGTAAACTTACAATAGTGGGAATGAGGCATTTTGTTTACAGCCACAAGATGAAGGGAGTTCATAATAGGATGTGTTTTCTATTGCCTCATGCATCACATTCACTTGGAGCAAAAGAAAGAATGGTGTGCACAAACTGAATTTTCAAGTCATCTGCTCCGCAGTAACCAGAGTCTATTGTCATGTGTGTATCAATCCATACAGTTCAGAATCATAATCCATACAGTTCAGAATTGTAATCCATACAGTTCAGAATAATAATCATTACAGTTCAGAATCATAATCCATACAGTTCAGAATTGTAATCCATACAGTTCAGAATAATAATCATTACAGATCAGAATCATAATCCATACAGTTCAGAACTGTAATCCATACAGTTCAGAATTGTAATCCATACAGTTCAGAATAATAATCATTACAGATCAGAATCATAATCCATACACTTCAGAATTGTAATCCATACAGTTCAGAATAATAATCATTACAGATCAGAATCATAATCCATACAGTTCAGAACTGTAATCCATACAGTTCAGAATTGTGATCCATACAGTTCAGAATAATAATCATTACAGTTCAGAACTGTAATCCATACAGTTCAGAATTGTAATCCATACAGTTCAGAATAATAATCATTACAGATCAGAATCATAATCCATACACTTCAGAATCATAATCATTACAGATCAGAATCGTAATCCATACAGTTCAGAATCGTAATCCATACAGTTTAGAACTGTAATCCATACAGTTCAGAATCATAATCCATACAGTTCAGAACTGATGTAATTTCATGCATTTACCTGCCAAACAATCTGGTAGTTACATTATTCATCATTATTGATATATATTATGTTCACCGAGTCAAAAAGGTAGTTATTTCTCAGTAGATTTTTTAGTTGGTTTTTTTGCAAGATGCTGATGTACATCAACTGCTTGACATCAGCTGATTACAAGTGCATACTGCCCTGGAACAAGGTGTCATCACAATGGAAATTTTTAATTGCATCTAACAATTTAATGTGTTTTGTTTTCAATTGATTTTACTTAAGTGTAGTGATCAAAGATGTTTATTCTGATATCAAGGTTCACTTCATCCATTTGAATGTGCATTTTGAGGGACAGTGCAAGGCATTCCTCTGTTTGATTCTAACTGGAACAATGATACAACAAGACTATACTTACAAACCCCTGGTTTATTTGATGTGGTGCCTGAAGTCTTCTTTGCTGCTTGTCGCTCAAGTCGGTTCAACCATGCCTCATTTGTTCTGCAACAGAGACCCAACAGAATAAATTCTTCATACAAACATTACATTAATTATTGACTAATTAAAGATGTAGTACATTACATGTGTCAAATGGATTAATGATCACGACAAGATGTACTCAATATATGTGTCAAATGGATTCATAATCAAGACTAATTCAAGATGTACCCAATATATATATATGTGTCAAATGGATTCGTAATCAAGACTAATTCAAGATGTACCCAATATATATATATGTGTCAAATGGATTCGTAATCAAGACTAATTCAAGATGTACCCAATATATATATATGTGTCAAATGGATTCATAATCAAGACTAATTCAAGATGTACCCAATATATATATATGTGTCAAATGGATTCGTAATCAAGACTAATTCAAGATGTACCCAATATATATATATGTGTCAAATGGATTACTTATCAATACTAATTCAAGGTGTACCCAATATATATGTGTCAAATGCATTAGTGATCAGGGGTCACGCTACCAGGCAAAATGGGTGACTAAGTCCCCTAAACTATGTAAACTTCACCTTCTTTTGCTAGGAAGGAAAAACCACTTTTCCCTGTGATTTATTTAGAGGTACATTGACTAACCACTTTTCCCTGTGATTTTTTAGAGGTACATTGACTAACCATACCTTCTGAGATACCCCCTTGCCTTAGGCAGGTTAGTTCTAGTGTTGTGTTGTAGCAAAATGTATTCATCAAGCCATTGGTAGCTAGGCCTAGTTTTGATATCAATTATGCTGACAAACAAACTCTTGCACATTCAAAAGCATGTGTTTTGATAGCTGATTGACCTTAAACCCTTTCCCAAGTAAGTCAGCAACTATATAGGCCCCTATCACTGCCCGATTTATGCATGTTATCCTTTGATGATAAAAGAATACAAACTTGTGTTTTGAAACTTTAGCAATAGTATATAAATAGCAGTTTGTGTTTTAAGAACAGAATCAGTGATGTAGATATTTCTACTGCCTCTTGTACACTATTTTGTCATAAAATTAGTTTGAATCTAAGTGAACCAGTAAGGGGAAAATAATGGCGGACATCGATACATCTGGGAAGTACCAATTTACTAGATTGTCTGCTTTTGTAAATCATCAGGCAAATATATTTATAAAAATAAACAAATTCATTGAAATCAAAGCATAGGGATTACGTTATTTAAGATTTAACTTTAAAATGAAACTATGCAGGTCAGAAATGTGTGTGGCAATGCTATGTTGTGGAATTCATGAGAAGTGTTGCAAAGTCAATGTTGTTTTCTGACTTAACTCATATTTGTGAAAATAATGAAAAAAACCTGTGAAGCAGATGCTATTTAACTAATGCCTAAAATTGCTTCAAGTACGTGGACAAATAAATAAACCATAAATTTACAATCCAATCAATGGACTGTTGTAATGAAGCTATATAAAGTGAGTGATTATGTTACGAAAATCCCTCCTTTTAAAAACAGGTTCCCTCATGTCTGTGTTGATTCAGTTGGAAAGGAGTGCTCAGGTCATATTCTGACTATACAGGAGCCATGTCTGTAATTTTATGCATTTTAGTGTGTTATGTATGAATAGTTACAGTAATGTTTTATCTGCAACAAAGAAATGAGGATCAACAGTGTGATCTGAAGACACATGTGCATTTGCTCTCATGAACATGGAACAGGGGTTGTTTCAAACATGTTTAGAAATCTTTGAAAGTGCCATTATTCTGAAATTTTAGAAAGTAATTTGTGAAAAAATATTTAAAAAAAAAACTCATGAAGGGTAGTTGATGAAGTATTTTTACTAACTTGCAATTACAATAATTTAATCTGATTACTTAGTTAAAATTTGTTATAATGTAGTTTATAATATTCTCTTTTAGAGTGATATGGCTAAAATAGCTCAGAAAATGATCTACTTGGAAATAAAGTATTGCTTAAATCCAGTGTTAAATGCAAATAAGAATACTGGGAAATAGAGGGCATCATTGAAATAAGAGAACAAAATTTCTTCCTGTTCTGGCCAAAAGGAGAAGTCACTTCTCCCTGAAATTCATGTCTAGCTTGACCCCTGGTGATCAATACTAATTTAAGGTGTACTCAATATATGTATGTGTTAAATGGATTACTGATCAATACTAATTCAAGGTGTACTCAATATATGTATGTGTTAAATGGAATACTGATCAATACTAATTTAAAGTGTACTCAATATATGTGTTAAACGGATTACTAATCAATACTAATTCAAGGTGTACTCAATATATGTATGTGTTAAATGGATTACTGAACAATACTAATTCAAGGTGTACTCAATATATGTATGTGTTAAATGGATTACTGAACAATACTAATTTAAAGTGTACTCAATATATGTATGTGTTAAATGGATTACTGAACAATCCTAATTCAAGGATTTGCTCAATATGTGCATGTGTCAAATGCATTAGTGATCAAGATTAGGTCATGATACACTCAATACATAACAGCGAAGTGCAACTTTCTTCCAATACATGGGCTGGAGAAGTGGTCTTTAAAGCCATGCTCTATGTGCAATATATGTAATTAGATAAAATTAAGTCATTAAGTAGTTGTACGTACCTGATATATGACCTTATTTAAGTAACCGTTCTCAGAGTGGTCATGTACTATTAAGTACAAAAAAGCAAAACAAATCCAAATATTTTACCTGCATGGTTATATTGATCAATCATGTCACAAAACATGGACTGTACTTACAGCAGGAATAATATATATTGACAAATTAGGACTAAATGCATACATTTAAACATGTTTGCATAATTTGAATGCATTTTAAAATTTCTCCCATTATTTTTTGCAGAAAAATAAAAATATAAAATATTTCTGTATCCATTCTTAACTAGAGCTCTGCTATAAATGACACAAGTTTAGCAAGCACTAAACTTAGCAGATTTGGTGAGAAAACCAAATCTACCAAAATATTTATTTTAAAAAAATTATGAAACTGTATTGTGAAAAATCTGTGTCACACATATGATAAGCTGACCATACCTGTGAAGACCAAATGATAACATAATTTGAAAGGTTAGTTGCATTTGAGTATGTTATTCCTTATTTTCAGTGAAATTAATTGATGTATAAAAAGTCAAGGTTTTGTTCATGTGCTAGACCAATTACCGATTCTAAAACCAAACATTACACAAACTATCAAGGTATCTATATGCCACATATGTCCCCAATCAATATCATGCAATGTAATGGCAAACAGGAGCCATAACTCCATATATCTTTCCCATAAAGCAGTACAATTCAAATTTGACCTAGCTCTTCTTAATACAGTAAAACCTGTCTTTAGACCATCCCTTCTGCCAACAAAAGATGGTCAGTCAAGATTGGAGGTCACTTGTAACAGATCTGTGCAGAAGGGCGTTTTGAAGTTGAAATTCGAGAACGAAAATATCCATAACTGTTATATAATTTATTTTGTTCTTTATTCATAGTTCTTGATAAAATGTAAACATTCATTTATATGTTAAAAAAAATAATTACATAACACAAAACATATACAATCATAAACATTAGAATTTGTATGTGAAGTTCACAAGCAGTCTACTGGCATTAAGGCATAAGGTAGCACTTACTTATCCTGTATTTAGATTTTAAAGAAAGTTATGATAACAATTAATACTCAGCAAGTTTTATTCAAAGCTAAAAGCCAAAAAACTTAGGTAACCCATAACATGAATAATGACAAGATCTCAGGCACATGTCAGCCTCATGTGCAGGGTATAATAACAGTATCATTGATAAAGCAACAAAAGTAATACAGACATTTGCAATAACTATAAAATTAACTAATCTGAAACAACTAACTATAATAAGAGAAAATGATATAGATCTCAGTCATCCCAGTCATTACATCTTGTAAATTCACAGAAAAATCATTTAAGGCAGTACCCATCATGCTTCAATGAAAGCAGGGTGAGAAAATATCAAATTATGATATTATCAACATTTTTAGAGTTTTCACAGCAGACAGACAAACCATACAGACCTCTTAACCCTTTACTTCACAGAGCAAAGTTACCCAGTGCAGTGTGCTATAAATAGAACATCTGTTACCTATTCAACTCCATATGCATAGGCCTGCCTGTTAACTGTTAAGCAATGTAGTGTATGTTACGTTTAACAGCAATTTTAACCATTTTATATTTTTGGTACACATCTATTATGTGTAGAAAAATTCAAGATTAAGGTCCGATTGTTATAGCTGTGTAATTATTTTTAATGGAAGAATTTTTTTTGTGCTTTCAAATCTTGAGATAACTTGTTCACCGTCAAGTCAGTGAAGCCACGTGACCAACCGTAGCTGCCATTTCTCATACTTGAAAATTACAAGTTTTTTGTCTGCGCCTACATCACAAAGTCATCTGAATTGGATAATCAATAAAAACTAATTGCTGCCTACATAAATACCAGAGCCTTTGCCTACATTATCAAAGCTTTCAAAGTTGTGATTCTAATTGTGAAAACTTCATAAGTACTGAATGAAATCTGCGACCTCCATTTTGGAGAGTGGAGAATATGACCCAGTTACTTTAGATAGCAGATTTCGACCAGAGCATAAACAGTGACCATGTGATCTGATGTAATGGTCATTCGCAGAAATGACTGTAGTATCTAATAGGGGTTTTTCCCCAAAGGTGGTGCTATGAAAATTCGCTTAAAATGGCTGATGTTTACAGCAGGCATCAAAAGGCGCTTCCAGGCGAATTGAGTAGAGGTGTCAAAATGTGCTTCCATGCGAATGGAGTAGAGGCATCAAAAGGCGCTTGCATGAGGTAAAGGGTTAATTGATAATGCACACTCATGACTGCTAATAGATAGAACTGTCAATCACAATAGGGATTTTGACAATTTCAGTACTACAGTAGTAGTCTGTGATAAGCACTTAAGTCTGGTTTATGGTTTTCAGCATAAGAACTGTACCTTATAAATCTAACAAAACCAGTAACCAGGCTTAACATCCTCCCTCTTTCTTTTATATATCTCATTTGAGAACAATCAGCACTTCACATGCAGATTCTACTCATCAATCATGGTTACAAAAGACTAAATAAAGGTCAATGGTATTTAGAAACATTTCTGTGGTGCAGTCTTTCACAGCAGTGAATAAATGCAAATTTTGCCTAAAAATCATCATGACTGATCATATGCAGCAAGTGGGTTACTCAACATGTTTACATAATAAAAATCAATCCTTGCACGACAATTATGGCTGTGTTGCTACTGATAGCAATGATCACTCAAATCAAGTATCACTACAATAAATTTCATTTCAAATTTGGTTTCAATCCATGAAGTCATTCAAAAGTTATGAAGCAGAAATGAAATTAATAAGCCAATTTATATGCCATATTGAGGCAATAACTACATAAAATATAGATGGATAAAATAGTGAAATTCTATGCTGACCAAGACCATCTGAATGTAAAGCATCATACCAAATTTTACTTTACTCTATTCATACCAAATTTGATTTTAATCCATTAACTCTTTCCAAAGTAATTAGTGGAAGTGAAATTGAAGAGTAAGGTTCAAAGTCAAATAGGGGCCACTACCTTGTAAAACTTTGCCAGAAAACAATGAGAACTCAACCGGACCTAAGTATTCTTAATGAAATGTTTCACTGCATTAATTTTCTGAGTAGAAACATAAATGAAGAGCAAAGCTTTCACAGTTTCTGCCAGTATAGGATCAAACTCAACCAAAGCCTTCTTCATGGCCTCACACCAAAGTCAATTCCAATCCACGAAAAATGTGATTGGGTGGAAATTCATTTGGTGACATGATGCGACATGATGAAATTGACAGACATGTGGAACACTTTATATAACCTTACCTTTATCTGGTTTCAGGTGATGAAGGAGAAGGGGGGTCAGGGATAAAAATGAAATTATTATATTAAAAAATTGTTATTTAAATATATAACACTTACTTCTTCATACGTCCATCCCATTTCTGTTCCTGTAACTTCTCATACTCCTGAGCCTTTTTCTCACTCATTTCTGCCTGAAATGTCAAATGAACTAGCATTTGTTGTCTGATGACTAGATTTCATGTCCCAAACAAGTAAATTTTTGCTTATTGCCAATATTATAGTTTTCATTAACACTAATCTGCGCAGACCTGACTATGTCACTAAAGAATTGGGAGTCAGCACATTAATTGTTGACATACCATATATAATTGCTTGTAAGACCAATACCTGCTGTTGCATAATGTGCTGGCAAACCAGGATATACAGAGTTTGTCTGGAGTAATTGACATAACATAATGCAATTTGTCTGGAGTAATTGACAAAACATATGCAATTCTTCTGGAGTAATTGACAAAACATGTGCAGTTTGTCTGGAGTAATTGACAAAACATATGCAATTTGTCTTAAGTAACTGATGTAACATATGCAGTTTGTCTGGAGTAAATGACAAAACATATGCAGTTTGTCTGGAGTAATTGACAAAACATAACGAAATTTGTCTGGAGTAATTTACAAAACATATGCAATTTGTATGGAGTAATTGACAAAACATATGCAGTTTGTCTGGAGTAATTTACAAAACATATGCAATTTGTCTGGAGTAATTGACAAAACATATGCAATTTGTCTGGAGTAATTGACAAAACATATGTAGTTTGTCTGGAGTAATTGACAAAACATAATGCAATTTGTCTGGAGTAATTTACAAAACATATGCAATTTGTATGGAGTAATTGACAAAACACATGCAGTTTGTCTGGAGTAATCGACAAAACATATGTAGTTTGTCTGGAGTAATTGACAAAACATAATGCAATTTGTCTGGAGTAATTGACATAACATATGCAGTTTGTCTGGAGTAATTGACAAAACATATGCAGTTTGTCTGGAGTAATTGACAAAACATATGCAATTTGTCTGAAGTAACTGATGTAACATATGCAGTTTGTCTGGAGTAATTGACGTAACATATGCAGTTTGTCTGGAGTAACTGACACAACATAAGCAGTTTGTCTGGAGTAATTGACATAACATGCAGTTTGTCTGGAGTAATTGACATAACATGCAGTTTGCCAGGAGTAATTGACATAACATATGCAGTTTGGCATGAGTAATTGACACAACATATGCAGTCTGTCTGGAGTAATTGACATAACATATGCAGTTTGTCTGGAGTAATTGATATAACATATGCAGTTTGTCTGGAGTAATTGACTAACATATGCAGTTTGACTGGAGTAATTAACATATGCAGTTTGTCTGGAGTAAATGACATAACATATGCAGTTTGTTTAGAGTAATTGACATAACAAATACAAAGACTCTGATCTGGCAGCACATTATGTTTGCATCTGGTCTTGACTTATAAAACAAGGATAGCTGTTGTTTTGTTGTTGTTTTGGGTTTAAAGCTATTCGTCAGTGCAAAATAGGCCGTATATTCTGCCAGTGTAACTCCTGGAGGTAGAACACAGCAAAACTCATGCAAGAACCAACAAGCCATGTCAAACTACTAGCAAGCTTTCTCACATACCAACACTGGCAAATCCAGAGACTTCAACCCATGCAGAACAGAGGTGAGATGGCAGTGTTTGGTAAAGGTGAGTGCTTTAGGGTTCCCTAAGTATAGATGGTCCAAAAGCTTATAAAACACCATATATATGTCTAAACAAAGCATTTGTAAAAACATGTTCAAAGAAAATATAAGTAAGGCTATTAGCATTCAGTGTATAGCAATGATTCCTACTCAACATAATTGGATTTTTTGGACCTTAAATAATTGCCGTTTCCAACAATAAACCAAGCAATATATCAGGGTTTTGTTTACCAAATATGATCACGATTTTCTTCATGTTCAACAAATAAGGTCCATTCTTTTGGCATTATTTAGAAAAAAATGTTACCCATGATTGATACCATGTTATACCGGTAAGTGGGTTTGCAAGTTTTCCAGACATGAGTTATCGAGGAAGCATTATACAAGAGCAGAGTTTCCAGCTTCTGTATGCACAAATCCCTGAATGAAACAAAACCCACGAAAAGAAAATCTAGGTCAAGAAAGTTACATTTAATCCAATTTGTATTAAATTATGTTGACTGGTTCTTGAGCTAGGATGATTACAAGCAACAATTCATTTAAAGATATCAAGTCAAATGTCAAGGGACATAACTTTGTCAAGAGCAATAACTGTATTCATGATGGAGTTCACAAGAAAAATCTTATAAAATGCACAGCTAGGTATTTGAGGCAATGAATCAGAATATACTGATTGGTTCATGAGCTAGGATAATTACAAGCAACAATTCATTTAAAGATATTAAGTCAAATGTCAAGGACCATAACTCTGTGTCAAGAGCCATAACATCAGAATATACTGAATGGTTCATGAGCTACGCTTCTTACATGGATCTGCCATATTGGTGATTTCAATTTGTTGCAAATTGGGAAATAATTCTGTCTAACTTTGACCTCAAAAGATGGAACGTTTAACAGACACATGTACATGTACAATGCAATTCACATAGTAAATGGCATCAAACTGTGTACAAGTGTTATAGAACTTTGATGATTTCATGAAGTGTGAATGGAAAGACTGATGAATTGACAGAAAGGGTGAACGAATAGACGGAAGACTGATTAACTGACTTAAACTATGAATGGATATGGTCGCGCTCTACAGTTTCACATTTTGCATATAGACTTTTAAAGAAAAATAATTTCCCCGGCTTTCCTCACTGGTTATACTGGCTATTTAAAAAAAGACCTTACATATCTTAGGTATAATTCAAAGTACCTTTAATTCAATTTATTTTGGTGTATGATTGATGGGTGTAATATGGGTTATAGAGTATACAGCTTGGCCTTACTCCAGATGTGCACCTTTCAAAAAGTGCTAGCTCCACTTGTTCATTTTCACTTCCTGAACTTCGGAGGTAAATTGTATAAAAAAGAGCTGATAACATTTTTTACATTTTTTATATTTGGTAATTCATTCAATGCACTTTCAAAAGCTGGTATTGTCTAGTCTGGCAAAATTCATTTTCCATATTTTAATAGCTGTTATGCATAGTGTACTTTAGACTAATTCAGGCTGATTTTGTAGCACAAGGGAGCAGTCATTTTAGTTAGCGGTGTGCTTAGATCATGTACAATTTCCAAAAGTATAATATCCAAAGAAATATCATCCATATTATATTAATGTAGCATCGAGGTATGCCAACATTCTCTCCAATGTGCATGTTTAAATGCAAACAACTTCACCTTACATATGTCACTCTCTCAAAAGTACATAATAACTAGTGAGCACCCTTTATATAGAATGACTGATGACCCAACAGACTGACTGAAGAAATGAGAGAAAGATTGAAAAGAACAGTTGATTACAATAAAGTTTATGCATCTCAATCTATGGCCCTAAAATATTTATTGGTAGTTTATGCCTGGATACCAGAGTGTTAAACTATGATCAAACATAATGGGCTGTGATAAAACATTAACTATAATTATGTAAAAGGTATGCCATTGCCTATCCCTGCATTTTCTATGCTACTAGGGACATGGCCTTACCCAGGAGTCAATGTCTCAACAGTGTACATGTGAATCTGTCCCTTCATGTCCAGCTGGTGCATACATGATTATAGGCGTGGTATCAAGGTTTTTTCCTAGCTATAAGCCAAGTGCAAATCCCCCACACCATGACCTAGGGTCTGTACTCGATGCACAAATGCATGGGTATCGCTCATGCCCATTAAATATATACACAGTTATAAGGTGGGAACTGAAACATTTTCCAAGTTATGATATGTCTGCTATCATCTCATGTCCATCAAACCTAAACATGATTACAGATTGGGATTCTCAACAAGTCATCGTAACTTGACACAAAAGAAGATCTCCTACCAAATGGAGATGAGAAAGGGTATATAATGCATTTAGATATAATTTTATATCCTCATATCCTTCAAACCTATATGCAGTTATAATTTAGGAACCTCATCAGTTTCCTAGTTATGACCTAGGGAAAGAATTACCCCATCTCATTAAGTTTGAAGAAAACAATCAGCAGCCCCTGGCTCCACACAGAATTTTATACCCAAAGTGCATATTTCAAAACAACCCTAAACCATATCCTGAAGTTTCATTCTTTATCTTCAGTGGTGGAGGAAGAGATACTGTACATTACTAATGGACAAAATGATGGATAGACAGACAGACTGATAGATAAACAGACTGACATAATGGATACTTTAGACAGACAGCTGTACAGAATGGTGGCTGGACAGAACGGATAGGTAGACAGATAAACAGAATGATGGATGGACAGACAAACTGGTGGATAGACTGACAGAAAGATAGACAGATGGACAGCATACAAAGACAGGGATATAATGTAAAGAAAGATGGAGAGAATGATGGATGGACAGACAGATGAACATAATGTATATACAGAGGGACATCATTTATAGACAGATGGACAGAATGTATAAACAGATGGACAGCATGTACAGACAGGTGGGATGGATGGATAGAATGTATAGGCTGAGGGACAGCATACATAGACAGATGGACAGAATGTATAGACAGGTGGGATGGATGGATAGAATGTATAGGCTGAGGGACAGCATGTTTAGACAGATGGACAAAATGATGGATCGACAAACAGATAGACAGAATGATGGATATAGAAACATGTTTAGAACAACATAATCCTTGAATGAAGATAATTGTAATTTTCAGAATTGATTTTGGTTTCAATGTAATGACACCTATACAGTAAAACATAATGATACCAACAGCGTAATACATATTGATTCCCATACAGTACAACATAATGATACCAAACCAAGACAGAGAGTAAAACATAATGATACCTATACAGTAAAACATAATCATAACAGTAAATCTCAATGATACCTATACAGTAAATAATAATGATTCCAATATAGTAAAACATACTGTGCCAGTACAGTAAACCACAATGATATCTATTACAGTAAAACATAATGACACCAATATAGTAAAATATACCACTGCCAATACAGTAAACCACAATGATACCTATACAGTAAAACATAATCATATACAGTAAAATACAATACCTAAATAGTAAAACATAATGATACCTATACCTTAAAACATAATATCTATACAGCAAAACATAATGATACCAATATAGTATACATAATCACATACAGTAAAACATAATGACCCCTATTCAGTAACACTTATAGTTATCTCCCCTGGACCACAAAAATTACTTGATCATATATTTAGTCATATAAACATTATTTTCTGTAAGGAAATAAATTGTGAGATAAGATATTTACATGCAAAACCTTAAATTTTACCTTTCTCCTCTGTTCTTCTTTCTTTTTTTCTAGTTCTTCATCTTCCCTTCTTCGCATTTCTAACTTGCGCTGCTGTTCTTTTAGCTTAATCAAACAAAAATAATTTATTTAAATTAATACTCAAACATGCCAATGTTGTTGTATTAGATTCATTGTTGTTATTCTGGCTTTAATGCCATTTCTCAGCATACATAGTGACCAGTGTAACTGGTGGAGGAAGAACCAGAAAAAATCCTAATAAAAACCACCGACCCATGGGAAGTTACTGGCAAGCTTTGTCAAATACCCGCACCATACAAGCCCGAGACTTGAACCCATTTGAACAGAGCTGAGAAGGCATTGATCAGTAGAGGATAATGCTTTAAACCACATCATTTGATACCTTATTTAATTATTTATATGTTCAAACATCAGCTGGTACATGATAGCAATATCAGATGCAGATGGCAAAACTTTAAAACTTTGGTATAACTTTGGCAACACTACAAAAAGTTAAATGAGCATCTCATTAGTTTTCGCTTAACAAAAATTTATGGTAACTTTGTATTTTTCCTCCATCAGTTATGCTGGCTGCTGTGTATAGCCTATTGTGTGTTCAAAATTGCTGTTAAACCCACAACAACAAATCTAATACACCTATATTGGTTTTCTATCTTATGTCACTAAATATTGCCATAAATTGGTTCAATAAAGAAGTTTCTTGTAATGTAGCTTCTCAGATGGTCAATAAAAATACCCATCTCAATTAGAAGTATTTCAGATGGTCAACAAAAATACCTGTCTCAATGAGAAATATTTCAGATGGTCAATACAAATACCTGTCTCAATGAGAAAAATTTCAGATGGTCAAAAAAATACCTGTCTCAATTAGAAATATTTCAGATGGTCAATAAAAATACTAGTCTCAATGAGAAATATTTCAGATGGTCAATAAAAATACCTTTCTCAATGAGAAATATCTCTGATGGTCAATAAAAATACCTGTCTCAATGAAAAAAATTTCAGATGGTCAATAAAAATACCTGTCTCAATGAGAAATATTTCAGATGGTCAATAAAAATATCTGTCTCAATGAGAAATATTTCAGATGGTCAATAAAAATACCTGTCTCAATGAGAAATATCTCTGATGGTCAATAAAAATACCTGTCTCAATCAGAAAAATTTCAGATGGTCAATAAAAATACCTGTCTCAATGAGAAATATTTCAGATGGTCAATAAAAATACCTGTCTCAATGAGAAATATTTCAGAATCAATCAGACTTATTGAATTTCAGTGATTGGTTTTTTCTGAAGGCAGAAGGCACAATATAGATATATCAAATGTACCAAATGTAGGCAACAATTTTTTTCACAGGACTTCAAAATTTACTTTACACTCCCCATATTAAAATCCTGATTTTGTTGAATTTTAAAATGAATTCAATGCCACTTCCAAAAGTTTTAGAAAATAATAATAATGATTATTACAAATATTATTATTATAAATAATAAAAATTATGAAAATAATAATGATATGCGTGTGTGATTTGGATTTTTAACCAAGCTTTAGCAATTTTTCAGTCATATCGCTATGACGTCTGCAGTGTGACAGTTTATAGTGATGTCTAGCACTGGGGATTCATGCCACAGACATGTAGCATGATGTTCCACCCAGTCACATTACCCTGACACCAGGCTGACCAGTCCTAACACTAACCTCTTAATGCTGAGTGCCAAGCAAGGCAGCTGTTAGTACCATTTTTGTAAGTCTTTGGTATGACTCTGCAGGGGATAAAACCCAGGACCTTCTGCATCCAAGGAGGACACTCTAACCACTAGGCCACTGGAGTGGTAAAATAATAATAATAATAATAATAATAATAATAATAACAATAATAATGACAATAACACCAGGCTTTCAAAAGTTAACATTATTATTTCCTACCTGATTTTCAGATAACTGCAAAAAGCTTCTCTATCAGGAAAAATAAACTCTTATTTTAATGATTCCCACTGCTCACATTGCACACTAATAATTTCACATGCAAGCAGTAATTTTATCTACATGTACCAACAACTTTATGTTGTTGTTGTTGTTGTTGTTGTAGGGTTTAACGCCATTTTTCAGCACACGATAGGCTATACATGGCGGCCAGTATTAATGGTGACAACTTTATGCACATGCAGCATTATCTAACATCAAATTATTTAATCCTGATATGAAACTTTATGTTTGTAATTTGGTTTAGAAAAGACAAAGTTTAAATTTGTGTGAATATAAAATTCATTTGTCTGTGGGCAAGTAAAGTAAACAAAAATTCTGAAGATCTGATGATAAGATACAATAATATTACATGAAGATTTTATTACCAGTCTTTGTGCTTTGGTTGGAGATTCTCTAGCAACCTTTTCCCTTGCCTCCGCCAAGCTGGTTTCTCCTCCACCTGTAAAAAAATTCATTAGCAACAAAGTTTACCAATAATAATGATTTAGGAAGGAAAGTATCATGTCCGGTTTTAAACCAGTGATAATCCCAACAATAAAGTTTTAGGGACCCCATCCTTAGAGTAATGAATTTTACACTGCAAAATGAATATTTGGAGGAGTTATCAACACAAAGGCTTATGCATTTATATATACTCTGAATGCCTTGGACTATAACAGCAGTTGAGAATATTTCATTTTTCCTGATAATGACAAGCAGTAAAGTTCTTTTATACTGTCTCTGCAAGCTCATGAACATGTCCAAGTCATGGTAGATACCAGATGACATGACAGTCATGGTGGATACTTACCAGATGACATGACAGTCATGGTGGATACTTACCAAATGACATATCTGAGTTGTCTGACTTGGATGCAAGAGGTCACAGGTATGAACCTTGGCCAAGTCATATTAAAGTCTAATCCTCATAAAAGATTATAACCCACAGATGTACACAAGTTGACTGCATTCCTGGGATCCATTTCAAAAAGATACCAGTAAAACTTTCATGTGTTTAGTAAACTTTATAAAAACTGGCAACTATCTGTCACTGTAACACAACATCAGGATTAAACAATTAGTAAGAAATTTTGTGGAAAAACTATTGACAAAATTATCTGAATCCAAGTTGTGTTGAATCATGTAAAAAAAAGCAGTGGAAGAACAATGTGGTGTGGTGCAATGGGCAGCTCCACCAATGCACTTGCATTCAGCCTCAAGAAGTCCATTTTCGCACTTGTAACAAAAATACTACAAATCTTTTATTTATCAATATTATATGATGTCATATTAACATTAGTACCTATCGATTTTATGTGACATCATATCAACATTACTACATCCTGATTTTATGTGACATCAAATCATCATTACTACATCCTGATTTTATGTGATGTCCTATCAACATTACTACATCCTGATTTTATGTGACATCATATCACCATTACTGCATCCTGATTTTATGTGATGTCATATCAACATTACTACATCCTGATTTTATGTGACATCATATTAATATTACTGCATCCTGATTTTATGTAATGTCATATCAACATTACTGCATCCCGATTTTATGTGATGTCATATCAACATTACCACATCCCAATTTTATGTGACGTCATATCAACATTACCACATCCCGATTTTATGTGAAATCATATCAACATTGCTACATCCCAATTTTATGTGACGTTATATCAACATTACTACATCCCAATTTTATGTGATGTCATATCAACAATGCTACATCCTGATTTTATGTGACATCATACCAACATTACTACATCCTGATTTTATGTGATGTCATATCAACATTAAAACACTGCATCCAGACTTTATTTCAAGTCATCTCAACATTCATTTTCTTCCCCACAGGTGAAACTTTTCTTGACAATCAATTTTCAAAAGATCATATAAGAGGAGTTTTTGTATTGACAAAGCATTAAAAAATCAAGAGATATGAGTCTTGTATTCCTTACCAATGGTTCCCACATAGTTAAATGACTGTTGTCTATTTTGTTGCCTGTGTTGCTCATAGGCCTCTGTCTCTCTTCTAGCCACTGAAAGAAAATGAAAACCCATCTTTGAATTCAATCATGTTAGCATGCATAACAACAATGTAAAAACAGGTCAAATTTACTGGTGACCTTGACACTGCATAGTCTAAAATATGGAGTAGCAACTAGTAGATTGACGAACTGTTCTGTGTTGCCACTGCTTAGTGAATTATCTGGTAGCCATGTTCTGTGTTGCCACTGCTTAGTGAATTATCTGGTAGCCATGTTCTGTGTTGCCACTGCTTAGTGAATTATCTGGTAGCCATGTTCTGCTTGAAAATAAATCAGAATGAATTCTGTAAAATGACTGGTCTCACAGCCACAGACTGAAATCAATATTTCTAACATCTTTTCTTTTTACAGAAACCAGAGATTTTTCTGGGTCAGATTTATAGCAATGTGACCCCATTCCCAATTTTCTTTGTGCCAACTAGTGTCCATTTTTTTCCCAATTTGTGCACCAACAAATTCTCAATTGAATTCTCTACAAATCCAAAAGTGTTTTAATCAATTTGTTAGTGAATACATATATAGAAAGAAAATTATGCAAAACAATACATGTATTCTTTTCCAATCCAGGCACCGTAGACACAATAAGGCTTCTGAATAAAAAAACTCATTCATCCAACTCATTGGGATCCAAGCTGTATCACTGCATTACTAATAAAATAAGAAGATAGCAAATACATGTACTTAATGGATTTCAGTGAGCACATACCCATTGGTCAATTATGTCACATGACTTATGACCTTGAGTACTATCAAAGTGATACTGCAAAGAGAATGCAACAAATATCCAACAGCGGTCAAAGTTCTTCCATATTGTAGCAAATAAACCAAGTAGAAGCTTGCCAGATGATTAAAAGTGCAAGAGTTCCATTTCCAGAACAAACATAATTGCAGATGAGATGCAGCATGAATTAGACCAGGATGCCGACAATAGACTTGGTGATATTAAGGGGGAAGGGGTAACTGTTATGGCACTCATGATGGTGGTGATGTACTACTGGTAAACATAATTTTTCCTGAAATATTGTCAAAAGGTTATTATCTCTTTTGTCAAGATTGTGTACTTATGCTCTCTGGAAGTTCAGCTCTGGTTGAAAGAGTGCTTGGCAAACAAGGTTGCAGTATTATAATCCTTGCTTGTGAATAAGAAACATTTACATAATTATTTTTAAGTGCTTTCTTTTACAAATAAATATTTCAGGTTGAACTTCTGGTGTTAATTATGAGTATATTTGTTTGAGTATATTTAGGTATAAGTATATGTCGGTATGATTATATAACAGACTGCAATTTACATTTAGCAGTGCTCAAAACATCTGATAGCCAGAAGTCTGGGGCCCATCTAATTTCAAATCAGGCCACATCAGTGTTCTAAATGATATGCCTGTCAGGCTTGTAAAAAAAAAATTTGCCTGAGAAAACTTAGATCAAGATCACATTGATGAAAGGCAGACATTTATTTTCAAGACATTTAAAGACCAGTAACAAATTAATATCTATCCCCATGTATGCCCATTATACCTATGAAGATCATTTACTTATCATACTTCTATCAAAAGCTGTAAACTAAATTACATGCAAAGTGAAGCATATGACCTATGAATGGGGAACAGATTGCCTGGGTTACTCCACATAGTGCTTACGCTGCTTTTATATAAAATATCAATTGGGATATTTATGTACAGTACAGAAACTGGCCAGAACCAGTCAATTGGATACTGAACTTCCAGCAATCATTGTAACCAGTGTAATGATGCATGGCCATTTAATGGGATTAAGGCTAACATGTACACAACAAAACTGTTTATTGGTTACTTTATTGCAGTTGTAATCTTGAGAGTTTAGGCCAAATGTGCGTTGTCTTTTTTAGGTATTATAAGTGTGTGTGTGTGTATGTGTGTGTGTGTGTGTGGTCTTTTCTGTATTTTTAACAAAGCTCTAACAATTTGAGTCATATCGCTACGATGTCTGCAGTATGGTAGTTTGTAGTGATGTCTAGCACTGGGGCATTATGCTGCTTACATGTGGCATCATGTCCGACCCAGTCAAATTATCCTGACACCAGACAGCCCAGCCCTAACACTAGCCTCTTAATGCTGAGCATCAAGCAAGGTAGCTGCCAGTACCATATTTATAAGTCACTGCATGACTTGGCCAGGGTTTGAACCTGCAACCTCCTGCATCTGAGGCAGATGCTATAACCACCAGAACAGTCACTGTTATAAGTAATAAAGGGATCATGTCATCATCATGGTGGCATTTGAGTCTTTGATTAAACATCAGCCATCATTTGGTGCAGTTGAGATAGAAAGGAAAGACTGACTAAATATGAATTCAGCAAACACACCTGAGTATTTTTATTTTTTCAGGTCTTGTTTAATTGCTATTGTGTTGTTCAAGATGTTTGAAGTTAAAGTTTAATGAATAATAATTCATCTGTCTCTTGCTCATGCTTAAACTAGTGTAATGAAACACTGGTTAAGCATATTAAGCTGCAAAGGTCTATAAACAGCTCCATCAAAAGTGTAAACAGCAACTGTATAAATCAAGACACACTTCCGATGCTAATGAACTTAAACACTGTTCATCCAATGAGTAAGAACTTACGATGTTGTTAAGGAAATATGACAATGGGTGGACTCAGGACCTGGAGGAAAACACTGCTCCACAATAAACATACCAGTCAATGTAATATTACTTTGTCTTTATCGTTTCATTCTTTAAGTGTAGCAACTGCAATGCTGTGTGAATAAATAATAATAAAGGGGCAATTTTGGGCATAAAGAAATTTGAAGTCTGGGCTTCTGGAATTTGAGAGAGGACTTCTGAATTTGTTTAGGTCAATATGGTCTAATTGTTTTTCTTCTTGGAGCACATGATAAACTTTATGAGCTCAAAAAAAGAATATTGAGCTAAATGAACACTTACTTTCAGTCACCTCTTGTCTCTTTCTCTGATTCGGTGGTATCATGGAGAAACCTCCCATGCTGAAAAGTAATGTTCACATTTCAAAAAATATAATAGCTGTTTATAAATCATGTCAAAGTGCATACTGTATAGACCCAAATCTGCTGTCACATAGTATGCCAGCAGATCTGGGTCTATGCTGTTTGCTAAGAATAATCAACAGAGCAAGAACACAGACTCTGATCTGTCTGTCCATGATGTGATGGCAGAACAGGGTCTGTTTTCTGCAGCTGAACTGGATTTAAAAGCCAATTTGCAAATGTCAATCCTTATATTTCTAATTTCTTCTTCCATTAATTGTAAAGTAATAAATTAGTTCATTACACAGTGTATTTCATCAATCATGTGAAAGTTATGTCAACTCAGAATCCCACCTTATACTCTATACAGGAACAAAACCATTGTCTGTGTTTTCACTGACCTAATGGTATAACCATACACACTGAAAAGTATATGGTACAAATCTTTAGAAAAATATTTCTCAAAGTTTAATAAGAAAACAAGTGTTTACATGATAGTCTGGTACCCTACCATTTGCATAAAGAGCAGAATTTACCATAAAGACCACCTATGGAACACCCTCGAAAGTAGTCTCTGAAGACAAGCGGCCCTTTATTATTGATTATTTTTAAAAGCATGATTAAATTGTGTGGTCTCTTTAGACATCTTATCTTTTCCAAGAGATCTTCAGAACATGTCAAACTGTACAGGTGTTAATGGTAAGTGACCAGTAATGGAAGTTATATGAGTGAATGTCGTGCACATGTGTTACTGGTAACAGGTCAGTACTGGAAGTGAACTTAGTGAATGTCCTGTACAGGTATTACTGGTGTGTTTGTGTGCACTTTGGATTTTAAAGGTCACAATATCCCAGTCATAGCACTATCATGTCTGCAGTGTGGCAGCTTACAGTGATGTGTAGCACTGGGGTATCATGCCACAGACCTGTAACATCATGTTCCATCCAGTCACCTTATTCAGACACCAGGCTGACCAGTCCCAACACTAACCTCTTAATGCTGAGCGCCAAGCATGGCAGGCAACTGCTATTACCAACTGTATAACTTATAAGTCTTTGGTATGACTCAGCTGGGGTTCGAACCCATAAATTCCCACATCTGAAGCAGACACTCTAACCACTTAGGCCATCGGAGAGGTCTTACTGGAAGTAAAATGAGTGAATGTCCTGCAAAGGTGTTACTGGTAATAGGTCAGTGCTGGAAGGGACCTGTGTGAATGTCATACACAGGTGTTACTGGTAATAGGTCAGTGCTGTAAGTGAAATGAGTGAATGTCATGCACAGGTGTTACTGGTAATAGGTCAGTGCTGTAAGTGAAATGAGTGAATGTCATGCAAAGGTGTTACTGGTAATAGGTCAGTGCTGTAAGTGAAATGAGTGAATGTCATGCACAGGTGTTACTGGTAATAGGTCAGTGCTGTAAGTGAAATGAGTGAATGTCCTGCAAAGGTGTTACTGGTAATAGGTCAGTGCTGTAAGTGAAATGAGTGAATGTCATGCAAAGGTGTTACTGGTAATAGGTCAGTGCTGTAAGTGAAATGAGTGAATGTCATGCACAGGTGTTACTGGTAATAGGTCAGTGCTGTAAGTGAAATGAGTGAATGTCATGCACAGGTGTTACTGGTAATAGGTCAGTGCTGTAAGTGAAATGAGTGAATGTCCTGCAAAGGTGTTACTGGTAATAGGTCAGTGCTGTAAGTGAAATGAGTGAATGTCATGCAAAGGTGTTACTGGTAATAGGTCAGTGCTGTAAGTGAAATGAGTGAATGTCATGCACTGGTGTTACTGGTAATAGGTCAGTGCTGTAAGTGAAATGAGTGAATGTCCTGCAAAGGTGTTACTGGTAATAGGTCAGTGCTGTAAGTGAAATGAGTGAATGTCATGCAAAGGTGTTACTGGTAATAGGTCAGTGCTGTAAGTGAAATGAGTGAATGTCATGCAAAGGTGTTACTGGTAATAGGTCAGTGCTGTAAGTGAAATGAGTGAATGTCATGCACAGGTGTTACTGGTAATAGGTCAGTGCTGTAAGTGAAATGAGTGAATGTCATGCACAGGTGTTACTGGTAATAGGTCAGTGCTGTAAGTGAAATGAGTGAATGTCATGCAAAGGTGTTACTGGTAATAGGTCAGTGCTGTAAGTGAAATGAGTGAATGTCATGCACAGGTGTTACTGGTAATAGGTCAGTGCTGTAAGTGAAATGAGTGAATGTCATGCACAGGTGTTACTGGTAATAGGTCAGTGCTGTAAGTGAAATGAGTGAATGTCCTGCAAAGGTGTTACTGGTAATAGGTCAGTGCTGTAAGTGAAATGAGTGAATGTCCTGCAAAGGTGTTACTGGTAATAGGTCAGTGCTGTAAGTGAAATGAGTGAATGTCATGCACAGGTGTTACTGGTAATAGGTCAGTGCTGTAAGTGAAATGAGTGAATGTCATGCACAGGTGTTACTGGTAATAGGTCAGTGCTGTAAGTGAAATGAGTGAATGTCCTGCAAAGGTGTTACTGGTAATAGGTCAGTGCTGTAAGTGAAATGAGTGAATGTCCTGCAAAGGTGTTACTGGTAATTAATAGGTCAGTGCTGTAAGTGAAATGAGTGAATGTCATGCACATGTGTTACTGGTAATAGGTCAGTGCTGTAAGTGAAATGAGTGAATGTCCTGCAAAGGTGTTACTGGTAATAGGTCAGTGCTGTAAGTGAAATGAGTGAATGTCATGCACAGGTGTTACTGGTAATAGGTCAGTGCTGTAAGTGAAATGAGTGAATGTCCTGCAAAGGTGTTACTGGTAATAGGTCAGTGCTGTAAGTGAAATGAGTGAATGTCCTGCAAAGGTGTTACTGGTAATAGGTCAGCGCTGTAAGTGAAATGAGTGAATGTCCTGCAAAGGTGTTACTGGTAAGAGGTCAGTGCTGTAAGTGAAATGAGTGAATGTCCTGCACAAAACAAATGAAATCGTAAGTCAATATCAACATGAGTTTCATTTCATACATGTATGGTCTATCCTAGAACACTTGATTCTAGGATTTATATAAATACAAAATTATACAAAAATATCAACCAAATGCACAATGTTCTCAACATACCCAGACCTTTATTTCTTTACATTCTTCCCACCACCAGCAATTATCAGTTCTAGAACAGTAAATGTGATGTAAGGAAAATAAAACTTAGTCATGAAAATCTACTGAAATGAACAAAACAAAAACTTAGCCATGGAGAGTGCAGATGCTGCATACTTGCTTGCACCTCCAGACTTGCCACACATCAGGATGCCAAAGGAAATAAAACAAACAACAACAGGATTTGGAGACAAAAATCTGGATCAGTGCTTACCACCAAAAATTTACAAAACTGCACAGAGGAATTGACATCTCCACTGTCTTATGCTATTTACTTAATACAAAAAATGTATCATACAGTTATACCATGAAAATCTATAATTTTTCCTATATTTATCTTCTATGTTGATATTTAGTGTTAATTCAAATACCATACTAAATATCAGCATAAAAGATGAATATTTAAAGTGATAGATTTTCACGGTATGACTGAAGTGTATTCCTCATAGAATTTCTGCATCACGTTTGGACTCTTTGAATGAGACACAGCCATCGTGAATCAAAATTTATTTGTGTTTTTGGCATTTTAAAAAATCAGAATTTGGGGTAAAAAATCTGAAAATTGGAATCTTGCAACAAAATATAGGGATTATTCCCAAGTAAATTGGGAAAGTAGCAGGTCTGCACCAACATGGTTCCAGGTTACATACCAGCAGCCTGCAAATAAATGTTTCAGTAGAAGCTCACCCAATCTTGCTGGTCAACATGTCCTCCAGATTCTCCATTTAACTCCCCTTCCAAGACCTCTTTCTGTGAACATCTCGCCTATCTGGACCATTACAAACACGTAATGTTGATATAACTTATTGTACATGCAATTCTTGTAAAATCATACAGTGTAAATACCCCCACCCCCTGGTCAATCTCTGTGTGGTATTCATCTAATTTTATACATTCTGCTGGCCACATGCTGATCAACAGCTTTACACTCACAACAAGTAAACCTGTAATTATGTTGTCCTCCGCAAGCATTAACTTCATATTGCTCATCTTAATTAATCAACCGAGTCAGTCATATGAACACAGGTACATAGGGGTCCACAACAAATATTTAAGTTACCTAGATTAAGATATCACAGGAGTGACAGGCGCATGTTGATTAAAACTAGGGTTAATCTGGACCAGGGTAAATATGGACCATGCTGATTTGGACCATATTACAGGCTGATAGGGACCATAATTGTCTTATATATAAACTGCTTACCACTGCAATGAAAGATCACCTCTCTTGAGAGACCATGTCCTCAAAGCACAGACTGAATGTTTATATAATATTACGACCTGTAATGAGAAACCAACTGTCTTGAGAGACCATCATTTCTGTGCAGATTGGGAAGGCTTACAAGACACGTTCTAGTGTACTCACCATTTCAAAATTGCATTTAAAGAACCAAAATCCTGATTCTGCATAAAATAATAACAGTTCTATTTACAGATCAAATGAAATAATATAAAACTTGTTCTCTTGCAATGCCAATTTAATAGATCAATATTCTGAAAGCAGATCATTTGCCTCTGTGCAAAATTGAAAAAGTTTACTTTATTTCACTGAGAAAAAATATAATTTCTAAGAAACTGAAAGAAATCATGAAAACAGCGCCCAAGCAGTAAAACTGTTTTCACCTGCATGTATATTTATTATATATAATTCACATAAAACTATCTGTATGACTGCCATTTACCTGATCTATGAAAACTGCTCACTTTTACAAATCACTGCTTTTATTCTGACATTTGCAAGTCATTGTTTTTAAAACTTGTACAATGCTATACTCATTCCCCCTCCCCTTCCACCACCTTAGAAATAGAAATATCTGAAATAAATAGTGATAAAATCTCACAGGTAAAAAACTCCGCATTGGCACCTGATTGATGAACTTTTTCTGTTATTCACTCAGAACAAACAAATTTTCATTCTATTTTATGCTGAAATGAGTTTAACTATATAAGTGTATTAGGAGTTTGAAATTATCAAATTTCTTAGGTAATGTCAACTATTTTCCAGTTATTTTCTGTAGTGTTTTTGCATACATTTGCACAGTAAATCTTATTACATCAAACTTTTTTTCTTTATTCAAGATAACAAAGCACACACTTAAAAAAAGTTATAGGTGGACTTGATCCTGGATTTTTTGTGTAACAACATATTTTCACTTGACTGTAGTGAATGTTACCCTGGAATATGTTACTTTTTGTGATCTTTTTTATATGTTTTTTGAACAAAAATTATGGACTGTTAAAATAAAATTATCAAAATTTCTTCTCTAGAAACAAATAGTAATTCACAGACAAGCCTTGAATTCAGTGAACACAGTATCATAAATACTACAATGCAGACACTGGTCACT
The DNA here is from genome assembly GCA_028554795.2 of Sinohyriopsis cumingii. NCBI lineage: Eukaryota > Metazoa > Mollusca > Bivalvia > Unionida > Unionidae > Sinohyriopsis > Sinohyriopsis cumingii. The sequence continues at coordinate 75,097,495 of CM068828.1, forward strand.
CAAAAAATAGTCTTTGCCCCTGTGGGTACCTTAAAAAGTCTTTGTCAAATTGAGTACATGACCACCAAATAGACAGACACTTCCTCTTATTTTAAGTAAACCTCTTTGCTTGAAATGGAAATTCATATGATGGTGTATACATCTAACCGAGGAAAAGTGCTTTTAAAGACTTTAAGTATTTGAAAGAAATGAATCATTTTATGCAGATAATATGGTGTTTTTATTTAGTTAGCTGTGGACAGGGTAGTCCAAGTTTCCTCTGACCCTTCTCGCCCCATTTTAGATACTTAGTCCACACACCAACAAAAAAGTCCAATTATCAAAAAGGGGGTGGGACTGGTTAGAGGATGATAGGGCTGCAAGCTGCAGCGGACATAGAGAAAACTATTAAAATTTGTGCTGTTTCTTATCGGTTGTGAACCAGTCATAAAACTATTCATATTTTTATTTGTAAACTCTTGGCGCCTTGTTGAAAATGTATGAAAATATAATTACTGGAAACAATTGTTTCAAAAACGATTTTCAAGATAAGATGTTACTTATACATACTACGTCATACGCTGTTCTTGCGTTTGTTGTGTGGATGCCTGTGGTTCTTGCAATTGTTCATCCCCTTCCCGTTGCATTGGATCCATCCTAGATGTCAATTGCCCAGGACGTATGTTATTTCTGGCGTTGCCTTGGGTTCTGTTAGTAGTACCCCTTCCCCTTCCTCGACTGCCGTGGGTAACAGTTGGCCGGGATGTGAAAGTTTTGCTCATGATTACCGAGACGGTATAAATTCGGAAAGTCAACTTTCTGTTTCAGTTCCTAAAGTGAAATTGGCCGGTTCTCAGTATTGTTGTGTATCAAAGGTAAACAGAAACGTCATGATGGTCGATTTTTAGGAACAATGGTGCAATAAGTGTGGGTCCTACTAAACTAAGTCCACAAAAAAATAAAAGCAATAGCGAATATAGAAAGGAACTAACAATTTACAAATAATCAATGACAAGCTCAAACTTTTGTTCTGTAACTGAATCTGTAACACAAATTTACACATTGTTTTATGTCAGTATTAGTCTGGTTCCCTGCTTAGTATGCTCCCTGCGTGGCCCTCCGCTATACTACTACTAGAATAGCGGAGGGCAACGCAGGGAGCATACTAAGCAGGGAACCAGACTATGTCAGTATAGGAATGCAATTAACAACATCATGAACCAGTCACACAACTGTACCGGTGTCTTGGTAAATATTATACCATGTTAACTTCGTGGTCCAGGTATACTACGCCAAACGCTTAATAACACTTAAAATACCACAAGTATTACAATTATTACAAACATAAGAACTTCTTAAATAATAATAATAATAATAATAATAATAATAATAATAATAACATATTTTACGAGTAAGAATGAAAATGAAAACATTATATAGAATCACCACAACTTTCTAAATGATCACTTGTAATTTGTTTCAGCATTTTTAAATTGTCAATCTCTGATCGTTTACATCGACCAAAAAGTACTAAGTACATTAATATTATAGTAGGATGAAAATTGTTTCGAGTCTCGTATCACATCAAATTCTCATAAAATTTTTTTATATGATTTAACTATATTCCGGTGACTGAAAAAAAAAATACTGATAGGGATTGAAAAAATAATCAGTAATTACAAGTTTTTATTATGCCTTGGTACTGCTTCGGATGTGGAACGCAATGGTAATAATCTGTGTGAAAATCGCCATATTAACACTAATATGTAACATATTTTCATTAAATATCCTGATAATTTACACTCTAAATAATTACTATTGAATATTCAAGTCAACAAATAATGATGTTACACACATATATTTTTTTTATAGTGACACGTATTATGTTACATGTAAAAGCAAATGCGTCTGTATCCTGAATATACCTCACCGTTTGTTTGTAAAGCCCCACCACCACCACCACCACCGATTTAAAGAACGAAGAGCAAAAATTAGATAAAAGATCTGCAGAACTTAGTTTATTTATTGATTTATAATTTCAAACCTGATTGTGCCCGGTGGGAGGGTGAGATAACACCGTTATCGTCTGCGCGTTTCATTAAAATGAATGAATTGTCTAAGTTCTGTGTACATTTTATCACAGTAATGATTTCCGTTATTGAAATGTTTTGTTTTTGTTGTTGTTGTTGTTGTTGTTGTTGTTGTTTTTACAAACAAATGGGGAGGTATATTCAGGCTATATTTCAAAACTATTCAGAAACTAATTTCATGCAAATAAATAATCGTATTTACAACTAACGTTTACTGCTTTTCTCTTGATTAAAAACTATTTGTTGTATCTTGTGTACAGTTTGATTGGTTTATGTTTGGAAGTGGGAATGTTTTGAGAGCGCCCCTGATGTCTGAGGGAGTGTTGTGAACATGGTTCCCTAAAACCATTGTCTATTTTTAAAAGTAGTCATACTATTATCTTGAGCGAAGATATAAGTGCTTTCAGTACCTAATATACTGTGTATTGTAGACACGGCAAGAAAAGATAATACGACATAAATAATACAATTGTAACGGAAGAGCCGTCATGTTTGGCTTAACTAGTATAATAATTGTTAAAATAAAAAAGGTGGATATAGGCTAGGTGTACGCTTGCGTATCACACGCATTTCCATGCATGAAAATAAATAACAGTATATAATTATATAAATGAAATTACATTTATTTCTGAAAATATATTTTTATTTCCACATTGAATTTACGTGATTGTTGTTTTATGTTACGTGTTTAGGCTCGAATAAACAGTAACACAAAAATGAGTGAAAACAACAAGCTTTGAAAAAAAATATAATAATTTATTTGCCTGGAAAAATTCTGTAAAAATGACAAAATATGAACTTACGGATTTAAGAATCAAATCGAAAAATAATCCAAGAATAATCCATGAATAAAATGTTAGTAGTCCTAATGTTAGTAGTTCTAATAATAAAATATTCTAATGATTTCAAGTTCGAGTCCCGACGAAAAATCCAAGATGGAAGACGATTACGTTTGCTGTAACCTGTAATGTTGAAGCCTACAGTTCCTTGTAGAAACAAGAAATATTACTCTGATTTTGGAAATCTGAATAAATTTTTATAAGTACTGTCTTTATTCAACAATTTCATGGGAGCACACGTATTTTCCAGGATAAAAGAATTAATCATTTTGAAGCCAAGTAATTTGAAATATCTCCAAACGACACAACTTTCACCTTCCAGTGTAAAAAAGCCCAACTACTGAGAATATCTGTCCAAAACAAAGGTTTTATCGCATTCTAAAACCCCAAAGGGGGTAACGTGATCATGTTCCAGAATCTCGTCGAAATTTTTACTTGTTAAAGATCACGAACACCGCGTGTGGCCCTGATGTAGACCAAACGTTTTACTCGAAGAAATAAAATTTTAAAAAATTGTTTACATATTAAACACGTAGTCTCATCATGACCTCGACAACAACCAATCATTTTAAAATAAAACTAGAACTTATTTACGTGGTTGCTACTAATTTCGAATCAAGGTCAGGATCAAGGTTAACACCTGGTGTTTGCTAAAACGAACAGCCACGGTCAAACTATTTTCTGGAAAAGGTATATCATCTCTTGTGAATAAATTTACATTACAATAGCATGTAATGAAAAATACTCAAAATTTAAAACTGACAAACAAACAATTAAATTGAAATAAATATATATTAAATAAGATATTGTTTAATCAAATATACAAAACAGTTTTTCCAAAATTTGTCTGTGTCATAGAACGGTCCATAATCTTTCTTTCTACTGGTTTTTCACAATAGTCTATGACATTAGCATGATAATATCAGTGTTTATATTTTAACTGCGGTTCTCGCTTCTAACTCCTAGTCCTACATTGTAAGATGTATGACATGTTATTTATGTTTTAGTGCTCCACTCCCAAAACATAACTATCAAGGATGAGGTCTTACATTGTAGGACTAGTCTAAATCCATTTTATTATATGCATTAGCAATAGCACATGCACCAGATATTCGTTAATAATATGTCATCAGTTTCTCTAAGCAATGCTACCACACCGGTACAATAGCGAAACGTATTTATAATGACAAATCGTAAAATGTATGTACTAGCATACAGAAATTAAGCCCATTGTTTGTTGTAGATTTAGTTACAGAACAACAATTTGTACTTGTCATTGATTTTTGTATTTTTTAGTGTCTTTCTGTATTTGCTAGTGCCTATTTAGTGTTCTTAGTGCCTTCTAAATCTTCTTAGCGTTGTTTATAAGACCCCGTTACACTACCGAAATAGACATGGGAATTCTGTTATGAACATGCATTGTCTTGTGTGTGTGTGTGTGTGTGTGTGTGTGTGTGTTATTTAAATTTTTAGCGCATTGCAAAATAACTTAAAAAGAAGCTCAACTCAGTCCGATTGAATTTCATCGTTTAATCGTCACTCTGTGGGGCAGGTACGAGTAAATTGATTGAATGATTTACAGAGATATCTCAATCAGCAAACTTCTTCAACATATTTATATGGCAAAGATGTTTCAATTGTCTCCTCCAATGAATATTGAAGATGTAATTTTAAGTCACTTACGTTCTTTTTAACTGTATAATGACGATAATACTTAACCTGAAGAGGACTTTGAGGTATGGACAAGTCAGATTAAACTTTATGATCAGGCTGGAACCTCATTTCCTTTGTATTTATGTCATATCCTAATTTCATTCTTGACTGAACTGAATGAACTACCGTTCTTGTTACTTCCCAAGAATTTGAAAATTTATATTTGAAATCAGAGACATACTCAAGAAAATTTATTTCTGAATCTTAGGTTGAAAAAGGTTTATCATTTAATAACTTCAATGGTCCACGAACAGTATATGTCCAACAACTAGTTCCAAAGGACAAAAAACTAAAGATTCTTGAACTGATTCCCTAACGGCAAAAAAACAACAAATGAATACCATCGTCCCACTCTTTTCCTGTATCCAAACAATACGACTGAATCACATTCTTCAGAGTCTGATGAAAGCTTTCCAAAGCCCCTTGACTTTCAATGTGATAAATAAACGATTTACACTGTTTGAATGCCTAATGCATGCACTGTAAATTTCTAGTAATACAATTTGACCCTTGATAAGATTGGACAGATTAGAGAATGTCAAAAGCGTTAAAAAAAACTAAACAAGAAAAAAATGCTAAATGGTTTGTCGAATGCAGGTATAGGATGTAGATGAGCCTTGGGCATCATCGGAGTGAGTTTTCCTACCATTTGACAAGCGTGAGAAGACCTACAGTATTTAAAAATATCATTTTTAATTTTCAGCAAATAAAAATGATTCAAAATCTTGTGATAAGTCTTAGTGACTACTAAATGACCAGGCAACGGAGTTTCATTGGCTAGTCTAAGAATTTCCGGTCGATATGACTTAAGAACAACACAATGATACCTCAGGTGGTCTTCATTTTCTTATACGGTACCCAATTTTTCACAAAATAACATGCTGATATTTTTGTACCTTCAGTTTCACTAATGGTGCACTGAAACCAACAATAGATCTCGGGATCTGGTGTTACGACTCTATGGTCTTAACACTATGTAACAGAAAAGAGCTTTTACCAACAAGTTTTGTAAAATTTAATAAATGATTATATTCTCTATAACACAAAGTGAAAATTTAAAAAGAACTTACGATAGCGTGGATTCAATCCAAAAAGTAATCAGGAAACCTTCTATCACAAGTCCAAATAAATAACGTTGTAACTGAATTCCAGATGGTGACTATCTGCCAACAGTCTTTTGATGTAAGAGAATTATATAATCCCAAAATGTTTTTGTGTGAATTCATTACGATTCTAAATTACTGTTCTTGTCAAATAATATTCTTAAGGAGCACCTTTTTTCCCCAGTGAATAATACTTCAAAAATAAATAGCTCCACCCACATGAAATAATGAACACAACAATATGACGGATTCTACTTCACATGTTAAGTGCAAGAATGAGTAATGTTTTAAGTAAACAAGATTATATAAAAACCTAAAACACAATAGTAAAACCAGGATGAGTGTTAGCAATTATTTTCTATAATAATCTAAGTTGTCAGCAAGATAAAATATGTTACAAAACTTATTCTAAAGAACATTGGGAACACCAAGTACACTAGGTGTTTCCACGGTGAAATAGTAGTGTCATAATTTCAGATTAAGATAACCATGTTTACATTAATAATGATCGGAATACTTAATAAAGCAATTTTTGGAGACAAATTAGCAATATATCATGTTGTTTGAAAAAAAAATAACTTGAATGTGGACAAGGTCAAGTCCAAAATACATTTATACATAACATATAAAGCTAAGTCAGTCGTACGACAAGAGTCCACCAGGACTGGTTTGATGAGTATGACGAGGACATCAATATCCTGGTTGAAGAAAAGAAAAAGGTATACTCTGAGTGGCAGAAAGACCCAAACTCCGTCTCCCAGAGACACAAGTTCAAGCACCTGCAGACAATTGCTTAACAAGAACTCGGCAAAATGCAGGATCGATGGTGGGAAAACAAGGCTGAGGAAATCCAACGATATCCTGATATGAAGAACTCCAAAATGTTCTTTAGTGCCATTAAAGCTGTTTATGGCTCTCCCAGAGCAAGATCTATCCATCTACTCTCAGTAGATGGCACCATAACCATCAAAGACATTGTGTAAGGATGCAAATTTCTGTCACTATATGAATAACACATTAATTGGGGCCAGAGAACGATTAATTAGATTTATGGGGACAGGTGCTTGTTAAATCGTTATACTGCAATGATATATAATGTCTGTGTCCGGAGAGGAAGTGATTCTTAATTAAGCCTTCATTTATTTAGCCATTAGACGACTAGAAAAGGGACGGTTAGCTTCGATTTTATATCGGAACTGTCAGATGTGAAATTTTCCAAGTCTGTTGTATGCAATACTATTAAGTCATGCTGACCGAAATTTTGGTGCCTAGTTATAAAAGGCGGTAAATATATTTAATCCTGATTGGTTACGCTAAATAAGGGGCGTGGTTCCCACACGAAAATTTCTTGGGTAATAAATTGCATCATCGAAAGAAATCTAGTCAGCATGCAATTTTCCTGCAAGAGTGAAAATATAAGGGAATCCGAGACTGAATTTGGAAGAAATTATCTCTTAAAACATTGGTCAAAGGGACCGGATGTCTGGAAAGTCAACGGACAAAATCTTGGCGGTAGAAGCGAACAAAGCTTGAAACCACAAGGGGACATAGCTCCACGGACGTATCCACGAAAGTATCCACTGACGTATCCACGTACCTACTTATCCAAGTATCTACGTATCTACGTACTTACGTATCCACCTACCCACGCAAAGTTTGAGGGCCGAAAAGAGGCGAGACAGTACGGAGGTCGGAAAAGGGAAAAAGTGGAAGGACCTGGAAGAACCACCACAGTGAAGTTGGAGTGGACTAGAATAAGCAGGTTATAAAGTTGTACAAGGCAATGACTTCGATCGTTCACTCGATTATATGATTAACTAATTCTATCATTTAAAACAGATCGGCTATTTTTATAAACATATTTGTGTTCGAAATTCGGTTAAAGATATACTCCAAAAAGAATTGTATCTTCCTAATATAACGTACTATCCCAGTTGTTTATGTAATTGATTAAATTTTTGTTTTTCCATGTAAGGGGGCTCGTGTCATTCTGTTATATATATCTGCTCAGATCTCTATTTATCCCATCTATAATTTTTCACACTTTATTTTAATATTTACTGGATCCGGGCAACAACAATACCGAGGGCTATCACGCTCTAGGTAACGATAGCCAAATAAAGCGGACACCTTGTAAGAAGGTACATCCTCACAATGCCACACCATCAGTAGCAACTGCTACAAAGTGAGCGCTCGTCTAGTGATCAGAACATTTGATTCGAGTAAAGAGTCTGAGCAAATAAAGAATAGAATCAGTATCTAAACTGTGATAATTTCAATAGTACTCGTCAAGAAATAGCGATCAGAGTGAATCGAATCATTGTCTGTTTATTATTTTCTTTTTTATATTCTGTGCATGCAGTGTTCTTGCCATTTTTTTTATATTGTGATTTAAATATTGTAAGAGATTGAGGCAAATTCCTTGCGGTTTGGGTCGTATTCTAAATTTGTGAAGTAAAGTGAAGAATTACCTTTGAATTCCCTTGAGAGAGGAGATATTCAGGCCAACCCAGCAGTAGTAATTACACCTTGAGTGTGCAATCGTTACGCCGAATTTGGGGAGACATTCCAGCTGTGTACTGCCCGGCTTATTAATTGTTGGTGCAAGAATAGTTTGGTTTAATTGAGTAGGCCATACTAGAAGTAGGAAAAATACGCGTGGGGCTATTTTCGAGTAGGGCAGTAAAACTTAAGTGTAGGTAAAGGACTTAATTCTTGTGTTTAATTTGTTTTAAATTGCTGATATGCGCATGAATGAATATCAGTTTAATGAACGTAGCTTGTATAAGAACACTCATTTTAGCCCTATCACTATTAGTAATACGAGTTCGTCGACGCGGAGCGGTGGGAGGGAGTACAGCAGACCTATATATGTTTCATAGCTATTGTGCAGCTTTCATATTTTGCATCACAGAAAGTATTGCCAGCTTAATAACTAGGAACGTTTGTATCCGATGACCGTCTGATAACGTTTGGACTGTTTAAAGCGAGACATTGTTGTTTTCAGAAGGAATCATAACATGGGATTGACATCGTTATTTTGAGTTATTTAAAGTGGGATTTAATATGTTGTTGGAACTTGATGATACAGAGTTGTTGAAGAGAACGCTACTCATCTCTGAAACACACAGAAATGGCACTATGGGAAATATATTGTTTTCACTGAGTATATAAATTTTTGTTTTGTACGAACAACAAAATCCATTAAAACTGGTACCGGATTTTCCAGGAATAAAGACTCTATTATATATATATATATATATATATATATATATATATATATATATATATATATATATATATATATATATATATACACACACACACATATATACACACGAATATAAACATACCAAATATGGCTCAGTTGAAAGCACTGCCCTGGCCCATTTGTAGCGGATCTGAAGCTGTAAAGAAGCGATAATTTGTCCAACTAATATTTACGTAGATAGCAGGGAAAAAGTGGAATTCAAGCACAAAGCGCAGGTAAATCAAGTGTCTTAACGTTCTGGCCAGGTGAAAATTCGTTTGGTCAAGAAAGAAAGAAGAAAATGACTACGTACTCCTCCCTGGGCCGAGTAAATACCTAATTTGCCTGCTTGCTGTCGGTCTACAGCATGTCACAAAGAAACCAACTTTGTTTTACTCTCCCACTGGTGCCCGATGTACGCGTGATACTACAATGGGTGAATATTATAAACATAAAATGTTGAGTTTAACACGTTGCAGTCGATTATATCGTTATTTGAATGTACACTGACACTTTTCGGCACTCTTCACATCAATTTGATGTGAAGAAAGTTTCCCTTTCAACAACCTAACACATATAAGTATGATTCATACCTTCAGACGAAACAGATAATGCAGTGGTGGCGCGAGGGTTCGAGGCGCCCGGGGCAATGTTCTTCAGTGGCGACGCTACATTTACACAGATAAAAGTTTTTATGTCAGTTGCCAACCACCACGCCTCATATCTAAATAGAAGTTTTGTAAACGATTGCCCCCGGTACACCACGATGACTTGAAAACAATTTAAATTACAGTTGCAGAGAAAGCTCCTAACGGCGCCAGCTCCACCCTCACCCCCACACCCTTCACGTGGTGCCTGTGAGCAATCATTCACCCTCCTCGCGCAGCCACTGAGAGAATGTCAAAATTTCAGTGATTTTTCGTTTGGTCTGGAAATGCTTCCGTTGCCCGAGATAATTTGGAATTTTCAAGACTGAAGCTTCTTTGATACATTGTCGTGTCAAAGGGAAGATGTCAGAATATATTTCTTTATGTAAGTAATTACTTTGTATGAGAAATATGTCGCAAACTTATACAAGAAATGTTCAGTATAAGGACATGGACGACTAACTCTTGCATCGTACTCGTCCCAGGGATGAATACTTTGGCAATTTGTTTCCTAATCTCGGAAGCATATTGGATTAAATAGATTCAGAGAGGATATTTGAATGTCACGTGTCAGGCTACAGAGCTGCTGTAGTTGTTCAAATTTTTGTAACGATTCTGTGGTTGAATGTATGGATGGCCAAAGACCTTTATATGTCTTACTTCTTCAGCAAAATAGAACTGAAATCATAGTATAATAAGAGTTCCTCAATGGGATTGTGGCACCACCGAGCGAAAAGAATTTCCGAGAATTCAATATAAAATCATTTTCTTTTCCTTTTAACCGTTGTGTTTTGTAACCATCTCTGATATTCCTCAGCGATAACAGTATGTTCAAATTAGCTGCTGTGGTGGACATATTGGATGCAAGATTTCGCCGTTTTCATTTATGACTATGTAGTATCATAAGAGGTCGAATGGTGAAAACCACTTTATTGGTATAACCATCCATTTGGGAGGAGTAGAGCTAACAATATTTTCAAGATGGACACCATGGTGACAATACTGCATGCCAATATGCCAATCTGTATCATTTTCATTTAGAACCAACTATGTACCGTAATAACTCTTCTGATAACAAATGACTTTCCATTCAAGAAATGTAGCTATAACAAGATCTTCAAGCTGGCCACCATGGTGGCCATACTGCATGTCAGATCGGCAGCAGTTTTAATTTAAGACCAACAAGACACTATAAAATGTCTTCTGATGAAAGCACCATGTTAATATGACCAGCCATAGAGGAGAAATAGCAATATTAAGACGTTCCAGATGACCATAATGTCATGGCGGTTAGACTGGCATCATTTTCTTTTAGGACTAGCTAGACGCCATAAGAAGTTTTTGAGTGAATCCATGCTGATATTCAATGCGAATAAATAGTGACAGCAAGATTTCAACGATGGCCACTGTGGTGGCCATATTGCATGTCTGAGTAGCACCATTTTCATTTCGGACCAACTAGACTGTTTTGTACCTGCCCATCATTGTAATAGTCTACAGTAATCAATACTTTTGCTCTTGAATGTTTTTGTCCACATAACAAAAGCCTTCTTTTCTGTCTTTCCACCTTCTCGTTTAAGGGAAAACATACACTAAAGGCAAAGCTTTATTTTGAGTATTAATACATTGTATTAAGAAAATACGAGATGGGGTACATACAAGGCAAAGTGAACTTTGCCTTTTGGACATGTTTAGGTAAAACGACAGACTAAAAAGAGATTATTTTATCCAAATCACCCCAACTTTTGGCCCCTAAGTATTCAGATTTTACAACATACGTGCGCTGTCGAAAAGATAGCAAGCGAGCAGACAGTGGATCATTTTCCTAGCCTGGTATCCTGGCCTCCCATGATGTTTCGCACGAAGCATCATGGGAAGCAAGGGTACCAGACTAATAATTTTTTTAGGAACTGATATATATCACTTCCTTAAATAGAACAGTCTGTTTGGGACTAGCTGTTTGGATAGCTGACAGCACACATTGATAACGGTTGACGGTACATATCGGTAATGGGTCGAAACATTATTTGCGCTTTGAATTGGTTAACTAAACACATGGTCTGAGATTCGTCTACGGGGTGTGCTTAATCTGGCATTAAATGCCAAATGACGTTTTGGATTACTTGACATTAAATAAGACAAATCACTTTTTATGGCATTCTATTTCATGCGTTTTTACTTCATGAAAATGGTACAAAGTTTTCAATAGTGGTTCAGCATTCTAGTTTGTTGACTCATGTCTGTTTGGTAAATATGTTTCAAAGATTCATACTTTAAACCCAGAAAACAACAGCATCAACGATCATCATATGTGCAAAGCAAAAACAAGATTATATAAATATTTTGGTTTATGATATTAATTTTCTAATCTGCTAAGAAACAGACATCGGAAAAATAAACTGAAAATAACATGAGTGTTGAGAGTTTGGAGTTCAAGAACCATAACCTCGTGTGTTAACATTTCCTAAAATACTTGTTTCACGATGACAAATTCCTAAGGAGCGGGGGGGGGGGGGGGGACAAAATGGTTTGTTGGAATCATCCTTAGTATAGTAAAATGCCAATTATCGAAACATTTCAGACAAAATACGTTTGTCTACAATCTAATAAATCAAAATCAAACTATCATTAAATTTTCTGGGGACATGATTATAGTCTTTACGCGCAAAGAGTGGAATTGAAGTTTTCAGTAGTACTGACAGTGAGAATTCATGGTTGTAGTCTCTACGCGCAAAGAGTGGAATTGAAGTTTTCAGTAGTACTGACAGTGAGTATTCATGGTTGTAGTCTCTACGCGCAAAGAGTGGAATTGAAGTTTTCAGTAGTAATGACAGTGAGTATTCATGGTTGTAGTCTCTACGCACAAAGAACTGGAATTATAACTTTCAGTCGACATGGTTGTAGTCAATATACTCAAAGAAATGGCTTTGAAGTTTTCAGGGAACAAGGTTGTAGTCCCTATACGCAAAGAACTGGAATCAAAAATTTCCGAGTGCATGGTCGAGGTCTCTACACTCAAAGAACTGGAATTAAAATTTTCCGAGGACATGTTGGTAGTCTCTACGTGCAAAGAACTGAATAATCAGTGTCAAAATACTTAGTGACCTACTTATGTTAGAAACTATTTTGATATTGTTACTTTTGGCAAATCGGCACTTATCTTCCAGTACCTCTCGTCTGCTTCTCTCGTCGGATGCTTTCGCAGTGAAACCTTCCCACCTTAAAATAGCAAACACATTAATAAGGCTCAATTACAATATGCATTAAATGTGTGAAATGGGAGGAATTTCGTTTGCTTGTTCTGTTACGAATATATGCTCTTAAAATACGTAATTGAAAGAGTGAAGACAACAAGCTTTGTAAAATTTAACAAATAATTTATTTCCTTATAATACAAAATGAAAAACAAGAAAAACGAACTTAAGGTATTGCGAATTAAATCCAAAAATAATCCAAGAATTAAAACACAAGTCCCATCAATGAAACGTTCAAAGTGAATCTCAGTTCAAATCCCGACGAAATTCAATATTGAAGGCTATGGCGTCTGTATTAATCATCGTTGTACTGATGTGTCAACAGTCTGTTGTTGAATCACAGAAAATATTATTCCATTTCCTAATTCAGTATAAAGTCTAGTTAATGTCTTTGTTCAAGAATTTTGTCAGAGCACTTTTGTATTTCCAGGGAAAATAATCACTTAAATTCGATAATTTAAAGAAAAGATAAAATTCAGCCCAAACTGGTCACAACATAAAACAACTCAACGCGTCAAGTGTTTTAAGCTCAACTTACAAACCTTTATCAAAACTTTAGTTATACGACTAAATAAGACGCAAAACAGATTCCCGAATGAAGGTCAAAAGTTCATTCTTGTGGAAAAAAGGAGTTTGTGAACAATTGCCATATTATAAATATCATGTAGTCCAGGTATGACCTTGACTCAATGATTCGAGTCTCGGGTTCAGCCTATGTGGGTACGTGAGAAAGCTTGTCAGTAGCTTCCCGTGGGTCGGTGGTGCTTCCGGGGTTTTCCTGGAGTTTTCCTCCACCAGTTCTACTGGCTACCATGTATAGTCTATCACTTGCTGAAAAATGGTGTTAAGACCACAATAGCTACAACAAACTTCTATTTAGAAGAAGAAATGCAGGAATTATTTGCTGGCAATGATGGAGCACAGGGCTTAAGATCTTCAAAAGTAGCACGCGACAAGCATTACAGTATAGCGAGGACGTCACAATCTGGCGCCTATGGGTTTCCATACACAGTCGTGTTCTTTTTGTAATTTTGTTTCCTTGGATTTCAATCTGTGATAGGAGACTATGGTATGATCCAGTCAATGTGCTCTAAACTAATGCACCGAGTCCATGCGCTGAGGTTTAGATGGCTCTGGGTGAAAAACAGCGTCCCGGCAGCGATATATCATGAATGAGTATGAGCTGTAAGGAGCGTGACTGATCCAATTCCATTAGCAATTGCTGACGTCATCTAGGTTATGATGTAATCATGTGCAAAATATAACATTTTACCTTCGGTTATCCTAAAAAAAATTTTTTTTAATTTTTCAACACTTCTCCAGACTGATCTAAATTTTACTTTTGTTTATATTAAAAGTATGATTTGGCATGTTAATCGTACAACATTATTATTCATTCTGATTTCCTTGGTCAATCTGCCCACCTCGGTTTTCGATATGTAATATAAAAGTACAGGCGACACAACTCTAGTAATACACATACATTTTTTTCTATGACGCAAATTATGCAATGTGGTTTCCTGGTGACGCTCCAAAAATGATTTATAAAATACAGTACCGTTGTTTATCATACCATTTAGCCTAGACTGAACACTAGCCTATTTAACTAATGGATCTAGATATTTTCAAAATACCGTGCTTACGTATACATTTCTGACGGCTGTGCATTTCAAGAAGCTAATTTCATATAAGAACTTAACCAGATGTGCATACTTTTCATCACAGCGCATTTGTATGTCCCGAAAACTCTGCAACCTAAGGCAGTATATGAATTTTTTGGGTATTTTTCCTCGTCTTATAATTTTATTTTTTTAAAAATCTTATTTGGTAACATACAGTGAATTGGAATAATTCATGGAGGACTGTTATTAGACACGTTGGTGTCATCACAAGTTGTCTCTCTTATACCCATTATTGCTATCTTCCAATGCAGATTCTATGAATGTAATCGTGTAATAATCATTATGAGACGACATTTTGAAATTTCTAATTGCAACGAATAACTGAGATCACATAATCTCCTAATTACACATACCGTGAAACAAGCATTTTTGCTGTGTACTAATTTGAACACTTGATTATGTACGCGTCTGCGATTTGACCTCCGCGAAAAATAAAAGAAAAAAAGAAAAAAAAAAGAAAAACAAAACAACAACAACAACAACTTAAAAAAAAACACGCATTTCCCTCTTACACCGACATGAGACAATTATATAGTGCTGTACTGGTATATCAGTGTATCACTTTAGCCAGTCATTGTCCTTTCCTAAATGGCTTTCGGGTACGCATGCCACCTAACCAATGAACTACCTTCCGAAATTAACATAACCCGCGCTCTGACACGGATTAAACGCAAATCAATGCAAATCACACATTGTAGGGAAACAAAAATGTTACATAAGTCAGGAAGAACGTTGTTATGTGAAGTTCTTTTATTTTAAAACAACGTGGTTTTTAACGTCATACATATCAGTCCTCCCACCCCCTCCCCAGCCCCCATCGAAAGTTAAATGATAGGTCTCTAACCCGTTCTCTGATGTCATGCAATGGAGGCTGCCTGTGCACTCGAAGACCATATGGTGGAGTGTTGTGTGTGACAGAGAAGTTCGTTCATGGTACACGTTTCTCGTACCACACGGTACCTATGTTTCACATAATAAACATAGATATAATTTCATTGGCAAAGTAAATGACATTACATTGGTGTAATTAATTTGGTAAATTAAGCAACATTTATGGAAAAAAACTATAGGCAAAATGTGAAGTCTAAATTTACATAGAACTTCTTTACCATGGTTCATGTAAACCACTTTACAAATTTTCATCATGAGACACGTGAATAAAATATACATAGTATACTTTCAGAACATTGAAAAATGTTTAGATACTAGTTTAATTCAATATAGTATTCTACTGAATCAATTTTTATTTTTTAAGTTTGAAAATTAACGTAGTGTTGGCCAAAAAAAAACAACTTTTCACAGATATTTATCGTTTTAACTATCAAAAATTTCCCAAACAATGCATAAGTATGGAGAAGGAAAGAAAAAATGTTTGTTTTGTTACTGATATTAGCAAAGTATTTAATTTTGTTTTAAACAACGAAGGCAGAAAATAGGAATTGCTTTTCAACAGAACGCTGTTACAGTCAACTTCAATGTTTTAGCCTGAAGGTAAATTTACCCCATTTTCGGCTCAACCAATCACTTGGAACCTCATCTGCATATCAAAACGGAATGGTGTGATATCTGGCAATTCTCTGGATTTAGCAATTTCTATCTTAGACACTAAGATGATAATTTAATAATAATAATAATAATAATAATAATAATAATAATAATAATAATAATAATAATATTAATAATAATTTAACACAAGAGTTACTTGCTTAACATTTATGTTCTTCTGTCTTTCCATTTCTTTATCCGAATTCTTTTAAATATGAGATAAAAACAAGAGCAGACATTTATGCAATAAACTAAGTGGCAGATTTTGACTAGCGGTGGAAGCAGCGTTTTGAGAGAAGGACGAGTGCAACCTAAAGGCAAGTGTGGGACACATTTTGATCTCATTGTTTAAAAACCGGTTTCCCACGTTCTTTATTATAATTTTACTAACAAACTGTATCATTTTGTGACAACTTAGCAGTTTCTAGAAATGAACTTTGGACCTACATCCGTGATCGACTTATTGTCTTATTTTTAAAAAAAATTGTGTTTCCTTTAAAAATATCAATGTATTCCTGCAATAACATCATTATCAGAATCATTGGCATTGTTGTGTTCTGTTTGGATTTAGAAGGAATTATTTTTTCAAATTATTATTCTCTGGAATTACAAAGTGTTCAATAATATTCTTGGACAGAAACGTTAAATATAGTGAAGTATAGTGAATTCAGACAAAGACATTTTGAAATATGGTGATTAATTGGAATACAATTCGCACAGCACTATAATTCAGGCCACTGTTACATGAGTACATTCAAGACTACAAGCACGTCGACACCTTCAGCGCTGGATCTTATTTCGAACACCATTGGAATTTAATGAGAACTTTATTCATCAGGACTGGCGATATAACTTTTTGGATTATTTGTTATTTAATTCACAATACTGTTAAGTTGTTTTTAAATTTTCACTTTTTGTTGCTGGGAAATAAATGATTTGTTGACTTTTCCACAACTTGTTGGGTTTGGTTAATTTATGTTACTTAGTTTAAGACCATATAGTCGTAATAGTAGATACAGGTCTACCAGTATACAGGTAGATACTGCAAAATATTCTCGAAATGTCTGTTGTGCACGGCAGGCTATATACTGACCAATCATATGTGTCCTAAAGTAAATAAGCAAACTTCTCTGTTTTAATGGCTGGTTGATGTAGCGATTGGTAGATATTGGCTTATGTCCTGTCTTTAGGTTATTTGGAATACTTTTACATTTTTAATGCTTTTAATCTGCATACTTTCTTGTGCAATTAGGGTATTCAAAGTCTGTTCAGTGCATAACTGTAAAATTATGAAATAACGCTTAATCTTTGAACACTTTTTTTCTCTCTGTTAGAAGCCATGCATGAAACCAAAGTGTTATACAATTCTTTGGCACAACCCCCTCCAATAGCAGGACGTAGAATACTGTGCGCAGGCATTTCAGCCAATCATCGAAATCCGCAACAAAACGTGAAGCGATCCAAGGAAGACTTTCTGTCTTCCCCCATTTAGGTATGAACATCCTATCCTTTTTTGTCGTATACTTAACTTTATCCGGCGAATGGCCAATTTTTTCTCTTTCAGCTGATCAGTGCAAAACTATAGATAACAAGTAGGGGTAAAATGGAACAATAACCCAATAACCAAAATAACCAATAATCCTTCATGAGAGAGAGAGAGAGAGAGAGAGAGAGAGAACACAACAACAATAACAATAAAATAGTATAATCGTTTTATTTTCAACAGCGTAGACTGGAGAGTATCGTATTAAAATGAGCTCGTGCCAATCAATGACTACTTGCATTGATGATCGTGTAATAGGTTTTAAAGAGTACTTTTTATTCACAAGGCTCCCGTGAAAATATAAATTCAAGAAATTGTTTTAGTTTTAATATCAAACAAAAGTGCTTTTTGTTAAGCAGCAAACCAATCAGCAAAATGATTTGGTAGGATACAGGAAAATTTCACACGGAATTATAGTCTATAATCTGCAAAGTTATTTCCTTTGCGAAACTTGGGCACAATTACAGTCACAAGTAGACGGAATTTAAAAATATAAATCAGGTGCTTGACAATAGCAGCAACTAAAGATTACCAATGTAAAGTTTATCTTTAGTTGTTTCCATAACTGTAATTCAAGAACCCATCGCATTTTCAACGCACCATTCGACTACTGTCGATTAAGCGAAAGTGTGGGCATATGATAACGGACATTGAAGCCTTATACTTACAGCTTTGCATAGTATATATGCCAGTCTCTAATTACAAGAGTTATGATTTGTAAAAGTTCATGAAATGATGAATGAGACTAGCAAATGGTATTTTTAAAAATCGACCCTGAACTGCGAGGATTTTCGTTCGATGAAAAGGACATTTTTATGTGTAACGAATTAAATGCTACAACACATATACAGGTATTGGTGTCATTGCTCTTTTATTTAGTAAGCAGATTGTTTAATTATGATAGTGAATTGGGCGATTTCATACAAACATTCACCAGTCTTTACTGTTATTTGTTTACCAAGAGTCAACCGACTGTAGAGTCCAGGAAGCCGATAGCATATCACAGAGTGGCCAACTGACTAGAGTGCGTTACAGAGTGCAATATCCAAACGAAATAAGTGTTCGCGTTATTGCAGGGTTTAATTTGTTATTTTTTGTCTTTCTATTCCTTACTCTTCGCAGACAGATTAAATTATCAATTTTTTTTATGCACTACGTAAAGATGGTGACTCGAAGGATTAGTTGGATCATTACCAGGAGGATAGAATTGAATAGACTTTGCGTTGAATAGGAACGAATTTATTTCTGTTAAATCAAATAACCACGTCAGTTAGTTAATTGATATGAACGTTTATTGAACTATCTAATTTAACTTTATGTTGATAAACATTCGAAATGTTTGTGTGTACATTTTTTTCAATTATTTCCCACCGCTCTTCACTTCTCCAAGATCTTTTGCCATGCATCGTGTCAGAGATGTGACGATATAATGTCGTTGTCTCTTATAGGCACAATTAATGCGGGGAATAATCAGATAATTTTTTAAAAGTTGCGGATTAACGGATTGATAATGGAACAATTCGGAATTTTCGTCGAGATTGAAATGACATTTTTAAACTCAACATTTTCTTTCAAATATTCGCACCTTCTGCTTAATCTGTTTCCAGAACATAATACAGGCAGTGAGATAACCTAAGGGTGATACATGCTAAATAATAGTTATATCTATATGTGTGTGCCATTTCTACCCTTTCCATTTTTATTTCCTGTAAATGCGGGGAATATTCCATATCAGCGAATAAAAGTTAGGATTCTTTCGCAAATTCTTGTAAATAAGGTCACCCTTCTTTATGCAAACATCAGCATTTCAGCTAAACTGCTTCTTGAACTCTTGTTATTAATGACACTTCACGATGCGGAACTCTTGTTATTAATGACACTTCATGATGCGGAACTCTTGCCTCTTTCGACTATTCTTATAAGTTTTCAATATAGAAAGGTGATTGAGTAGACGTGAGTATATCATGATATATTTTGATTAAAATGTCTTGTTAAGGCATACTTTTATTGTGATAAATTCTTGACTTATCGTTTAGGCACTAATCCCTTAAAGTCCAGAAATTGCACCAAATGAGGGACAAAATTTCACCTAGGCTGTCATCGAGGACTGCTCATTATCAAAATATGGTTAACTGGTTTAACTAGCTTTCTAGCCTCTCCAATCATTCGGCTGTCATCGAGGATTGCTTATTATCGGAATATGGTTAACTGGTTTAACTAGCTTTCTAGCCTCTCCAATCATTCGGCTGTCATCGAGGATTGCTTATTATCGGAATATGGTTAACTGGTTTAACTAGCTTTCTAGCCTCTCCAATCATTCGGCTGTCATCGAGGATTGCTTATTATCGGAATATGGTTAACTGGTTTAACTAGCTTTCTAGCCTCTCCAATCATTCGGCTGTCATCGAGGATTGCTTATTATCGGAATATGGTTAACTGGTTTAACTAGCTTTCTAGCCTCTCCAATCATTCGGCTGTCATCGAGGATTGCTTATTATCGGAATATGCTTGGCTGATCCAGCTATCTTACTACATGACACGGTGACTGACGAGTGAAACTTGACACTGAAATGACCACCTATAATTGTAAATCGGCTGTAGAGATGAAATAGCCTAGAAGTACACATATAATGAAAATAACCGACAGGGTTAATTACGTCGCATCTTCTTTGATACGAGTAGACACGAAAGGATCACTTGCTTGACCAACCGATGGATTGCCAGAAAAGAGACATGTGTGCTCATCAGCAGCAAAATTTATAGCAAAGTCAATGTCTTTTTTGCGAACTTAAGAGTACAAAGTTCATCATATATTTTACTGATATCTTCACACTGCCATGCAAACGCGACTTAGAACAAAATTTTTAAACTGTACCAATCATTTCGCAGATATTACAATTTCAAGAGTTAAAATAGTAGATAATAAAAACAAAACTAACATTTTGACAATTCCATGAATACCGCATTTTACCTTAACGGAATAATTAGAGTGCAGAAAAAAATGTTTATTACATAATTCCTTGTATCGTTGTTATGGTGTGCAGGTTTTATGTTTAGGTGATAATTATGAGATATGGAGAGAAGGAGAATTATGAAGCATATATAGGTTATTCCTACAAAGCTACTACGTAATTATCATAAGTTAATAAATTCATACTAAAACAAACTTTGAATTTCCCTGCGGGATGACTAAATCATTAAGTAAACAGGTATAAGCTAGTCTGCGGAACAGGACCTCCGGTGTAAGCGTCATAATTTTCATCCATCAACGAAGTCTTAACCCCGATTATAAATTGTACAATCGAATGTCCCTAATAGAATGCCCCCCCCCCCCCCGAATAATCAATGTTTAACAGCAACTCGAAGTTGAAATATTGAAATGTTAATATCGTTAGTATGGTAGGTAGTGAAAACTCCTAACATAGAAAGTCCCTCAACACACACACACACACACACACACACACACACACGCGCGCACGCACGCACCCACGCACACACACACACACACACACACACACCATTCCATTGGAATAGAAGGTTTAGCAGTAGCATCATTTGTGATGTTGTCATTATCGTCATTAAAACTTATTTATTGTTAAAATAGGCAGACATCCTGTAATAGATATTCTCCATGGGGTATATATTTCACCGAGAATTTTCACCACTGGTTGAATATTAGAAGTTTCTGACACCAAAAGTGCTCGCTTCTATGACTGGTTAACCGGTGCCCGACGGCTATCCATTAGGTCTGGACATCCGATACCGAATGGATAGTTACTAGAACTCAACGGCTTCTCACTACCTATTTTGATTCAAAATATGCTTATGTTACATGAAAATCGAGATAGCTATGCGAGTTGGTAATTAACAAATAATGAAAGCCAAACTATAATTAATACCAAGCAATTTATTAATGTGTTACCATCATTACTAAAATTTACAAATTAATTCAGCGGTGTTCAGAGACTGAACAATTACTGGTAAACAAATATATCTGGTTAAAAATAATACGTCCATGCATGTTTTTTCTGCGAACTTTCAACCTTTACAAAGATTACTTGCAAAATCGTTATTATCACCGAGATATCGTAAAGATAGATTGCTGTTTTAAATCGAAAATTGTCTGACATTTTAGCCACTGAAAACTCAGATTACCTTTGCTCGATTTGATAATCTTATTTTTTTCTTGAATGGCACATTGTTCGTATGGAAAACGCCATGTTCCAGTACGTTATAGGATATACATTGCGGCTAGTATATTTGGTGAAGGAAGAACCAGGAAGTCACCGGGAAGAACCACCAACCCACTTGAAATAATGGCAAGCTTTCCCACATACAGATGTCAGTGATCCATAAAGCCTAGCACATTAGACCGCTTGGACACAAAGTGCCCCTTACTCGCAATTTCATTTGTTTGTTTGAAAAAGGCGAAGGAAGATTATAAGAATAAATATGGGTAAAAGAAAAAGATACATTTGCAGCCGCGTCCATTGTCGATTAAAATATAGAAAAGGCGAAATGAACTTACAAAAAAGTATATTGTCTCAGAAAATGTAATGTCATTGGCATGCACAATTTAAATAACGTAAAACAGGTTGATGACGCTTTCGCTGGTAAAGCCCCCTGATCGACTGAAGTTTATAAATAGCGATATTGAGTTCTAGAATAGGTACTTGATAAATCCCCCTCACCGACTGAAGTTTAGATGTGGCGACATGGAGTTTTATAATCGGTACTTAGTAAATGCCCCTCATCGATTGAAGTTTAGATAGGCGATATTGAGGTCTATACAATGTACTTTTTCAGAAAATGCTCATTGTCATCAGCATGTAAATTTACAACATATACATTTATATATAAACCCAGGTTGACACGAATTTCTTCTTCCTGATCCGAAATGACATCTTACCTTGACATGTTTTTTTTTCAAAAAATAAATTACCTAAAGATACCTTTAAAAAAATTGGAGACTTTTATGCTATGCATTATCATGTCATACAGGTAGATTAAGACACCACGGTGTGTATATAACAATGGATTACACAGATTGCGTAATGACATCTGCCAAATAAGGTTGATTTTTACGTCCGACACACTAATGTATGACAGGCTTGACAGCTCAAACTTGAATCCTGAATCATCGACACAAGTCTGTGAATCTGTATGGATAAATCGTATACATTTCCTTCTATCCTGAAATTTCCAATTGCATGAAATATTTATTCGATAGAATCATTGAACAATATAAGTTTGACAGTATATCAACACATGAAAGGTTAATGCCTGCATAGGTAATTAGAGTAAAAGGTCTTGCTCAGTGATACGCAACAGTGGCCGACCGGGTCTGGTCTTTCTACAGATTCAAATCCGCCCCTTTTGGCCGCGAGTCTGGCACGCTATCCACAAAGTCCTTGAGGCTATTATTTCCAAGCGTGTATTATACAATTGTAGTCACACACACACACACACACACACACACACACACACATATATATATATATAATTCGCAAAATCGAAGCTGGTCGATACTTCATACGCAGATACGTCAAAATTGACAAAGTTTGAAATTTGATTCTATGATTCAAGTACGAAAACTGATTGTCCCCCATTCTCTGTATATACATATTTTCAAAGTAAGGTACTGCACAAATTACTTTAAAATGTAGTTGTCACCCAGTTTGACCAATACGTTCGTTGTTACTCACACGATATCAAACGTACAAACTTTAACAATATTGTATATGGATAATCTTTACGGTCCCATGAAAAGTTACAAATAAATATAGTCAACTCTCGTTATAAAGACATGATTTTATTCCGGTAGAAGGAACAAGTGTGTGCGTGATTTGGATTTGTAACAAAGTTTTAAAATAGTTTAAGTCATATCGCTGCGATGTCTGCAGTGTGGCAATTTATAGTGTTGTCTAGCACTTGGCAGGGACGTCATTTCAACGTCTTTGGGGTGGGGGGGGGGGGGGCAAAACTTGATTCATGCAAATATCAACGCGCTGGCTCAGGCTGAATAACAGATTAGAGAGTAATAGCAGAGAAGTCATTTAAAAAAATTCCCATGGGGGGGGGGGGGGGCAAAACGTGACGTGCTTGTTATTTTTCGTATGTATCCCCCCAATGACGTCCTGGCACTAGTAGGGTAGCATGATGTCACACCCAGTCACATTATCTCGACACCAGCTCGACTAGTCCTAACAATAACCTCTTAATGCTGAGCGAGGCAACTGTTCGTACCATTTTTATAAGTCCTTGCTATGACTCGGTGGGATTCGATGCCACGACCTCCCGCATCAGAGGTGGATGCTCTATCCACATAGGCCTCTTGTAAGGCGGCATTTCGTTTCATGCCGATAATATGAGGCGTCAGAAGCCTATTGTCTTGGCAGGTATCGTTTTGTTTCATGCCGGTGAAATGTGGATTCAGAAATGTCTATTGGTTTGACAGGTTTCGTTTCGTATCATGACGATGAAATGGGGCGCAGAAGTCTATTATTAGGTGCTCAGGTATGTTGAATCGGTTTAAATGATATTTCAAGTACTCTTTTGTAATTATTGCTTATCGGTGATTGTATTTGTTTCTGACCAAATCATAGCTAACGCCTTTTGTTAGCCGCCTTGACAGTTCCCAGACTGCATCTGTTTGTCACTATATCCTGAAACAAAGAAACAAACCAAAAAAAAAATCCAAGGGATAACAACAAAATAAGAACATGAAAAACTGTGTTATCTCCAGAGCCTACTGTGAGAAAAATGAGGTCAGACATCATAAACCGGGATGTAACGGTGTTGTGTCCTTAAATCATTTCTTATAATCTCATACTTATCTTGCTTCATTGGACCTCATGTTTTACAGAACTAAAATGTTTGCATGCTATCGTATAAAAGTTCATCGGTAAAAGTAAAATACCGAGGAAGTCAATGTTGTTGTAAAGAATAATATATATTGGAAATATGTATGTGTTTGTTTCACCTAAGATTGTCGTCCATGTTGGAAGCTGAATATTTCGTTCTAAAGATCAAATTTAACACTGGACACGTTTGTTCACATTGACCTATTTAAGAACCCGCATTTTCCTTAGAGATGAATGATATTGTAACGAGAGTTGGGTGCAAATGAATATAAACAAATCAATAAATACGCAATCATAAAGTTCTGTAAAAGTAATTTGGCTAAACTTCTAGGGGAATATTGTGGTATCAATTATTTCATAGTGCATGACCATGATACTGATATTCAATTAGGTAAGACCACAAACTGAGAAATTACAAATTCCGCCTATCTACCAATAGATGTCAATCAATCATTGCTTATTCGGAATTCCAATTGTTACGTAGCCAATCTCGTCTTAAATAGCATTTGAATCATAACGTAAGTCTGCCTGTCAGAGATGGGTAGCAAATTAAAAAAATTCTTAGCGCGGAAAACTGCATTGTTTCCAAACATATCGCGACACGTGCCACGGTTTACCTCAACTATATCAGGAACCAACAATTTAATGAGATCTAAGACTACTTTGTTTTATTCCATCTGTAAATACCTGGAAAAATATATTGCGTAGATTTATATCAAAATAACACCATATTATATTCATCACAGCCTTTGAAAAGAAATAATTACATTAAAATAAAAGAAAACAATAGTTCCACAGAAAATAGCAGCACCCCACCACCTCCAATCAAACACTGAATGGTCATTACCTTAAAGAAGAAATAGATGAATTTGCAATGTGTATGTTAAGTGTTGTGTAAGTTGTCATCCGAAGAATGTAACTAAAGTAAGATGATTGAACTTACACTATGGCTTAAATCCAGTGTACATTGTGTGGACATTAAAGAGTTTGTTGATTAAAACAAAGTGTTGATACTGAATTTTCTTTCTGTA
Organism: Sinohyriopsis cumingii; assembly: GCA_028554795.2. Classification (NCBI taxonomy): domain Eukaryota; kingdom Metazoa; phylum Mollusca; class Bivalvia; order Unionida; family Unionidae; genus Sinohyriopsis; species Sinohyriopsis cumingii. Next base: position 75,123,034 of record CM068828.1, read on the forward strand.
CTACTGATATAACAGGAGGGACAGTCTGAGTTGGATGCCATCATCCGGGTAAGTTATTTATCAGAGTAAACATAAAACACTTAACAAAAGAGAACATATTCACGGACTTGAGTATATACCTAAATTTCGAACAGAGAATAACTGTTCTCCTGACAATCGTAGGATGATTCGCAGTCTTTAAACGTAAAACATATACTTAACACATTGACATAGGGGATGCAGATACCTAACACAAGCCTTAGTACATAAGGTTAATGTATCTCCCTAACGGGATTTTTCAGCACCCCTTACTGGACTATAACATAATCTAGACCTTTTAATAAGCCTTTACACCCTGCTGTGGACTATCAGTCACTAAATGGACTAAATGTCGGCCTGCATGCATTCTTAATACTAATGCCATCAATTCTCGGTTTAAATAATTCACATTTTAATTATACAAATGAATTAACGAAACTAGCTTCATGTATGAACTACAACATTTGACAACCTACATTTAATTGGCAAAATATTTCCAGACATAGTCATGTAAATTCCTAGCCTACATTATTCGCATTACATATAAATGAGCTATTCCCTCAATATTCTTATCAATGAAATAATGTATGGAATTCGTAGAATGAATGAGCTATATAACATTCAAAACAAAATGAATGCAGCAATTAACTTCCGAACTCATATCAAAGGAACATTTAGGTACGAATTTAAAATAAGTTCAACCGAATAATTACCAGCTTATATCAATGGACGAATTGCACGAGATTGAGACATATACCTTGTGCTTTCGCGACTCGCTAGCTTCTTCATAGCAGAATCTCTCTGACATTTAAAGTTCCCTGTTCCGCAAACTTCTAGACACATGTACATTTTACAAATTTTAACGAGAAAATACTTTCTACTCCCTCTGTGTTAGGAATTTCTTGACTTCACGCAGACACTTAGACTGAATATTTTTGAAAAGGAGAATACTTAAAACATCGAATTTCGACTGGAAAACACACACCTCGTATGTAGCTCAACCAATGAGGATTAAATTTATAAAACCACTGAGAATTAACACAGGCATATCCCAGTTTGAATAACTTTCATATTTTCGTTCTCTCCTAATCAGCCGACTTCTGGAAAATTTTAAGTTACAACACTTATTTCAACTGTTACAAGACATGTCTCTGCATTATTTCAGCTCTGTAATTTTTTTCTGATACTTAGCTCCAGTTAACATTGATTCTTCCATCCGTCTGACTGTTGTCAAATTGACCCAATTCGACATCAATCACACACCAAACAGATGTATTAAAACCTCCGCAGTCTAGTGATTGTTACGATAGCAATGTCACATTTATCGTGAGTTGTTTCCATTGATGTAATTTACGATCCGATATCATTTTCAGTGCACCATTCGAATACTATCCATTAAGCTTAAAATTAGGTATATACTAATGGACGCGGAAGCCTGATACTTTCAGCCATGAATTGTAAGTATCAGTCTCTAGTTATGTGTAGTGAAACAAATACAACAACATGTATTGATTCTCATGTCTTTGCTCTTTTAGGTCTTTACAAATCTAGAAGACTATGATGGCGAATTTAGATGATTTCATACAACAAAAATTTTCCAATCCTTACCATTATTCGGTTAGCAAAATCAAGTTATACATTACAAATATAGATACTAACAGAAATCCTGATTTGTGTTCTGGTTATGTATGTACTTTTTGCAACCGTACCTTGAGATTCAATAAATTAATTTCAAATTTGAAATACCACATAAATTCAACGGTAAATCTGCCAGCATACCACAAATATGGCTGCCGATGACGTCATTCGGTAACTATCTATTAATGGAACAGCATGATGTGGGTCCTGGCCTCTCTCGAATATTCATGTCAGGTTTCAAAATGATACAAGCATTGTATGTTTTCATTAAATGTCTCGTTAAGGGTAAATGTTAATATGCTGTCAGTCCTTGTTATAAAGTCTTGGAAAGGAGAGTATAGATTTTCCAGGATCAGCAGGAATTCTGCTGTCGCTGATCCTTACCAGAATATGAATGCCCAACTTACTACATGACACGGTGACGAGTGAAACTTAGCACGGAAATGACCACCTATCGTTGTCAATTGGGTATAACCTAAAATTACGCACATAATGAAATCAACCGACAATGTTAGTTATTTAGCATCTTGTTTGATACGAGTAGATCGGAAAACAACTGCATCTTCTTGACCAAATGATGGATTGCCAGAACAGTGACCCGTTTGCACATCAGCATAACCTTTTGTGTCAAGGCGTTTAAGTTGCTACTATATTGAGTTCGTCCATGTCATTGTGTCAAAGCTGCTTCGACAAGCCTTTTGCTCTGGGTATGATTACACAAAACTTACGCAGTAGTAGTAGTAGTAGTCAGTGGTCCGTTGATAGAGGTAGTTTGTTAGTGTTTGACTGACGGGTGCGATGAGTCAGTTGTTGTATGTTGTATTGGGTTTGACGCCATTTTTCAGCGTATAATAGGTAATACATGGAGGCCAGTATAACTGGTGGACGATGAATCCGAGAAAACACCCTTAAGAACAACCGAACCACGGGTTGCCAGCGGCAAGATTTCTTACATACCCAAGACTCGAACCTGCGCGGACAAATGTGACTACAGTGATCGGCAAAAGCGAGCACTTTATACCACTAGGTCCCTGGGGGTGAGTTAGTGGTCAATGTGGGTATGTGAGAAATAAAGGATATCGCCTTAGACTACTCACCCCTACCCTTAATATAAAAATTTCGCAGTTCCATCTGATTGTTTTATTGGAGTAAGTCATTTGTTGTGTTCACTGTTTATGAATGATCACATGGTTTGTTGATTTCCAATTAAAAACCACAAAAAATCATACAATAAATATTTGCAGTCGCGTCCCAGATAAATCCCCCTTATCGACTGAAATATAGAAATGTCGAAATGGAATTGTAGAATGGGTATTTGCTCAGAAAATATTATTGTGGTTGGCATGCAAAATTTACATGCTGTAATAAAGTTGGTTGGTGCCGCGTCGTTTGGTAAATCCCCCTTATCGCTTGGAGTATGGTGATCTAGTGTTCTAGGACAGGTAATTGGTAAATCCCCCTTGATTCAATTATAGAAATGGCGATATGGAGTTCTAAAAGCGATACATTTTCCGAGAATTTTCATTGTCATTGGCATGTAAAGGTATATGACGTTCAAGGGTGACATGATTTCCTTCTTCCTGATCCTAACTGACATTTCACCTTGACATCTTTTCCAAATCAAACTACTCCATGAAATACAGTATTTACATGTACCTTTTAATTAATTATAGAGACTTTTATGCTATGCTTTATCATGTGACACAGGTAGACTAAGACAACACATTGTTTATATAATGATAGATTACACAGATACCATAATTATACCTAACAAATGAGGCTGAATTTTACCTCCGACACACCAACGTCTTACGGGTCAGACTTGACATCTGAATCTTTGACACAAGTCTGGGAATAAGTAAATGGGTGAATCACATGCCTTTTCTTCTAGTTTGAGATTTCCAGTTCCATGATATTTTTTAGTTGATATAATTAATGACCGATAGGAGTTTGACAGTACATCAACAAACGAAGGGACGCTGAAAGGCGTTTTTATAAAAATATACAGTTCTGAAAATAATGACTATACTTTGTTGTATACTTAGTTGTCGTTTAAAGCTTTATATCGTCAATTATATGAACTTGTTTTGGTATTCAAAATTTCAGTATAATAGTGGTAAATGGGCCTCACGTAACGTCTGAAGAGGCATGCACCACAGCGGGTGACCGGGTCTGGTCTATCAAAGATTCGAATCTGACCCTTCCATCCGCGCGTCTTACAAGCTGATCGCCGAGTCATTAAGGTTCCCTAGCATTTGGAGGCTTGAAATATGCGACTGTAGTGTCATAACGTTCCCTACCACGTGTTCCATAACGGTATTTCTATGGTAACAATATAATTCTGGCGATTTACAAAACGAAGCTGGTTCGTGCAACCAATACTTGTCTAAATCATGTCGGAGTTTGAATATTTGACTTTATGATTCAAGTACGAGGATCCTTAAAATATATGTACAGCAGAAACTAGTTTTAAATGTGGTTACTTGTACATCAACTGTGCATCATTTGGATATTGCAACGACAAACTATAACAATTTTGCACATGAAGGATATTTAGAGTCTCATGATAAGTTATAAATAAATAAATAAATAAATAAATAAATAAAAAAATAAATAAATAAATAAATTTCGTTACAACGACTTAGTTTGGTTGCAGTCATTTTGTTGCAGGAACAAATCAGTAGCCGCAAAAGGACACACTGTACTAATTATATGGATGATATGGAACCAGTCTGGAAATATGTGTGTGCGTGGGTGGGTGGGGTGGGTGGGTCTTGCAAGCCAAGATTACTTGACAACCGAAGGTAAGATTTTAGTAAACAATCTTATGAGAGCTTATTCTATTGTGACTGAACAAGTAGAGATAGTAATTTATTGATGGAGTTTCAGCCCTTGTAAGAATGTAACGCTCATTACTGAAATTAGTAGCAGAATATTTAGGTGTTGAGTTGAAAACACGTACAAATAACATAGATGTCGTGGGACATATGGTTTTCTCCACACAGAAGGTTGCACAAGGATGCTCTTTACTGAGAAATATAGGAATCATCATGAGTATTCATACATTTAAAGTTAATGAATTTTTAATATAATGGTGATTCCACGGGGTTACTATTGTAGTTCAGCTAGTACTGCTAGTCCTTAAGTTCATGACTTTAATTCACTATGAAATGGGGCGTTAGAATCCAATTGGTTTATTGGCTTGACAAGTATCGTTTCGTATCATGCAGGTGAAATGGGGCGTCAGAGTCCTATTCGCTTGACAAGTATCGTTTCATATCATGCCGATTAACTTCTTAAAACACCTTTTGGATTGACAGGTTTCCTGTCATGTAATGCTGATGAAACGAGACATCAGAAACCTATTGTTAGGTGCTCATGAATGAATGTTGAATCTATCAAATGATATCTCAGTGACTTTTATATAATAACTGCTTATCGTTGATCGTGTTTGTTTCTGTCAAATGATGCCATGTTTATTATATGAGTTAATCGCCTTGAGAGTTCTCCGTCTATATCTATTTCCTGAAACAAAAACTAAAGTAAAACAACACATAAAAACACGAAATACAATGCGAAAACGAGGCTAGTCATCATAAACCGGCTTTAATTATTTTCTAACTTCATACGTATCTCTCTGCATTAAACCTACTTTATTCGAGAAATAAAAGTTTACATTCTATCGTATAAAACATTATGGGCAAAAATAAGTATGTGAGGAACAATATATACTGGAAATATGCATGTTTTTGTTTAAAACAGTTGTAGATGTTGGAAGCAGAATATTTCACAATTATATCACTAAACACTTTTGTTTACATTTAGTTCTTTTAGAATGCAACATTTTAAACTATGATAAATACAATTGTAACTAGAGTTGACTATTCAAAAAAAATAAACAAACAAACAATCTAACAGATATGTTAAATAAATTGGCTAAACTTCAAAGGGAGTATCGTCTCGTAATTCGTACATACGATACTGATCTACAGTTAGGTAAGATCTCAAACTAAGAAATCACAAACTCCACCTATCTACCACTAGCCGTCAGTCCGTCTTTGTTCATTCAGAATTCCAGTTGGTATGTAGCCAATCTTGTCACATACATCGTGTAAATCATGACGTTAGGTAGCCTTTTATAGCTGGGTACCATTTACACCTTTGTACTAAGCTAAAATGCGGTATTTCTAATAATACTGGATACGTACCACGATATACCGCAAATATATTTGGGACAGGCATCTTAATATTCAAGGGCAGAGGCCAATGACGATTTTTTAAACCAAAATTCCTTTTATTAATAGGAAAAACATATCTTGCTTTGATTTATAGCAAATTAGCACCATATTATGGTCATCATGTTACTAAGAGATAAAAGAAAAAAATATCTCAGCTTAAAGGAGAATCACAGTCCCTTATTCTAAACAAAACTTGAGTGTTCAATACCTTACAATAGATGAATTTGTTATGTGTATGTTAATTGTTGTACAAGTTGTACTCTTAGAACTAATTAAAGTTGTATGTTTAGGCTTGCAGCAGCAGGGAAGTTCTACAGACCAGTGGTTCCAGACCAAATAAGCCTTCCTACGAGAACATTTCCCGTAGAAGCCTCGGATTTCAAAAATAAGCCTTCCTACGAAAATTAATTTGCGTAAATTCACTCCCGACTGCAATTTTTTGTGTGCAAATTCAATGATTCTAGACAAGGATTTTAGGGGGGGGGGGAAATTTATTCTGGTACCGATGAAGTTTGCAAAGTTTGGCTGCGAGTCTCATGAATAAATTTGATCAAGACCGATTCGATATCTACTACGTGGATCATGAAGATTAATCGTGATGAAACCATGCGGTGTTGCCTGGGCGTGGCTGAAGAAAATTTTAAATTTGTTTATGTCCATATCGCCGTTGCACCAAGTCTGATGAATATTTCTCAGCGTGTGAGTATCGACGCCATTGAAAACTGATAAGATGTTACAATTGTCCCTAATTACCTTTGGAATTTGCGTATATCGCTGCGTCACGTAAATCACATCGGTGTTCTTGTGTCGGCCACGCGAGAATATCCTAGCCGGATTAGTTTGCTTATCCAGCATAACATCATCGAAAACAACGAGATTATTAACATCGCCATCTAAATTTTCCACGGATGGGGTATCATTGATGTCTGTGATGAATTCTATCGTGCCTTCGTCGGTATTGTCGCTGAATTCTTTTAGTACCTGATAGCAACGCTGATCATCAACGGACGGTGCAACCAAATACAATTTGTCCCATTTTAGCCATCGCATTATCAAATTTAGCAACAATTGCGTCTTTCCAGAACCAGACGGGCCAATAATTATCATCCTTATCGAATTTGGTAACGCCGCGTTGTGTTTCACCTGCTCGCGTCGCTTCGTGGCTGAAAAATCAATTACATTCATGTTACTAGAATACATGGATCTATATTGTGTTAAGTGTCGCACTCACACAGCTACGATAAATCCAACCGAAATCGTCACACGCAATAACAGGAACGCAATTGCAGGAGAATGCGAAGTTTGTAAGACACGCAAATTCAAATTTGTAAAAAAAAAAATAGAAGAACCGGAGGAGACATTACCGCCTCCATGAAAAATCTACCCGGGTTGCCTTGGGCGAAATATCCCGGAGAAAAACATCTGCCAGGATACAATTACTGCGGACCCGGCACAAGGCTCGATATAAGACTCAACGATAAAAATCAACCAAATCCCGGCGAAGATCCAGTAAACGCCATCGATAACGCGTGTTACTATCACGATCTCGCATACCGCAGCGGAGATTTACAACAAAGACATCTCGCTGATATTAGGCTAATTCATGCAATAGACGCGATTCCTGACAAAAGTTTCAAAGAAAAATTGGCAACTTGGCTGGTAAAAGGCGCGATGAAAGGTAAATTAGTATTCGGTGCTGGTAAATAATAATGGAGCAGATATATTATTCTCCGCGAGGATTTTGGCGAGGAAAATCAGCAATTGCCAAACTCGCCAAGGCAGCAAAAGTAAAACAATCCGTTGCTGAATCGTGGCTATCGAAACAGGCAGTCTGGCAAATATATCTTCCCCCACCTAAGAAAATATCATATGCGAGTTTCTCTGTCAGCGTCCCTAATGAAGTTCATCAGGCTGATTTAATGTTTCTTCCTTACGATACCGTCGACGGAGTCACATATAAATATGTCTTGACAGTCGTTGATATCGCAAGCAGATACAAGGAAGCGGAGCCGTTATCGAATAAAACAGCAACGGAGATCGCTAAGGCGTTTAGCGAAATTTATTCACGATCTCCATTAACATGGCCGAAGCTTCTTCAGGTTGATCCAGGTCGAGAATTTCTTGGCGCGGTTACTTCACTGATGAAAAAGAATAATGTTAAAATCCGTCGCGGTATTGTAGGTGTTCATCACAATCAAGCTATCGTTGAGAGATTCAACAAAACTCTTGCAGAACGATTATTCGGATATCAGTACGCGCGCGAATTTATTCAAGATAATCGATCTCATGATTGGGTAACAAGATTACCTCACGTGATTAACGCGCTAAATAACGAAGTAACTCGAACAATAGCAATGAAACCCGCAATTGCAATTACAAAATCGAATATACCCCTAAAGCGAGATTCTACTATTCCACCTGTGCTAGGTAGCGTCACGGTCAGGTATTTATATAAAGAAGGCGAGGCCGAAGGAGGAAGAAAAAGAGCAACCGATCCAAACTGGAGCGTTACAACACACAAAATATCAGCCGTAACAAGATCATCGGGAAGACCAGCAATTTATTTTCTAGATTCGCTAGCGCCACAACGCGGATTTACCAAGGAGGAATTACAAATAATACCGAAAGATACTCAACTACCGCCAGCGTCATTAATGTGAAACCGAATTCTACCTAACTGAGATAATTTTCTTACTCTTGACACAGCTAAATACACTAAATTTGACCAGGAAATTCTATCATCGACGATCCAAACTTGGCCATCTACGGTTAATCCCTGCGACGAGTGTATCGTTGTTGCGTAGCCTAATTTCCATGGCGATCTTTCTGCATTTATCGCGTCATTAACAAGATTAATATCAACAAGAATAATATCGTTCAAGACCAGGATCTTTTCCTCTCCGCAGGGTAAAGTAACACTGATATTTTGTTTTCTGGTATCAGCGGGCCTGTAACATAACGGCACCTGCAATGTTGGAAATTTCTCGCAATGCAACTTGAATAACATTTCCTGAATAACATCGCGAACAATTTTTCTGCTAGCAACGATCAAATGATCGGGACGCCACAAATTAAGAAAAATATCCATCGGAGTCTCGTCGATTATTCTTCTCATCACATCGCATTGAAACTTATTCGGTTGTAATCGAATTATTTTCTTAAATTCAGTCAGTAAAATATCATCGGATCTATAATCGGCGTTGATTTCCTCATAATAGTCAACGAAATTCCTGAGCCACTCATGAGGAGATTCACCATCAATCGGATCAGGCTGGCCATGATCTCCGCACATTATCACGGCTGTATTTTTCTCCTCCAGCCATGCCAGGAATGATTGTAATACAACTAAATTTACTGTGCAAATTTCATCAAATATTATAATTTTGTTGATATATTTGTTTCCCATGCGAGCCGAATCCCATAATCCACCGCTGTATTTGAAATAACTGTGATAAGTACCAGAATCAACGCCGCGTTGCCTTATTTCTCGCGCTAATCTGTGAGTTGGAGTCAACACTATCATATCAGATTTCGCAAATAAATTTATCGCTCGCGTTGTTTTACCGCTACCACCAGGTCCATTTAGGTAAACGAATTTACTACGTGAAATCGGGTCAAATGCAGATGCAGCCGTTGATATTTTCTCACATTTATCCCGATGAAATTTATCGCAATCTTCGACATCGGCGTCTTCACAATAATCTAGGATATCCTCGTTTTTTATCCTCCAAGTGCCCCAAGAACCATCGGCGATTAAATTATCCAGCCTATACTGATATTTCTTATCGATATAAAACGAGTCCGTTGCGACCCTTACCGCGATATCAGAAAATTTATTTATCATCGACAGTAAATTTATACTCACATAAGCGAGCATCGATGATCTCAAATGCGTATACTGCGCTGATTCTCCGTCGAGATAGCTAATTACGGTACCCAACTTTACTCCGTCAATGATAATATTTTCTCTGTTGCAGAATATTCCTCGCGATACCGTATCGGCAATAATAAAATCCATTTCGGCATCGTTGATAAACAACCTAGCGTGTCGGTGTTTATGATCAACGGATCCCCCTTGAGTAAATTTTCCAATTATTTTTCTTCCAATATCCTTCGCGTTTTCACAGTCCGTCGGTAGCCACACCTTAGTTTGTTTTCTATACGATATAATTGCCTCGCTTACTGTCAACGATACTAACATTGACGAATCTAGCATATATCTCAATAACACTATAGGGACCCATCTGCGTTGAGAGAAATGCCGACCGAACCAAATATAACAAATTTTATGTAAATTTTCAGCAAACTCGAATGAAGTAACATAAGCGAATCCGGTCATAACAAAATCTGGCAACGGTCCGTTAATTGCCACTCTCGTCATCTCGCTGGTGGGATGGCCAAATTTAGCAAAATAATCCGCACAATCGCCGTATCCTAGGAAACTTCCAGGATAGCACGCGCTCATATCAACGGATATCATGTCTTCGAAATAATACTTGGTATTCCACAATCCGCCATGGCCGTATTCGATACAGCTAAGTTGAATATCAGTGAGAAATTCATTTTTTGTAGGTTTCCACGAATTTCTTTCTCTGGCAGCGTGAGCAGCAACAGATGGAACAGTAAAGCAGTTCGTTAATAACTGATCGGGATTTGACGAATATTTCACCGCGATATTTTTCATAGATTCATGTAATTTTTCATCACGGTAAATATCTCCTCGCGGCAATATAAACTGATCGTATTTTTCTTCACTCGAGAATAACCAAACCGATATCGGATCAGATGCGGCTAATATTTTGATATATCTGAACATAGCATCAGAATTGTCTTTTGCGCCTTCCACGGGATAAAATTTAACAACCCGATCTCGCGGGAATATCATTACCGATTGCGACCACGCATGTGAATTATGATCAATAATTTCGATTGGAACTCCTCGAGATCTATATGGCGAAGAATATAATATTTCTCCCGATAACGTTTTCACCGTGATAGGAAATTTAAGTTTCTTGCTCAACACAGCAACATCGTCAATCGATGCGCCATCAACAACTGTCTTCGCCCACGCGTTAATTTTATTCAATCTCAACTGAGTCAATCCAGATCCACGACGAGCGTTTTTCATATGCTCGATAACGCGCTCAGCCACGCAGTTTATCATCGGTGATTCTTTCATCGCGGGTAGATTTTTCACATCCGGGTTGTTATTTAGCCGATAAATTCCATAGACAACAGCGCTAGATGGATACGCCCTAGCATAATAAGGACCATCGATTCCCAATAATAATCCTGGCTTCGAATTTTTATCAAGAACGACGTTTTTCTTACCGCCACGCACGGGATCTCGTTTATCGCGAATAATCCAAGTGTCGTCAGGCATTTGTGCAATAAATTTTATTCCAAAGATAAATCGTTCTTCCTTATGTTCGGATTTTATGTGCTCGATTATTTTTTTCGCCCGATCCAGATTCATCGTAGCATCAACAGCGTTAGTTTTCCACGTCGACCAAACATGAATCCCCCCATCATCGAAAAATTCTTTTTTGGCACGATCAACCTCAGGAATGATATATTCTGCCTCATCAAGATCAAATGTATCCATTATTATATTTTAGACAAATGTTTAAATTATATAATGCAATGCAAATGGATACCAATCGGATCAACAAAATCATGCGACAAATCCTGCAGAGGCGAATATTGTGGCGCTCACATATATGCGATTCGACGAGGCAGTAAAGGACCACAACGGTGTTTAGTTTGTCAAGTTGGCACTCGAGGAAAGACTCGATTGTGTTTATCCTGTGGAGGGAAAAATTATCGGGAATTGCTCAGATATTACAAAAAGAAATCTTCCTCGGTGATAACCTGCGAAGAGGATTATATTAATCGATTCAAGGCAAATTATGATTTAGACAGATAATTATTATATAATGGAAATGAAATCAACGATTCCTGCAATGAAAATCACACACGAGTATAGATCGCATCCTACGATCGAGGGTTACGAAGCATCATCCGATGGTACCGTCAGACATATCAGAACGAAGAAAAATGTTGGTAGGGTTTATAACAATGGCTATCTCAGATTTTCAGTCGGTAAAAACAAAAAAGGAAGATGCGAAAATTATTCCAACCATCGGTTCGTATACGAGTGCTATCACGGACCAATAGAGATTGGACTTGTTATCGATCACATCGATGGAAATAAAATCAATAATAAACTTTCCAATCTTCGCGCAGTGACGCAGAGCGAAAATTTAAGATCCGGCAATACCGGTGGCGCACGATCAGCTAAGTCGGTTAAATCAATAAATCAAGAAACGGGTGAGGAGATGATATTCACGTCGATGAGAGGCGCTGGGAGGTATTTTCGTATTCATCCAGCATCGGTGCGATATGCGGCAGAGGGAATAATTCACGCAACTTTTTCATATAATCTCGGCACTTGGATCAAATTCTCCTATATCCCAATAATATTCGACGAAGATTAATTGAATATTACAAAATTAATATAACATGAATGAACAAACCATAAACAATATTATCGAAGCTATCGATGATCTAAGGAAAAAAATAAATCTTCCATCGGAGTTGGACACGAATAAAATCCGATCCGAATTCGAGGCGATTGTTCAGGGGAAACTCGAATACAAATACACGCTACCATCCGAATACAAATTAATAAAGAAAATCCAGATTGCGATGTATCAATCACTTGCGACAGTCAGCGATGATCGCATCGAGGATTTTGTTAAATTATCGACGCTGGTAGAAAAAGCTAGATTGATTTTATCAGACGCATACGAGTCAAAAAAAATTACAAGCTCGCGCATCAGACAACTGAAAAAACTTGTCGATGAGAGTAAGGCCAAGGAAATATCCTCGTGAATATTTCCACAAAAAAACCCAAAAATTACTAATTTTGAAAATTTCATTGGATTTTATTTATTTTTTTAGCCTTTTTTCCTTGGTGTACAGATTTACGATCTTACCAGTAGATTGATACTTAATGTTTCCCCGCGGATATCAAGCAAATTTCCGTCTTGATTCGTTAGTTTGAAATTTATCTTCGACAACAACCGATTGTGGCATCGCAAATAAAACGGATTCACCGGTTCCTTTATTATCAAATATCCGGGAGGGACGTTAGGTGAAAACGAATACAAGATAAATCCCTGCTGCGCCTGATTTGACTCTGACGAATCAACATTATAGCTACCCTCGACAACATCCGCGTGAAGATAAATCGCGATAACTTCTGTTATATTAACGATACCAGGTGAAATATGCCGTCCTTGCCCCACTCCGTCGTTGTTATGCTGCAAAATCGATTCTGCTTGTAATTTTTTCTTAGTCCACGCATCGTGTAATTTAGGAAATAACTTATCAGTGGTATCAGTGACAAATTTTCTCATTTCATTAACGTTATAACCAGGAAATTTGTAACTTAGCAGTGTCCTCTCGGTTAAGTTATGTCTTTGCATGAATGCCGTAATAATATAACCAATACCAAAAACAGCGCTGTTTTGTATATTTTCCGTCGCTAGGTTGTTAATGAGTTCCATATCAGCGGCTAATTTATTTATTCGCTCTACTGTTATGGTAATTTCGTTACATGAAGTTTGCACGTTAAATATACACTCCTGGAAAAAATGATCTAATAATTTTTTTTGTTTCTCGTATTCGTTAATAATTTCACCAAACAATAATTTGATACCATCCTCGAACAAATCCAGCATATACACAGAACCTGAAGAAAAATCGAGGTTTTCTTTCATTTTTTCATATTTATCGATGTGGTCCAAGTTGATTCCGTGATAGTTTTTTTCATTGCTGATAAAATTTTCTTTTTTGGTTCTGGCGTTATTATCTCCCCGGGTGGAATTTCAGGCCAACCCAATACGGTCCTAATCGACGAATGATAAATATCTACCATGTAAGGTGATGATACCTCGATGATCGACGATAGTGTTGGTTCATGTGAGGATATCTTTATTCCTGGAGTAGCATCGCCGGTTATATTTGATATCCTGCTGGTAAATTCCTTATCCAGCTGCTCAATTTCGTAACTGCCTGTTGGTATACTAACAGTGAACCAATCGGGAGATCCATCGGCGCGTTTTTTATTAGCGATAACAAGCGAATTATTTGATAATAATCTGCCAAATGATTTCGATCTAACATTAGGCCAACTATTGTAGACACGCAATTGTGTTAACGCAATTTCCTTGACGCTAATTGGCGTTGGAAAATTAATACTAAATTCAGGCTTGGTTGAGCTTAACGATATTAGTGTTGTTGTCGGCGGTGTCGTGTTTGTCACGATCTGGGCTAGTTCTGACATTATTAATATTCATTTGTTCAATCTCGGAGTAAATACTGATCATTGCCGAAAATTCTGGATCGGAGATAACGCCATCGTTGAGACTCTCCGAAAGCAACGATGATAATTTCGAATACGCGTCGTTGATCTTGGTTAGTTTGTTTTTGTACAACGATGATTTCTCACTCGTGCACGAGGATATCTTTTTCGCTACGATATTGAGAACACCTGCGATTGTTGTTGTTGACGAGATTATTATCGTTGCTACGATCGGCGCGATTGTTGTTACCGCGGATAAAATTATTCCAGCACCAGCGACTACCGCGGATACCGTGTACACGGCGACGTCAATGATAACTAATCTACGCTGGTATTTTTTTATTTTTATCTGATACTCGTCTAGGAGCTTTTTTAGCGAATCCTGCCATGATCGCGCCTGATTGTAACGGTAATCCGATGCGGTCATTTATTAATCTACGATAACAATTACGGATAATATGGCGTATGTTCGGATAAAAATTCGAAAATTACAGAATAATACACCATTCCCATGCTGGTTCTTGGCGTGAATATTGCTCTGTCTGGCGGTTCTAGCGTGAATGTTGTTTTGCTATATTCACTTAACGAAATAATAATAAAAAATCCAGGGCAGAGTTCATAAATTTTATTATTCTGATCCGGTTGTACCTTAAATTTTATATCGGAGATAATATATACTCGATATGTGCCAGCAATTGGCGCGGTAAAGCTAAATGTGTTATTCTCGGGTGTCCAGATAAAATCATTTATGGTTAACACAAATATTAGATTGTATCGCAAAATTCTGTCTATCAATTTATTTGTCACATATAATTTCTTCAATCTTGGGATATCCAACGATGATATTTCTGTGTTAATATCGTTAATTTTTTTAGTCGCATTGATAAGATCCCCGCTCAATTTTGATACTTCACCGAGGTAAATGAATCCGTCGACTTTTTCATTCACTAATGCGCGTACCGCGTTAATATCATCGTTAATTTTAGTAATATCCTCGTCGATTTTTCTTGTTTTCTCGCTGAGATCGTTATGTGATGTTCTATCGGCTTTTTGAAATATTAATGCGCGTGCCGATTCAATATCTTTGTTGATTTGGGCGATATCTTCGTCGATTTTTCTTGTTTTCTCGCTGAGATCGTTATGTGATGTTCTATCGGCTTTTTGAAACATTAATGCGCGTGCCGATTCAATATCTTTGTTGATTTGGGCGATATCTTCGTTGATTTTTTTCGTTTTCTCGCTGAGGTCGTCGATTGATGTTTTATCGATTTTCTGACCCATCGCGGTATTTATTTTGGTAATATCTTCGTTTATTTTCTTTGTTTTCTCGGTAAGATCGTTATGTGATGTTCTATCGGCTTTTTGAAATATTAATGCACGTGCCGATTCAATATCTTTGTTGATTTGGGCAATATCTTCGTTTATTTTCTTTGTTTTCTCGGTAAGATCGCTGTGTGTAGCTGAGGAAGTTTCGATGAATTTTTTTATATCCTCGTCGAGTTTTTTATTGAGATTTTTTGATGTATCGTCTAGTTTTTTAAGATCGTTAGTTAGCTTGGTAAATCTTTTTATCATTCTGTCCTGAAGATCGTCGTGTAATGCTTTATCGGCCTTTAGAAGTATCGCCGCTGATAGCTCTTTGTCGGATTTTTCTACATCCGCGATATTAGCCTTCAGGGGTAACTTCGCTATAATATCGGCGATATCAGCAATAGATTTCAACACTAATTCTGATTGACGAGTAAATTGACTGATATGATCATTATATTCTTCTCGCTTGATTATATCAGCTATTTTGACATTGCTGGTTTGTAATCGCCCTTCGGTATTTTGAAAAACAGCAACTTCACCAGGATCCACCTCTGACAGCGATAGAAGATTGTTAATATCGCTCTTGGTTGCGAACTTTGATAGATCGACGTCAGTCACTTCTGCTTTTTCCTTCCTGTAGATAAATCTACCGTAAATGTCAACCATGATATTTATCTACGGTATATTCAAATAAAATTTTGTTATAAGGACCGGATGATTTTGAAATTGCTTCGAGGACGTTAATTGACTCTGGGCCGCATATTGGCGGATCCGCTAATGTCTGCGTTGGAAGTGTCGAATACCAAACCGGAAGTTTCAGCGAAGACACGTAGTTGATAAATTCTTTCGGTGGTGCTAATCCGTACGAGTCAAAATAAACGACTTCGCGAGGATTAATCGCGTAGGCAACCCAGTGCGTGCCAGGGCCGGTATTTTTATCGAGATTTATTATTCCTGTCTCGGTAGAGTTTGGTTTGTCTGGTAGTTGATCTCGCATAAATACACCTCTGAAAAATTTTTTTTTTTTTTTCTTTGCTTCGTTGATTAGATCTAAATTTGATAGGGGCGTGTTAATCTTAGGCCGGATCCGTACAAAGGGGGTCGTCCTAGTCTTAGGCCGGATCCGCGATGATATTTTTTTTTACCGTATCGTCCTCCTGTAACTTTTTCTATTATTTTTTTAGCCCCGAATCCACCTAAGGCCGATACTGCGCCTGTTATTAACGGAGCTAGTAAAGGAAGAAGAAAAGGAAGAAATCCGCCTATTTTGACCATGTCTTTGATTGCGCCTATTGAGAGATTCACATGAACACCGGAATTTGCTGATTTGGCCTTGGAAAATCGTTCACGCTGACCTCTAGTTAGCGATAGTTTGTTAGGTCCACCGTGAAGTTGATTATTTTTCAAGGTTAATTTCAAACCGCGTCGCGCTGCTGTTGCTGCTTGGAGCTTTTTTATCTGACCCGGGGTCAGAGTTACACTGACGTGCTCGTATGGCATATTAATAACCGCTTAATCTAAATTTAGAATTTGTCACATGTTCTCGACAGGAGCATCGATGACTCTCATTCTGCCACTGATGCCTTCCAGGATCATTGTTCTATCGCTGAGGATCACCGCGATGGCTCTATATAAATTATTTCCTGTGCGAATTCTAGCTTTGAAATGGATATCAACAACGGATTGCTTTACCAAATCGAGATGCTCCAGGGAAAAGTAATAGATAGGATAGCGAGTATTAAAATCTAGCTGTGATATTTGCAATCCGGTATCGATATTTTGATCGCGACCCATAAAACTTAGCAATCGATAATACGCGCGAGCTGTCGAATAATTTTCAAAATTAATTGATATTTCCTCTGATGGTTCTTGTTGGCCATTTACTCTCAGTGACACGTTTGTTGCGTTGATACTATCGAATATCATATGGCTGTATAATTGATGATATCTTCGCGTGTGCAAAAAAGCGATAAAGATATGCCTAGGTGCAGAGGTACCTTGCTGCGATGCAATACGCCAAGTAAAATCACCATCAATATCGGTAGTTATAGAATCTGTTGTTGTTGTTAGCCATGACATGATAGATTTACCGCCTTGGTTCATAAATGACAATAATTTTTCTTCTTCGATTATTGATGGAGTTATCGCTGGCATCCACAAGGTAAATTTGAGTAATTTTACCTGGCCGGCATTTCCCGCATCGAGAGCATTTATCACGTTAGTAGCGTAATCGATATTACCTTCTCGCCAGATAGCATCATCGCTATTTCCTTTTCTAATAAGTGTTATGGTATGTTTCGCTCCGTAAATAATTTTTCTGAAATGCCTGCAAAATCCGAATATATGGGATAACGGAATAGCACAAGAGAATCTTCTGTGAAGTCCTTGCAGCATAGATTTTCGCGTGGCAAATCCGAGATTATAATCATTATTAATGCCAACAAGGAGATCTTGGAGATTTGCAAAGGGGGCTGGATTAGCGGCGCGATCGTTGGGTTGTCTGATATCAAACGGCCTACTATCGGGACGGTCAGAATTATCTTTGGCAAACATCATACTAGGACCAGCTGATCTAGTAAAATCATCCGAGTATCTAGCTAGGCCTATTATCGTCGTTGCTAAGTCAACATCATTAGTAATTGACTCAATTTCTCTTCCATCAATCATGTAAGTGGCGCTCTTGAATAACGCCATAATACCGTTGTTAACAAATCCGACTCTAAAATCTGCTCCATAGAGGGTATTATCTGTTTTAATAATTTCCCCGATAACTTCGATATATGCCTCAGATGGAAGAAAATATCTTGTTGTATCGTGAACTTGAATTTCCAAGCGATTAGGTGTATTTGGTTCAACTGCATCGTACGAGAAATACTGGAAATCTCGCACGGATGTGTCCCTACCTACAGGCTCGTCCATGTCAAATACTTCATTTGACACTTGTGCGAACATTTATTATTAAGAATATCATCTAAAACGAAGACCACTGCCTGAAATAAAACTTGTATTAGCAACTTCATTTGCGAGATTTGTCTTAGCAACTTCCTGCGCTATATTTGTCTTAGCAACTTCCTTTGCGAGATCATTTATTTTTTTATTTGCTGCGTCGTTTATGGCTTTACTGACTTCGGGTGGCATTTCTCTGGTGATGGGTAATTTGACGAGTTGTTTTTTGCGCACTAAATTTAATATTTTACTTTTGACAGCATTGAAACCCTTGCTGGCCAAATTACCGATACCAGAAATGGCAGTCTCGCCGATTTTTCCTATTGCTTTTGACGCGAATTGTTTGATCGTGGGTCCGATTTTAGGTATTACTCGCGTAACGAGACTTCCAATGATATCACCGAATCCATTGCCGTGGATATATTTGTACACGGGCAATCTAGAGTTTACTATGCGGACCTGTTTGGGTCTGCGCTGATGTTTGTGAACAATCATGTTATTTCAATTGTGTTGTTTTAATCGATGAGCTCATCGACGAGTTCCTTGTAAATGTGAGAATTAATGATGCCACCGCGGAATAACCGCTGACAAATATCTGAAGCTTCGTTAATTACTTCGCGAGAGTTATTTCCGGCTCGTTTTCCTCCGATTAATACCTCGAGGCGAGATACATCGTTGACAACACTGTCAGGGCAAACGGTATATCCGCTTCCTGTTTTTGGTTCTGGAGATTGCAATGGCGTTACGTGGAATACTTCGTCTGACGGCGTTGAAGATGACCCTGGTGATGTCCCTGACGACGTCGGTGGCGACGTCATTGGCGAATATGGTAATTGTTGAGGATCGCGGCTTCTAGCAGCAGGGTGCTCATCTCTCGGAACATTCCATTTTCCTTTGGGTGAAAGTTCCTGTGGTTTCCAGTTTGTCGATGTTGGTTCTGGAGGTGGGGAGCCGGCCCAAAGGGGACGCGTTGTAGGAGGACCCCTTGGATATAATGTAGGAGAAAGGGAGGGATGGTAAAGATCAAAAGAGGAGGAAGAAGAACTATCACTCTTAGGTAATTGTTCTGAAGGGAGGTGGAAGGAAGGGGAGGGAAACTGGGGGATTAACATATCACTCGCCACTATAGGTGACGAACTTGTCTTTATCTTCATAAATCTGTATTTAATAACATCTGATGAAAATTTTCCAAAATTTTCATCACTATATTTTACTGGTTTTCCTAAACTACCAAAATAAATTATCGCTAGCCAATCAATTTCTTCAATTTTATCGGCAATATCCCTTTTCAATAAAAATCTTTTATTTTCCAGAGAATTATCCGCAGCCATCTGAATTCTTGAATCATCGTTACTGAGTAAAAACAACAAGTTCTTGTTCAAATAATTATCAGCGGGTATATTAGGATCAATTGCAAACGAACCATTATCCGCAGATGGTTTATATTCGCTTGGTTGAGTTACTGGTTCCTGATCACTCTGATCTTTTTTCTTTTTTGATTTTCTCTCCTTTTTCTGAGGTGGAATTCCTTCTTTTGGTCTAGCTCCTAATTCTTGTGGTTGAATATCTCCTTCCTGTGGTTGAATATCCTCTTCCTGTGGTATTACCTTTTTTCCTCGTGTTTTAGTTTTTTCTTTCTTTTCCTGTTCTTTTCTTTCTTTCTCTTGCTGTTTTCTTTCTTCCGCCATTTGTTTATTATAATTATATCTATCGTCTGCTGCTGTTAAAAACCTCCTAAAGGATGGATCCCTTTCACTCGCCTGTGTTTTTCCCGCATAAACTCTATATAACGTACTAAACCAAATATTACGACTTCGATATCTTCCTCTTCCTATATCAGTCAAATATTCATTTCGAATACTAAACATATCTTCCACAAGTTGACCAAATTGATCTAAACTATATATCGTAGATAACGGTTGTGATATTATATTCCATCCCTCATCGGTAAAATTTTCTCTTAAATCATCGATATTAAATTTCCCTTTTTTTACTCCCGGTTTTCCTCCCGGTTTTCCTCTCGGTTTTCCTTTACTACCTATTTTATAAGCAATTGCAGGCTGCCCTCCCTGTTGTGCTGCTGCTGCTGCTATTGCTAATCGCTCGGGTAATGTTCGTGATTGTTCCTCAATACCTTTCAACATAGGAAAAATTCCCTTTTTCTTCGTATCTGGATCTTTTTCGTCGCCAAATACAACCTGCTCGATTGCTCCAGTGACTGGACTCAACCATTTCGATGATTCCTCGGCAATTCCATGTTGTACATCTTCGTAACCACGAACATTTCTCTTAAATAATTGTTTTGTCGGGATAAGCTTCTTTAATGCCGCTAATTGCTCTCGCGCTAATCTGGCAGAATGAGGCTCTCCAACTGTACTAGCTTTCGGACTCATATTATTTTCAACTATATTGTTTTAATGCGAGGTAAAATTAGGATCAGCAGCCAAACTTTGCAAACTTCATCGACGGAATAAATTTCCCCCCCCCCCCCTAAAATCTTTGTCTAGAATCATTGAATTTGCTCACAAAAATTGCAATCGGGAGTGAATTTACGCAAATTAATTCTCGCAGGAAGGCTTATTTTTGAAATCTGAGGCTTCTACGGGAAATGTTCTCGTAGGAAGGCTTATTTGGTCTGGAACCACTGGTCTGTAGAACTTCCCTGCTGCTGGCTTGCACTATAGCTGACACCCTGTAAAAGACAGTGTGTGTGGACATTGGAGAGTTTGTTGATAAAATAGGTAGTGTTGATACTGAATTTTTATGTTGAACTATTGATATAATGGGCTGGGAAACTTTGAGTGGGATGCCAACACCCAGACAAGATATTTATCAGAGAGAGCGCGTACACATAAAACACTTATTTAGCATAAGAGAAAATATATAGTGGACTTGAGCAATTAGGTAAAATTGCTCTCTTGAAAATCGTATCACGTAACACATATGCTTAATACATTAACATACGCTTGTAAATAACTAAAGCTTACATTTTCTTGTGTTATTTCTTTTAATTTGAAAACATTTTGAAAGTTGGCTTTGTCCCGAATATATTTAACAGCATCAAATTTGGTCACCACATTATCATATGTTACATGTGTCAAACACGTGATTAAAGGATCATACCATTCAAAACTAATTTGTGACAAATGAAACTTCTCTTTAAAAAGGGGCGAATTAATTTGTCAACAAAAATCAAAACATGATGTTCATATCAATAAATCCGTAACAATATTACTCGGGAATTACCGTACCTTCCTTACCGACTGAAACGACCATAGTACCGGTAAGTAAAAAAGCACCGTGGTACGTACCACCGAAAAATAATGCGTTAAGTCTTTATTACGGTAATACCGTGCATCTGTTGTGCTTAGTCCATCTGACTGAGGTCCAAGTATGGCCCTCTGATGGTTGGAGACATTGACAGTTAATACCTAACAGCATATATAAATTCAGTTTGTAAAACTCCGTTTTAATTTACTTTCAGGGTACGACACTTGCTCTATATATAGAGTCGAATGTGAGAATAAAACTAGTCAAAAGAAACTTTGCCGTACCAGCTCATATGCGATCTGAATAGTTAGCTCAAATACATGCCAGTGGTTTTGAAGAGGAATTGAGTGAGCCTGAATCAACACCTTCCACTTGTGCCACAAAGCCAGAGAGTCCAGATCCATCCAAAAAGAAAGTCGATCGGCAGCTCCCGAAACTTATTATCCCATTCGGGTAACGAAGAAAGCCACTTCCAAAAGTTTTGAACGATGGCTTATACCTAATGCAAATCCAAGTTCAAGGCGCCATCCCAGAAGTTATGAAGATCTCATCAGAGATTTGTAGGATTTCGTGTTAGAAACGCTGACACGAAAACGCCAAGCTAAAGAACACGATCATGTTGGACTCTACATTCATCACGCTAGTTTGAAGTCTCTGGTTTGGATAGAGTTTATCACCTCAGACATATTAACACTGTAAAAAGTTATCAACAAAATTCAGCATGTCCTGCAATCCAATGACGAGCTTAATATGACCGATGGAAAAGTTGCACTTCACATGACCTACATTTCTCGCCCTCAAGGGAGCGGAGGCAGAAAAGTGTTATTGGTGAACGAATTTTGCTGTACCAAACGCAGTATCGTCCAAATTATCAGCTACCAAGACTAGATGGGCTTAGCCCGTGCCATCGTCGTGGGCCCACCATATGCCGTCAAGTACGTGATCGCAAAGAGGAAAGCAACATCGAAGATCATTCGACAGTCTGACAGAGTCAATCTAAATAGACCCGATCCCTTAGGTGCAAAACTTTGAAGGCGTCTTGGATCCTAGTTATATGTTGAAAGTGTATTCTGAAGTGGTTCGTGGACCTCTTGTGTTTCGAGACCTCGATATCCTAGACATTAACCTGTGTCATCCCCCAAGAACATTCCTATACCGTTAGTAGTATCATGGAATTTATCTAATACAAATATTATTGTGAGAAATTTGACCAAGGATTTACCATTAGAGACCAGCACATTCATTGCGGAGAGAGACGCCGAGATTGTTTAGCGTCCAAACCATGAATTAAAGAAGGACAAGAACGAATTTATTGGTCTTGTTGCAAACGACCCTTTATCAGTCCCACGTGTTACAAACTATATCGCATGAAACAAAGTTCAATAGCAGAAGAGTTATATCGAATGATTGAGATTGTCCTCCACTCGTGGATATCTCATTCAAATCAATAACATTAAGGCACATGAAAGAAAATATACCGTTTTGTGACCAGATCGTGGACTTTGAACATTGATGCTATATTCAACAATACGAGAATGAATTGGCGGATGTTATAAAATAAAGAAACAAGTTACTTTCATCGTTTTTATTTTGAATGTGCTCACGAGACTGACATTCACGTCCCTAATTTATGCGTAGCTCATCGGGCTTGCGAGAAGTGCCAGCGTAGCAAAATTCCAGAAGGACTTCATAATCTTTTTCCGATTTTTCGAAGTAGATCTTAGACCCAATTAATGACATGTGAAGCGAAGAAGACATATAGCGTTACCGGGACTGCTACTGTGATGGCTCACACTTTCGCTGGATACGATGAAATATTATTCAGGACAAGGCACTGAATGTCCCCAAGTCACCATGAACGGAGCCACACTCATCTACATGAAAGTGGGACAAGTACAGTGTAAAGATTCCATGAGGGATTGTTTGGCGATGCATTCGAACATGATGCTTAAAACGTTTTGAATCGCAATAAAGTCCAAAAGCTTTGTACATACTGTTTCAATACCGGAGAGAATCAACATGTCGTGGTCACATATTTTACATGACGTCCACTGTTGTGACCCCAAGAGCAAGCACAAAGAAGAACGAGAAGCAATCTACGCTTGGTACCACACTCACTCGTACAGTTTGTTTGGTTCAGGAAAAAATACTAAAGTATTATCGATATGACGTGGACATTTCACACCGTTGCTGTAACGTTCTACAAATACTTCAGGATTATGGAGATATCCATTCCTGTGTAGGAACTAGTGGTCAGAAAGAAATTCGTGCCCGACAACAAACTAGCCATCGTAGCCCCTCAATCTTACCTCTCAGTTAGCCGTCGGTACTCCATCAGAACGCTGTGTTGGTTATATTACTTGTGTGGAAGAGAAGACAAATTGATCCAAGAGGCTAGAAATGGGAGAGAAAAGAACACATATCGTCTACAAATTCCAGAGATGTTTATTTCACTGATGCCTCAACCTGTTTCCCTCAACGAAATGTGAAAATCTTTTTTCAGATATCACCATTTAAGACTTGTACAATCAGACATATCAACGATGCATGAGACTAGACAAACAAGGATACAGTGATACATATGTGGAAGTACGACGTCGATGAGCTTTTCAAAACCGATCCATTGCTGAAAGTTACGACGTAGTGGGCAGTAACATTTGTACCCACGCGACAGTTTGTTAGGAGGACAAACATGTGCCACGAGTTTGCTGTACTATGTGGACGAATCTCATTAAGATGTAGTCAGATACATTGACACGTGTTCATTATATCCTAGCGTGTGAAGATATTATACATTTGCTACATGGCATCACGAAATACTAACAGAGCACATCCACGTGGAACACATTCGTCAATAAGTTGGATTGATAAAATGCTAAGTCTTACCTCAAATTCACTTGGACCATCTGATCTTGCCCCATAATTAGCAATGAAAACCGATGTTTCATTTATGCCGTAATGTGATGAAGCATGTAATAAAAACCATCCTTGCGGCCACAGAGTGGAAGAACGCGATTTGTCAGAAATGTGGTTGAGTTTCGAAGTGTTTATTACTCTGGATCTTGGATACCGATCGTTAAAAGTCTAGGACATTTAGCGCTTTCCTTCCACATAACTATACCAATAGGTCGACAACTCCAAGAAAGGACTTTTCTCAGTCTACGTCAACGAATTTCTCAAACTGAAGCAATAAGCGAGTGGCTGTTTCTCTGAGTGTCTGACATAAGAAGACAAATTGACATTCAAGGAACGGTACCGGTCCATAGAAGACATTACTTTGGAACACATGGAAAAGAATGAAGGAAGACGATAGTTTGCCAAAGTCATGCTAAATTGTTTGTGCGGATAATAGGCATAACCTTATATCTTACACAAGACGGAGTATATGACAGAAGCGAGACGCTACTTTCAACGGATGCACAACAAAGGAAAACGTATGAATCACGCGGAAATCGTGTGTGAAGATTTAATCTTCAATTACAGCGAAGTGAAAGACGTTGCACCTTGTAACTCGTTTTGAAATGTCATCATTACTGCTTACATTACAACCAGTACTTGTTTAGCATTGCACGATGTCTTAGACTTTTTTGGAGATCGAGTCCTTTTCCTTGATACGGACAATTGTATGTTCATTCATATCCCTCGCCTAACAATCGAAGGAGACCGTTTAGGTACATAGACCGACGAGCACCCAGAAGACCCAATCGTCATGTTTGATGGAGTTGGCCATACAAATTACGGATACCAATACCGAGACCGACGGATAGAGAAGAGTTCAACAAACTGTGCACCAGAAACGTGTGCGACTTCCAGTCCACAACACTTTACCTACGGACACACCGAGTTCCAGAATAAAAGTGGGCGTGAAGCATTCCAAAACCAAGACAACATCGCGGATGCAAACTCCCACCTAGAACAATGAATAATTGAACACAACAATTAGGTGGAGGACTCACCACAGACTTCAAGTGCAATGGTGAACTCGAGAGCAATTTTGTGTCTTGCGATGAGATCGATGCCTTACTTTGCGACATCATCAATGCAGCACAACCTTGCCACTACCCCCAATACCATGGAAAGCAATGCTGTTCCTGTGATCATAGCAAGCGATGCCATTCGTGTAAATTGCCATACTACTACTGGTGAAGTGATGCCAACCGTGTACCTACGTTCAGATCCCTTACATACACGCTGCTAGCGCATCAAGATATGCCAGACAATGAAACATTAATGTTTATCGTGGCTTTGCCTAGCTATTGTGATTTTTAAAAGTCGACTCCAGAGATTCAAATGGAAATGGCCTAAATATATGGATGTACCTTCAGCAGATTAGCTAGTGCAAAGTTTGTTTATCTAGGAGAAAGATTTAAAATAAATGTTTCATTAGTGGTGTGACACCACATGAATAGGAGTATAAGGTCTGGGCTTAACAGGAACATGAATGATGGTCTCCATGATATCACTACGTTCCTTTGGTTGGTCGAAAATATAAAATAATATTGCGAGTAATGCAGAGACTTCCATCGAACGTTATAAAAAACTTAGAGGAATACAAAAACATGTTTCAGGAAGTATCGCCTTAAGACAAAACCTCGTTGCGACGCGTGATGTTTAGTGAGGTAGTAACTGAACATCGCAAGTGTATGAATATTTAATCGAAAAGAAAGATATTCCTGTAAATGACTAGAAGAGCACATTCAACGTTACCTTGTCGCCACGTAAATTTGATTTACAAGGAATTTGTCAAAATACAAGTGAAACGTAAAGAACAATTACATCCTTTATGGCACACGTTTTAATCACAGGTACCTGAATGATATAAAAGGATTGTTTTTGAAACGTTTCAGATGGGCAGATCAGAAAACCTTGGATGGCAAGACTTCTACATATGGTCGAAATGTTGTACAGAATTCCAAAGAAGAACACATCAGACTTGAAAGATTAAGAAACAACCTGCTCATAAGGAAACGTCTTAACGGCGCGTAGTGGTAAAGTTGATGACTAATCTGGTTTGTAAGGATTTAGCACCGGATACCGAGTGGCACAAATATGAACATTCCCTCCAAAAGAAAGACATTTTTGTGAGTGAATAGTTTAGATGAACACATTCAGAATCTGCTTGACGTGGATGTAAAAGCTTACCATGGCACTACCTTTGTCTGCAGTGTTGCATCTCATTCTGTGGAAGGAAGTTAATGACTTTATTTAAAGTGTAGATGATTACCAAAACCTTTCTAAGATTTCATTGAAGTTTTGGACAACATGAAGCATGTGTGTTAGTGACTACCTTTCTCCAATTTCGTTTCCCAGTAGATGCAAATACATCATGTCCACTTCAACTTTACATGTGCACGAGACACCCACTATGTCAAATGTGTTGCGATTTTTGATTGGTACTACTCTACTTCTGACTGAAGGTAAGATTCATTGCGCTTTATCGACTCTTCATACTTAATAAGACGTGTCTTTTGCTTGTGATGTACACCAGCACTGGAAATATGTACGTGACTGGAAAAGTTTCGGTTTCGATGCTCGGACACAAGAAGTGGCTGAATATGTCAAAGATCACGTGTAAATTCTAAATTGATCATAGAAACGAAATTCACTTAGAACCACATGTGAATGTGACATTAAAGACAATGTTTGAAACAATGGTAGAACAACCCAGAGGAAAGACCATTTCCAAAGGAGAAATTAGAGACAGTGACTTTTTTAGAGATTAAAAGAACACCAGACTGTGTACATAGATGTCATATGACACACCTCGATGCTGTACACGGACATGTTTATCATCCTCTTTGGTAATTATAAATCGTGTCTTATTGATGTGCATAGTCTTATGCTGTTGTTGTATTTTAAGTTCTTGACGTGTAATTACGTTTGAACAAACATTAAACGTGTATCAAGGTATACCATGTCATGTGTTGTTAATGTTTTTATCATAATTCTCAAAACTGTAGCTATGCATGCATCTTACTCCTCCTATTCCTTTGCTCTCAAAGTGATTGCCGAAAAGTTAGATCGTCAAATGTGTGAGGTGCAATATTTTTGCTATCGTTTTAACAAGCTGATTGCTGGACTGGACCAAGTTGTGTAGGCAAAACAGAATTTGTCAAACGGTTGATGGAAGAAAAGGTACATCATCCCCAATGTATCATGTGGTGATACAAAGCGTGGTAATCGGTTTACAACATACTTAGGGAAAGTCACGGAAAAGCCTTTCGTTTGTAGAAGGCATTCCTCGCGAAAACGATAGAATCGTGCTTGACTTGTGTCAAATACATCTTGTTATCTTCGATAACATGTTAGGAGAAGACGAAGAAGAAATTAAACTTTGGTTTACACTAGAAGGACACAATGGTAATGATTGTTTCACTTACACTGCACAAGCTTTATTTAAGAAACAGTAAAGTACATCGTATCATTAGTCTCAATGTCCATTACGTGGTCTTCTTTACAAGTCCAAAAGATAAATCTCAAGTGCAAGTGTTAGCCAAACAGTTAGAAACTTGATACACGTTCAGTTTTCTCACCTCTCTGAATCAAACAACCATCCTACACTTCTTATCTTTCAAACAGTCATCAAGCTGACTTCCTTTCAATATCACCTTCCATCCTAATTGATTCGTACACTGTATAGAATCAGTCCCGAAAAATGAGCAAGTCAGTGCCTATTAGTTATCAACTAGTCTCATGGTACAGATAGAAATTACTCGAGATGGCCAGACTTTGTGTACCAGATCTTTCGAACCTACCTTCGCCCAAATATTGCTTGAGATACTACTTGATACTCTTTGAAACCGTGTGAGAGTTACGTATCATCTACAGCCACTGCATTTCGTACGATGATTATGTAGGAAGATATGCATTGTGGAGCTTTGTTTTCACTTCAAAACCAAGGCAGAGATAAAGAACATTTCCACCTTATATAATCGGGTCAACTTCGTTTGGAACTTCAGTTAGCAAAATTTCTGACCAGCATGGCAAGCGCCATCTTGTATGCATACTTTAAAAAAGATTCTGGAAATCACAAGTTTGAGAGAAATGATTATATTGCAAAAAATGATGGAAGACGAAAAATCAATGAAGATCGGTGACAATTATGTCTTTGAGTCATGACAAAAACAAACCTAAGAAGAAAAGACATATTCATGATATCGAGATTGTCATAACAGGAATAACCTTTAGGCTGCTTTATCGTCCTAGCTGAACGAATTACCTATCTGACCCGTGAACATTGTTTCGGATGTCAAAATGATCATCCCTGTCAGATCGCAAACAATAAATGTACGATGATGAGGTAAAAATAAACTTTGGAAGTGTATCTGGATGACGCTTGGGATCTCATCTTCGAAGAATAGATTTTGATAAAGTGGTATACAGACTTGCGTGAATTTTCCTTACATCCCATTACTTTTCTGGAGAATAAACGCATCGAAGCTCTCTTGCATCAGAGTACAGTGACTAACCGTGGTTCATCGACCTTTTTTTTCAAGAAATAAGTCAGGTGAGAATTGATGGCTTATCATTGCCTGTGAATAAATTGATACGAAGGAACTTCGTTACCATCTAACGCACAGTTCGTACACTGCTTCTTAGGATCATGTGGTGTTTGTGTGTTTGTGTATGTGTGATTTTGAATTTTAAAGTAGCTTTAACAATGTCTCAGTAATATTCATACAATATCTGTAGTGTGGCAGTTTATAGTGATGTATAACACTAGGGCATCATACCACAGACATGTAGCACAATGTCCCATCCAGTCACATTATCCAGACACCAGGCAGACCAGTCTTAACACTAACCTCTTATTGCTGAGCGCCGAGCGAGGCAGCTGCTAGTATCAATTTTTGATAAGTTTTTGGTATGACTCGGGCGGGTTTCGAACCCGCGACCTTCCGCATCCGAGGCGCATGCTCTAACCAATAGGAGACCGGAGCGGTGAATGTTACCTCAAGAAGCGTTTGTTCGCAAACCCAAACATAGAATTTCACTAGAATTCCTCCCCACCGTTTAACAAGCACACAACCCGGAGTACGGTCTAATGTCTCTCAACTTCTCTAAGATTCACCCCTGGCAAGATTCACGCATGTACTGATTGAAAATGGATTTAGTCCGAACATAAGCGGCTGCTTATTGAGACTCAGCCCTTGATTTGAATCTCTGTTTTGGTCTGGTCTCTTTGAGAAAGGCCCTGTGGTAATTTATCACTTATTTATTTCTCTCAGGTTTCCGTTTACCAAAGCCAGTAATTTCATTCAAGCCGCTCGTGACATCACTGATTGAATGTAAAAAACATCGGAGTCTCTAACTGGTCGGCCTGGTGGTATATTTCCATTTGAATTTACCGTGGACGGGTCGTTACGTAAAAGTTAAGCAACAGACAGTTTCTTTGTGTCCAGAGTCGGGTCAATAGTCGTAATCTTGCATAATACGTATTGACATTATCCCAGGTGCTCTTAACTACGAATTATCTATAAGAAGTTAAGTGTAGACGTCAAAGTTCCCCAAAACGTGACAGCAGCCCCTAGGCTTTGGCTACATTGCAATTTGGAAATGAATCGAATGTCAAAGCGTTGACATCTGACCATTATATCAGAGAATGACCATGTCTCTTTATAACCATAAATGCAAACTATCAATAACTTTTGGTCAATGAATTTAATCTAGTAGAAAATTATTCTGAAAACCCATTATTTTTCTTTAAGCCACAAAGACGCTGACCTTTCAATCCCCAAATCAACAGACCTTTTACATATCTTATGTTCAAACAATCTACAAATTGTGGTAAAGTAAGTAGTAATAACTGAAGCAGTAGTGGAGCCGGGGGTCGGGGGGGGGGGGAGGGGTCGGAAGAAGAGAGATTAGGGGCCAGACGAGGTGGGTTCTGTCGAGAACTTTTTGCAGCTGAAAGTTTTATAATATTTCACCTCACGTTATGTAGCGGCGGCTATTCTTCACAAAACTTATATTTATATGGGGGATGGAGGTTGGCTAATGACATAAAAGTGTTCTCTGTGGCAAAAAATAGGGCGCCAATAAAGAACATTGCTCTCAGGCGCCTCGGAAAGACACCATTAAAGAAACTTTTCCCCGGTGACATCAAAACCTCGCGTCGACAGTGAGTTGAAGTTGTTATATACAATCCATTTACAGTCGTAGCTACCTTAGATCTTCCAGTTTTTCATTCCAAAAGCAATATACTTTTTTGTTGCACAAAGTGTCATCCACAGCTAATGGTGAAGATACATGATTGATAAATGAAGTGTTTGTGCATAACTCAGTTTTCTTCTTAAAGTCACTTTGACCTTGACATATGACCTCTGAATCCAATAACTGTTGGTTTCTTTTCTTCGCATAGTATAAGCCATCTATAGAAATGAGTTCAGGTCTGTGATTTTCAGGAAACCATTTGCTTCTTTCAGCCATGGTGGCATTACCCTTTGATCGTTGTCCGTGAACTCAATATGCTTCTTTTTCACTCCAAGTGCAAGCCATATATAACATTTGATTATTATGGATTTTGGATCGCCAGTGGTGGATCTTAATGAATTTGAAAGCCATTAGACTGTACTCCGAGTTGTGCGCTTGTTAAACGTCGTGAAGGAATTCTAGTGAATTTCTATGTTTTGGATTTGAGAACAATGGCTTCTTGAGGCAACATTGTCTCACTTTCATAACCAGGTGTTGTATTATTGATACATTATGTACATTTCATTTATTAGAAATGGAATCTTCCATGTATAGCTGAATTATCAACAGAACCAAATGTATGTGTATTGAGAAATATTAACATGCAAGATTAACGTATGTATATTGTTGGATTGTATAATTTGCTACTATGCTGTACCGTAATGCACAACTGAAGCTAGTAGAGAATTGTGGTAGATCTTGTATTTGATTTATCAGTATATGAATATATAGAGTGTGAATTATGCAGAGTTATTCGTTGTTGGTATTTGTATATGTGTATGCACATTTTATAATTCGTGGGGTAAGAAATGCGTATGAGTAAATTTTGCTAAATAGACAATTTAATAATTAGGAATGTGTATGAATGTGTTAGAATTTGTTAATAATGGTATTATTATATAACACTTATTTTAGAATAAAGTGTATTTGGAATATTTAAATGCGAGTATGTGAGTTGACCTGTTAATTTATTCGCCATTATTTTGATGAAAGGTCTGTGAGAGTGTGGTTAATTCTCCTGAGATTAGAGGAAGGAGACAAGAATATACGTCCCTTGTAATTCCACTGGAAGCTTTCCTGGTGGGTGGTAGAGTCGATGTCCAGGATAGGAGACGGGGGAAGAGATGTGGATAGCATGTGGTACGCGTTTAGTGTGACGTCAGCAGTTTGTGTGGCGTCGCAGTGACGGAAGGAGCACGTGAGATATAGCACCAGAAGTGTCGGAAAGACAGATCAAGAAGTTCCAGGACAGCACGTAGCCATGGGTACTGGAAGTACCAAAAGGAGAAACAAGAGGCGGATAGGGATTGACAGATGAGTAACAGGGATAACAATGAAAGGAAACACTCTCATTTAAGACATTTAATTTCATATGATGAAATAATAATTGGCAACTGTGAATAGGTCATTGATTGTATTTGTTCGAACGAAATTATGATTGAGAAATTTGTCGATGAAATTATTGAATACGTTTGATATATTTTATTAAATTGTTACTGCTTTCAGCTTAAGTTATTTGTACACCTAGACCGTCGGCATTGCTAACCGTAGGCTCGAAGCTATTTAAATTTTAATTGTCCACCGTCTTAGGTATTAGAAATAATACCGTAGGAGGCACGTGACGCAAACAAACTCTAGAAGTGGACTGGGCGTTTCTTAGCCTCTGAAACGGCCTGCATACATACACACTCTAATTCTAATGTTTGATTTCATGTCTACAATATTGAAAACTCTGAGGTAATATCAGGGCCGTATCTCGAGAACTCGAATCATATTAATCATAGCAATTGTACGACTCATATACAATAGGCAAACTTGAAAAATGGAAGCAGTAGTTTCAAATTTCTACACGAGCACATTTGCGGTGCCATCTCTCTCTCTCTCTCTCTCTCTCTCTCTCTCTGTATTCGGACTAGTTATTTGAATTTCTATACCATTACATAAATTTTGTTTGAATTAGCTGGTTAGTTCTAAAAGGAATATACTGTTGCGTATAGGTAATATAGTTCCACAGCTGCCCTTATTTCACGACATGTTCTGTGTGGCTAAGTGAACGTAACTACACATATCTGACTTCGTATAAGATCTTATTAAATCTGGCTAACTTCCAAAACGGGTCAGCAAATCTATCCAAGGTAATAACTGCACAACATAAGAGCACTGCCACGTGATTGCACACAGGACAATAATGTATAAAAACTGGGCTGATGACAAAGATGAAGTAATCAATGCTACTATTTTTAGGCAAACTTAAACAGAGTTTGGATTCGCCCGCTGTTTTGAGGTATCCAAAATCTGAAGATTCTCTCCACCCTCTGGGATTTGAAGTAGGGGTCAGATGTTGTCTCTTGCATGACGTAAGGGCCGATTAATCTTAGCAGGTGCGACGGCGCATGGTTTAGCGTGCCTGACTAGAGACCGAAAGGGTGTGGATTCAAACCCCACCATCCAATCAGCGTGGGTCGGCTTTTGTAAGCTGTGTTTTGGGCACAGCATTTTACTCCAATGTCACCAGATAATATTCTTGTATAGCTGTGCCGCAAAACATCAAACCAAAAGGAAACAATATTCGATGCCACCGGCTATCCAAAATAAGCTCCCTAGCCCTCAAAGATAATCTTTATGTGACTTCTCGATTTAGGTTCCAACCACCGCCACTCCCTTACGCACACAAAATTCACACACTCGCGATTTGCAACCCCATAAAGAATTTATAATAAACAAACTCTAATATATTTCATATCTAATGTGACGAAAGTTGCATTCCATAAGTTACTTTATATGCAGAGTGGACCATGAAGAGCCCGTTTGCCACAAAATCACCCGCTATGAAAGTTTTGTTTAATACATTAATACAAAACTAGGAGAAAAGTGGCCGCCGTTCATTCACGTGTGACAAAACTTCATCTCCAGCCCTGCTTACAAAAATTTGTTTTTACACTAGAATGGTCCCTTGTGCATACAGCATGAAATTGTGAGTTATTACCTTCACTGTGCAAAAACGAGGGGAAAAGACTTGTTTAAAGTATTGATGCTTATTTAACCAAGATTGTACTAATGGACAATCACACTAAAAACTAATTCTCGATCAAAATATTAATCTCTTTATGTACGAAATAATTTTAATATAACATACCATGCCCCTCGAGCCTTTACCTCAACTTTGTTTCATCCCGTTTTAGGGGATAATCGCTTGACCGTGTGGCCTCCCACTGTTGAAACCAACAGCCAAACTTGACCTGCAGAGAGAGAGAGAGAGAGAGAGAGAGAGAGAGAGAGAGAGAGAGAGAGGGAGAGAGTATTTTATTCCTCCGTATTCTGAAGATTTTAAGATAATTAAAGAAATGCAGTAGAATACATAGAATCATGAAAATAGGTTATTAGCTACTTATGAGAGAGAGAGAGAGAGAGAGAGAGAGAGAGAGAGAGAGAGAGAGGGAGCATAAACAAGGATCATTGTCTTTAGAAGACTGGGTCCAATTTCGTAAATTGACCCCTGGCAAATTTATTAACTTAAGGCTATGGTGTGACTTTTGCAGCTATTATTGTTAACTATTTAAAGATACGGATATATTTATGTGGTGTTTCTGGCTTGTTTTGTTCTTGAAAATGATGTCAGGCATGTACACCTTCCATAGTTATTCTGCAGTATGTTGATAGTGAAATAACAATAGACGTCTAGGAAGAAGAGCTAGCCTCCCTAAGCATTAATTAACACATGGGTTTGGGGCAAGTAGAATATCTCAAAAACGGCTTGAATGACAACTATTTTCAATTGCATCAGCCTGTTTATGGTACACACTGTTTTGCAGAACTGTCATCAAGGAAAAGGGCTCGTGTTTGCACTGAGCATCACATGGTGTCAAAAATGAATATTGTAGGTATAGATTTGGGGTTGGGGTACATACACTTCTTCTGCTATGAACTGCCACTGACTTCTCTGGTCAAGTGGATAATATTCTTATGCTTTGTTTTAATATAGGCATCCAAAAATATGGACCTTTTTACCGTGTAATGTCGACAGTCTCTTGCAACTTTGTATCATTGATTATATACACATTGTAGACAAATCCTAAAGAAAGTGCACACACATACTGTTACGAAGAACCATATACTTCTTTTAAGGTCAGTTTCAAAGTTTACATATAGCCCAAATTCGTTAAGATAGGAAGGGTGGTGGTGGCGTGGGGACGAAAAGCAGAAAGGATTGCGACGAAATTGTGTACCATATTAAATTAATTTAGAAAACGGGTGATTATTAATAAATTTTGTCGGTTATTTCACACGTCACTAATAATTAATGAGAGAAAGTTCATCATTGATCATCAGCACACAGTTGCAAGAATGTTTATATATGCGTAGTATTGCGCCATGCGAGGATCACAATTTGATATACCAATATATATATATATATATATATATATATATATATATATATATATATATATATATATATATATATATATATATATATATATATATATATATATATATATATGTGTGTGTGTGTGTGTGTGTGTGTGTGTGTGTGTGTGTGTGTGTGTGTGTGTTCCTTTATACTTCACAAATAGTCATCAGTCTGTGTAAATCGTCGCTTTATCGTCTACTATGATTTTACCCTGCGATCATTAAATCATTCCTATATTCATTGACCCTTTCACACATGTTGGACTGACCTGCAAGCATAAAAGATATAACTTGGGATTGACAGGTCAATAAATATTTTCTCTAATTTCTACAACAAATGCGCGATCTACGCAGCTGTTTGAAATCTTTTGCTTGTTCTTTGTTTTATTAATAAAAAATATAATTTTAATCTTAATATGGATTTCTAATAAATATTCCACATACAGCCATATTCTATCGAATGTATTTTTCACATTATATCTTCATGAATGTGTTATATCTATATATCTGAATGTATAAGTCATATCTGTATGTATAAGTCATATCTGTATGTATAACTCATATCTGTATGTATAAGTCATATCTCTATGTATAAGTCATATTTGTATATATAAGTCATATCTGTATGTACGTATTAGTCATATCTCGATGTATAAGTCAAATCTGTATGTACAAGTCATATCTGTATGTAGAAGTCATATCTGTATGTATAAGTCATATCTGTATGTATCAGTCATATATGTATGTACGTATTAGTCATATCTGTATGTATAAGTCATATCTGTATGTATAACTCATATCTGTATGTATAAGTCATATCTCTATGTATAAGTCATATTTGTATGTATAAGTCATATCTGTATGTACGTATTAGTCATATCTCGATGTATAAGTCAAATCTGTATGTACAAGTCATATCTGTATGTATAAGTCATATCTGTATGTATAAGTCATATCTGTATGTATCAGTCATATATGTATGTACGTATTAGTCATATCTGTATGCATAAGTCACATCCGTATGTATAAGTCATATCTGTATGTATGTATTGGTCATATCTGTATGAACGTATTAGTCAAATATGTATTTATCAGTCATATATGTATGTACGAATTAGTCATATATGTATGTATAAGTCATATCTGTATGTATCAGTCATATATGTATGTATGTATTAGTCATATTTGTATGTATGTCACATCTGTATGTGTAAGTCATATCTGTATGTATGTATTGGTCATATCTGTTTGAACGTATTAGTCAAATATGTATTTATCAGTGACATATTTACGAATTAGTCATATCTGTATGTATAAGTCATATATGTATCGACGTGTTCGTCATTTGTGTGTATAAGTCATAGGTGTATGTATGTATGCATGTATGTATGTATGTATGTATGTATGTATGTATGTATGTATGTATGTATGTATGTATGTATGTAAATATGTATATATGAATGTATGTGTGTGTATGTATGTATGTATGTATGTATGTATGTATTTATGTATTAGTCATAGCTGTATGTGTAAGTCATATCTGTATGTATTAGTCATATCTGGATGTATGAGGCACATCTGTATGTCTAAGTGATATCTTGATGTAGTAGTCATATATGCGTGTATAAGGCACATCTGTATGCCTAAGTCACATCTGTATGTATTAGTCATATCTGTATGTATGTCATGTTTGTATGTATTAGTCATATCTGTATGTATTAGTCATATCTGTATGTATTAGTCATATCTGCATGTATTAGTCATGTTTGAATGTATTAATCATATATGTATGCATTAGTCATATCTGTATGTATTAGTCATATCTGTATGTCTTAGTCACATCTCTATGTCTTAATCGTATCTTAATGTATTAGTCATATCTGTGTGTATTAGTCATATCTGTGTGTATGAGTCATATCTGTATGTATTAGTCATATCTGTATGTATTAGTCATGTTTGTATGTATTAGTCATATCTGTATGTATTAGTCATATCTGTATGTATTAGTCATATTTGTGTGTATTAGTCACATCTCTGTGTCTAAATCGTATCTTAATGTAGTAGTCATATCTGTATGCCATGCTCAAAAGCCGATTGCATAAATTCATTCATCTACCTTTCAGTTATTATTATAAAAGAAACTACTATTATAATTACACGCACATTTGTTTTTGTTTATGTAGTTTTATATGGCGTCCTCGAATTGGAGTAGGAACCAAGTAAATGCACAGAGACATACATAAGAACGAGCAACCATTCTGGAAAGGTATGGACGAACTGTCTTACAGTTTTAAATACGTTTCTCCTTCGCATATTTCTAAAACGATTGACAGTAGTAATTAGGAAAGACGTGGGGACAAATGTTATTATCTTGCAGCAAGGGTGAGAAACGTCTAAATGTCGAAGAGGGACAATCAGTTTGAAAAAACTGACACCAATTGACCATCACATTGTCTTACTCACTGCTACTGACCAAAACACGATCTTTCTGACCAGCACATCACACCTACTGACCAACACGCATTTTTAATGACTGAAACACCAAACCTACTGACCAACACATTATCCTACTAACGCGAAGCCACACCCATCGACCAGCACACGCACCTAGTGACCAATACTCGCCTCTACGCACCATTACGACGCTCTACTCACCAAAGCCCTCAACTGCAAATTATCTACAAGTGAACTATCTATTGAGGAGCATTTAGTAGTGTATTTGCTACTGAATATTTTGTTTCACACATTAGACAAGAAACTTTACTTAAACTTTGGTCGAACACTGTCGTGTCCACTCGAACAAACAAAAATTTGTCTAAATAACTTCGGACTTTATATCATTAAATTTGAGAGTGTAATTAAACGTTTGTGAGGTGGATGAAAACTTCCTCGAAATTAAGTTGCTTCTCGGTTGGATATGCAAACATTTCATGGTGCTATAGTGCAACTTTCAGTAACAAAACTCCTATGCCACCCCACCACCCACCCTCTCTCTCTCTCTCTCTCTCTCTCATATTAATTTGATTAGTTCTAAGGACACAATCAGTTTTTCCTTTGTTCGCAAACTCTCTTCTTGACAATTAAGTATATTTGCAACAAAGTAAATAACCAAAATAGTATGCTCTGTGAATAAATCAGTCATGTAGCAGAACAACGTATGCTAATTGCCGTTTCCAACTACAACCCCAAATGAATGTAAGTGTAGCAATGTCTCTCCGTCTTTTTCACCATTGCTCTCTCAATAAATCAGTCAGGTAGCAGAACATCGTATGTTATTTGCTGTTTAGAAACACCAACAGAAAATGTAGCAAACTTAAACTCCACGAAAACATTATTTTGCGCTGCATTCTGACCTTGCTTAACAACGTAGTAATGCCTCGATCTCTTTTTCACAAGCAGAGCATTACAAAACAGAGACGGCTATAATATTTGATGAGACGGTAAATTCACTCTTGTATTGTGAAAGTAAGCAATTACCTGTCATTAAATGTTTGTTTGTTCTTCAATGCATCCTTTGCAATGTCGACAGAACACCATGTCATTAAGGTATAACGGTACCAATTGCGCAAGTCCAGGTGGGCGGAGCTTAAGGTGTATGGAACATTGTATTCAGAATTAAAGAACAAAACTAGCTGTGATTGGTGCATTATGTAAGACTTGTGCTTTCTGTTTGGCTTAAAAAAAAGTTGAGCCTCTTGGCAACATGTGAGTTTGTGTTAATTTCTATCTAGATCATATTTTGTATTTTTTATGATTTTTTTAAAATATGGTACACATGACTGAAAATGTGCTTGTTGTGACTAGATAACTCTTACCCCTGTCTAGTTCCAGTAGAGTTATCTCTCTTAAATGCAATGGAGTACCTGGTTATGTCATTGTCAAATTGACAATCTAGCATTGTTCTATATGACAGCGTGTGACATGCATGCCCAAGTAGGACAGAAAGTATATTTATTTCACAAAACATTAGCATTGAGGTATATGGAAAAACAATTGGTACCGTGATACCTAAAGGAAAGAATAGCCTCACAGTGTTTCCATAGAAACGCATACATGTGGGCGGCATTTATGAACTATACTAGTTTGATGTAGGAAAACAAATGTATGCTGAACACTTTTGGTCAAATATTGAAAGTTCTTTAAGAATAAAATGTATGAAATCTTTAGAAAATAGCACAAGATGGCTTTGGATGGGGACTTTTGATAACTATAGCTATGATAGATATAGACTTGTGTTACCTGATGCCTTTATGTATGTGCTGTTACCTCCTAGATTGGAATGCATGCAACAAAATAAGTTATGGAAACATAATATAGTTGATTTTGGCCAAATATTGGCTATTGTACCTGCAAAAGATGAAAAATCATGTGTACAAAAACAACTATCTTGTTCTTGTAAGGCATGCCATAAACCAGGATAGAGAACATTCTAAGTACACTTGTAAATAGATCACTTGTATCATGTGGGATGTTCTGGCATGAGTAAGTTTTAGGTAATTTATTAAGGATTTGGTATTCCTTCCCATTTTGATTTGAATTGTCCTGCTCTAATTGTCCCCTTTTTTTTTTTACACTCTCCTGCTTTGAAATTGTTCATGTAGTTAGTTCAGTTCTCTTGCATTCCCTTTTGTTGAAGTAGCAGTGAATACCAACAAACAAGAACAGTTTCCTTAAGTCAGCATTTCCCATTGGCACTTATATAAGCCCAATTATAATCTACTATTGACTTTCAATTAATCCTATTTCTTTCTGTCAAGCTGCTCCTGTGGAATTTCCATGTTTGGTCCAACATTACAGAATGATAACCATTTTAGTCACACAGTGCGTATTCATTCCATTCAAATCCACACTGTTCTTGAAACTTTGCATCCCATCGCAAGAATCCAAATTGGCATGAGATGATATCTGCATGGTTATGGAAGGCTGCACTCTACATGCCGGCATTGTAGAAAATATGAACTATGTGATATGAAAGAGCTGCGTCATCTTAGAAATTAAAATTACATGACTCTTGAGGTCTCCACTAAACATAGGAGTCTAAATGTTAGGTTCTCACTTTGTCAGTAATGTATTTTGAGATAATTTAATTGCAATGAAGTTAATACAGGTTGTTGATGAACTCATCTATATTACATGGATAATGTATTCAAGGTTACCACACCTTATGTATATCATTCAGTTATCTCCCTTACACCAGTCATAACATTTCAAGGAAATAAAATCTCACATTTTCAGTGACTGATTATGAAAATAAAGAGAAGATTTGTGAAGTATTATATTAGCCCTCAATCTTGATGCAAATGTAAGTAGAAGCAATTTGATAATTTCTCACAGTAAAGTTTACAAGTTTAAAAACTGATAAGGTATGTTCTGCTTGGCTCTGAGATAAGTTTCTCTCTATCTTATGCCAATTATTATTAAATTCTTATGTAGAAGAAATATACTTTATATGTATCTATATTATCTAAATTATTCACCCTTTTATATTAGATGGAAATGAACACAACTTCACTTGAAATTTGGGTCCTGTAAGGGATGTTATAGCACAGTTGCCTTTGGGCTGTCCTTGGACCTGTTGGGCCCTGCCCCATATATTTGTCCAAGGTAAGGTCATCAAACTTTCACTTCTCATTTTTCGCATTGCTGACTTTGCCACCTTTAATTCCTTTATCATAAGCTACCTCTCCCTTTTAGATAAACACTTTCCTCCTGTTTTTAACTCCATTTGATGTGCTATACTTAGTGTTTATATTTGGCATTTTTCTGTATTTTATTCCCCTAATTTCACCTCCCAATCCAAACATAACCACTTAGAAGCTGCGATTTACTATATTTGGTGACTGACTGGCTTATTGAAACAATTTTATTCACATTACAAAGGAGGAAAGCCTACTATTTGTGTTACAAAGAGGATGGGTAGGTGGACCTTTGTGTGAGGACTGGTGGTTAGTGACCTCTTGTATCTGTAGATAGTGTAAAGTGGTCAAAGCTTATACTTTATAATAAGATTGGGTCATGTCCACCTGTCTCTGATGTTAAGTTCTGCACCTACCAAACAAATATAAATTCCTTTCTTTTAGGTGAATTGTACATTTTGAAGTAGGACAGGTGCATACTATTTGGTACATTGACCTTTGACCTAGTTATTACATAATATGATATAATGTGATTTATCCCATATCACCTATGTGAAGTTCAATAATTGCTGATATGAATAAGATAGAACTCATAGTTGAAAGAATTCATTTTATTTCAAAAGATGATTTTGATGGTGAAGCAAAAGTATGAAAACAATAGTTCAAACAGCTCAATGACATTTCTATACACATTCATATAAGACATAGGTTAGTACCTCATCAAATTGTTTTTCACAAGTGAGACTAAGTATATTTGTTACTTATACAGTCCCGAACTATTTCACAGATTATTGGAAAAATTAAGGTTTGCTATAGGTATAACGGTACCAATTGCGCAAGTCCAGGTGGGCGGAGCTTAAGGTGTATGGAACATTGTATTCAGAATTAAAGAACAAAACTAGCTGTGATTGGTGCATTATGTAAGACTTGTGCTTTCTGTTTGGCTTAAAAAAAAGTTGAGCCTCTTGGCAACATGTGAGTTTGTGTTAATTTCTATCTAGATCATATTTTGTATTTTTTATGATTTTTTTAAAATATGGTACACATGACTGAAAATGTGCTTGTTGTGACTAGATAACTCTTACCCCTGTCTAGTTCCAGTAGAGTTATCTCTCTTAAATGCAATGGAGTACCTGGTTATGTCATTGTCAAATTGACAATCTAGCATTGTTCTATATGACAGCGTGTGACATGCATGCCCAAGTAGGACAGAAAGTATATTTATTTCACAAAACATTAGCATTGAGGTATATGGAAAAACAATTGGTACCGTGATACCTTAAGAGCTGAATCAAATGATAAATTTTCCAATTCCAATTGCCTCAAGGTATCTCCAGTTACTACTATAGACATTTTTTTCTAGACGGAACTACTATACTCAATTTAGGCAGATTTAATTCTCAGAAATAAGTACATCTGTTCGGTAACACCTTTTCTCTGTATGCGAAGGACACGAGCCTTCCACCTGTAACCTATACTGATAATTAACACATTACCGCAAAAGTAAACTAGGAAGTAAACGTCTGCCTGTAGGCAATATAACACTTGACGATTCAAAAGTGCACGTCAGATCGATCGATATCATACCAACAGTCTGATCTATAAGCTTTGCTGAAACGAGTATCGGTCCTGCATTTGAAATCACATTTAATTCTTGACCGATTATTTCACGGACATGGTGAACTTATTCGCGAATATAAGGATGGGTTAAATGTTTTTTCTAAGAATCTCCTTGGATTATAATTGTGAAAGAGATATAATATCGAATATTAACATGCTTGCATAGAAGAAAAGGTTGATTATAAACTGTTGTTGAAAATGTCAAAAAACTGAAAAACGGTAATCTTGAGGCGTACGCAACTTAAGTTAGTAATCTTAATGTAAATAAACGGGACTAAGCAGAGAAAATCATCTGCCGTGGGCGATCTAATATACTAGTTCTCTGTTCACGTCACGTGCATGACTAACCTCGATCCACATAAATTTTACGTAGCAGAGCGTGAAACAATCGGTGTACCCTCTGCACACCTCCAAGAAAACGCGCATGTCGCTAAAACCAGATGTTCTTTACTCAGTCTAACACGTTTTTAAGAAGCATGTTACGTACAGCACCTGCGACCGCAGTATGTTTTTCGCATTAATATGTGACGATGCTGAAGCCAAATGGTTTAAATAGATGGTATAATGAGGAATCCAATGATCGACAGTTCCAGCCAACAAGGCGATGACAGGTATGCCGTACTGAAAGCCTGAGTTTAAAAACCTATAAGGACAAGACGAGTAGCTACATTTGGTTCTTGTACGTCTGCTTGGTCGCAGGTAGAAAGGGACATAGATTTTAAAGTACCGTGTACACTCACGATTATATCATATCCTAGCATAAACTTCATATAACATTGTATTATGCAACGGCAATGCACGACAAAGCTTTTAACGGCAGTGTGCACCTTCCAAACCTGTGATTCAGGCTTCTTGACAGCTGCTTGCCATCTCTCATACTTTCCAAAAACGACGTCTAACTATACTTCAGGAAACGAAGTTTCTGTTGAATTGTAAAGGTCAGGAAAGTACCTCCCACTTAGATGAGCATACTTGTACATACTCAATTATCGGGGTAGCAAAATCCATTAAAAGTCTCCAAATCCTAATTGAGCTGTCAAAACGATATCTGAGTGTACCTAGTAGAATTTATAAGAACCTTAATGAGGGGGTCTTTACTTGACACCATGTTTTGGT
Organism: Sinohyriopsis cumingii; assembly: GCA_028554795.2. Taxonomy (NCBI): domain Eukaryota; kingdom Metazoa; phylum Mollusca; class Bivalvia; order Unionida; family Unionidae; genus Sinohyriopsis; species Sinohyriopsis cumingii. The sequence continues at coordinate 75,166,794 of CM068828.1, forward strand.
ATATCTGTATAGGTAACGAGTGCAAAAATAAAGAAACACTATCACATGGACGCCGTCAGTGCAGATTGAAATCAGGTGCATAATGCATACCGCTAAATCACATATACAGACGTTAATTGTGCTTAAATTAATTGCTTTAAGATTACATCATAATGCGCGGTATTGTGTGTGAAAGAGTTCATAATACAGGATATTTTGTGTACAAGCATTCACGATACAAAATATTTCATGCGAAAGAAATCATATGTTATATGTTTTGTAAAATAGTTTATAATACACGATATTTGGTGTGAAAGAGATGCAAATGTTTGTACATTGTCCCTTGATTTTATTCAGTTGTGAATTTTATGAAACCTGTAAAATTGTAAGGCAAAGTCTTTGATCAGAAGTATAGTATTCAACCTACAATACTATTAAACACTGTTTATATGACATAATATTTATATGATATGTACAAATACTCGTTTAGGAATAGTTGGAGTTAATAATGGCTTGGCCTGGTTTGTATTTTTACAGCACATCAACACGTCTTAATATGTGTGCCAGGCAACTGGAGTAAAGTGCATTGCCAAAGGACGTACCACAGTTGTCGACAATGACTGACCTAATGGTAGAATTAGGACTTCGAACCGATACCATAACCATTGCACCACTGCAGCCCCGTATGAGTTATACGCACTGATACCATAACCACTGCACCACTGCAGCCCCGTATGAGTTATACGCACTGATACCATAACCACTGCACCACTGCAGCCCCGTATGAGTTATACGCACTGATACCATAACCACTGCACCACTGCAGCCCCGTATGAGTTATACGCACTGATACCATAACCATTGCACCACTGCAGCCCCGTATGAGTTATACGCACTGATACCATAACCATTGCACCACTGTATCTCCGTATGAGTTATACACACTGATACCATAACCATTGCACCACTGTATCTCCGTATGAGTTATACGCACTGATACCATAACCACTGCACCACTGCAGCTTGTATGAGTTATACGCACTGATACCATAACCATTGCACCACTGCAGCCCCGTATGAGTTATACGCACTGATACCATAACCATTGCACCAATGTATCTCCGTATGAGTTACACGCACTGATACCATAACCACTGCACAACTGCAGCTCCGTATGAGTTATACGCACTGATACCATAACCATTGCACCATTGCAACCCCGTATGAGTTATACGCACTGATACCATAACCACTGCACCACTGCAGCTTGTATGAGTTATACGCACTGATACCATAACCACTGCGCCACTGCAGTTCTGTATGAGTTATACGCACTGATACCATAACCACTGCACCACTGCAGTTCCGTATGAGTCATACGCACTGATACCATAACAACTGCACCACTGCAGTTCCGTATGAGTTATACACACTGATACCATAACCACTGTACCACTGCATCTTCGTATGAGTTATACACACTGATACCAGAACACTAAATGCTAAAACTAATTCCAGCAACAGCATCAATTTATCAGTTTTTATCGCAGGTTGATTGATGGCTATGCTGTATAAAATGTCAAATCCTAGTTGTATCACATTTGTCGATATAAGGACTGATGCCTGGAAGTGGCACGTGCTTGTTAGTCAATTGTTCCCAAGAAATGAAGTTTAATAGTATAAACGTACAGTGGGTTTACCATTACGATTTTCATGAATGCGAAAATAAAACATTGACCATAAAACTAATATTTTACGAGTAAGATATTAACAACTGTACATGCGTATTACTCTCACGAGGAAAAATAAGTTTTTTTTATTAAAAAAATCATAATTTGAGTCAAATATAGGCGCATTTTGAAATCGCAGTTTCCACATGTGACCAAATATTTTAAACTTTTAATCAGCAATCAATGGATATAAAGTGAATAAGAAGATATACAATATATGATACATAATGTAAAATATACAATATATGATACATAATGTAAGATATACAATATTTGATACATAATGTAAGATATACAATATATGATACATAATGTAAGATATACAATATAAGATATATAATGTAAGATATGCAATAGGTGTAAAACTAATAAAGACTAATTCTATAAACGCAGTAATTTCATTATAAATCTATTCAAGTATTAACAGTATTTATTTATTTTTTCTTTGTTAAGATCGGAAAAGGCAGACAATATATAACGAAACAAGCTCAAGGAAAATAATACAACAATTGCAAATTCCCTATATTCGTATAATCCAAAATTTAGTGATGATACTAATATATACAATGGTCTATAAATGGAAATTATAATTTCCCACTTCAAATATCTGTCTATCTGTTCGTCTGTCTGTCTGAGATCATCTAAATCACCGATCGAATCTGCAAAAATAAACATACCACGTGCATTTGTTAAAATCTTCTTTTGCGGTTAATAATTCCAATCAACGAAATTGTAACTTTAGAATGGATCAATTGGTGTAATAGATCCAGTTTGTTTAAAATGTCTCTACTGATCATTACGCGTAATAAAGTCATTTTATATGTGACTAAATACTACTAATGGTAGTTATGCAGAGTGTTGATGTAGAAAATGTAGCAGGAGGTTTACTCTGATTCTTATTGGGGCCCCGAGTGGCCGAGTGGTCTAAAGCGCTGTCCGTTACGGATCACTGCCATCTCACCTCTGTCTGCGTGGGTTCGAGTCTCAGATTCAGCCAATGTGGGTATGTGAGAAAGCTTGCCAGTAGCTTCTCGTGGGTCGGTTGTTCTTTCCGGGTGTTTCCCGGGTTCTTCCTCCACCATTAATACTGGCCGCCATGTATAGCCTATCGTGTGCTGAAAAATGGCGTTAAACCCTACAACAACAACAACAACAACTGATTCTTATTTAACGGAGCCAATACTCCATCGTACGTCTATATTTGAAGCTGTGTTACATGGAACATGGACGACCAGACCCAAACATAAGCATGTCCATTGTCATCCGAGCTCAGCACAAATCTTCATGGATGCTCTACAGCCATTCTCTCTGAATCGTTGTCGAGTAAGCTTGCAAAGGAAGGTGGAGATGACGAAATACTTATCGTTTTTATTACAAGTTCATATGTCTCAGCCAATTAACAACAGAGACTCTGCGAACCATATTCCTACCTTCTCCTAAACAGTTGAGACACAGGCGCCATATTTTACGAGATGGAGGTTGGACTTGGGAATCTGCTTAGCCGTACATGGTATAGTGCGTGAATAAAGTTACTATAAGCCCGAGAAAATATATCTGAAGATACGCCCTCTGCCTAAAATTGCGATGTATACCACCACTATTTGTTAACGTTATAATATTTTTACAAACAAAAGAAACGCATTTCAATCCACTCTGAAAAGTCCAATTTGATGCACTTTGTTGCCATCTTTAAGAAACTGTTTATTGGAGACGGCCAAGAAGACTTTGTCATCTTTTGTCAGACGCACTAATCTTTCTACAATGATGTTATGTTCAATGGATATAGTGGCGAGTTTGCAGTGTTGTGTCACAGTTCCAATAATGCTAGGCTTTTTTTCTAGCGACGGTGGAATTTTATATAGGCTTATAGACAGTGGAAACCCCTCAACATTTTGTACATTGTCAGATGGCTGAGTAATACTTCCTGGCTGATACCGGTACTGGACCATTGCGTAGATGTAGTAGACGCCGGTAAGTGGTATCTTTATTTTTGTATCACTGTCGAGAATATCCCAAGAACTTCCCGTCTTAACAGTTGTCTTGGGATCAGAATTCCATTTGATCATTTCCATATTAGACTTCTGTCCCGGAAGACCACCATCTAAATAAAGTAAAATTTTTATTACAATGATGCAATAAGATATCCTACTCAAATGTTGCAAAGAATATATGCACCAATTTAGAGTACAACATAAAATCTATTGTTCCCATTTTATCTTAATTTTGGTCCTAAGCACAGTGTTTTATCATAAACAAATGCATTAACATTATGCAAGAAGCAAGTTCCATATGGCTATTTACCTGTCTGCTGTCTTGGTCAGTGCATACATACATACATACATACATACATACATACATACATACATACATACATGCATGCATGCATGCATGCATGCATGCATGCATGCATGCATACATACATACATACATACATACATACATACATACATACATACATACATACATACATACATACATACATAGGGGCCCCGAGTGGTCTAAAGCGCTCTCCGTTACGGATCACTGCCATCTCACCTCTGTTTGCGTGGGTTCGAGTCTCGGATTCGGCCAATGTGGGTATGTGAGAAAGCTTGCCAGTAGCTTCTCGTGGGTCGGTGGTTCTTTCCGGGGTTTTCCCGGGTTCTTCCTCCACAATTAATACTGGCTGCCATGTATAGCCTATCGGGTGCTGAAAAATGGCATTAAACCCTACAACAACAACAACATACATACATACATACATACATACATACATACATACATACATACATACATACATACATATTCTTCACTTACCGGGAAGCTGAGAACTGAATGGTATAGTGCCGTTCAAACTTTCAAGATGAAGGACAGCCTTCTGTGACGAGTTTCGAATTATGTCTATTACACTGACACCAATTGATTCTGTATCTGGAATGGAATGGCCAATTAATGTTTATTTACACATCATAAGATAGAAAAAATCTAAATAAGGAATTAAAACCTTGCTAGAGTTACTATTTTATTTGAATTTTCCAGAAACGTATATGTTAAAATTTGTTTATAATCTCTCTCTCTCTCTCCCTCTCTCTCTCTCTCTCAGTAAAGGTAAATGCTGCCGATGAAGTCATAATTGAGTTATAGGTTGGGTTTATGCAACCCATGTACGTATTTCCTAGTCGTGCTCGTGTTTTGTTGGGTTGGTAAAGCAATATGTATGTGTTTAGAACTATATATATATATATATATATATATATATATATATATATATATATATATATATATATATGATAGAACATTTGAAAATGTATCCTCACAACAAAAATAGTTAGTTTCCTAATATATGTATGTATGTATATATATATATATATATATATATATATATATATATATATATATATATATATATATATATATATATATATATATATATATATATATGTATGTATGTATGTATGTATGTATGTATGTATATATATATATATATATATATATATATATATATATATATATATATATATATATATATATATATATATATATATATATATATATATATAATATAATGTATATATATATAATACATGTGGTAACCTACTTTGCTGCAGTGCGTGGTTCCTTGGATTAGTTTGTGCCATCTGAAAATAAGAAGTGATTGGAAACATACAGCAATGTTTAAACAAAACGTAACACAATTTAACCAGTCAAACAAATAAATAAGTCAAGCATACACTAGACGATGGTCGAATACAAACACTTTTAAAACTGATGCATACTCCTTAATTAAAATAAATTACCCAAAAAGCCTGAACAGTCATGATTACTAAACAATTACTAAACATATGTTGTTAACCAAACCGTATACACACGATTGATAATTTCTTGTCTGATGCAGCTATGTGCCTCTACTGCTTCAGTTATATATTGATATGTTTTTAATTTACTCAGTAGTTAACGCTTCACATCTGGAAGAACTGTTTCATTATAGTCATGTAAAGAAAAATACTTTTCGTTTAAACACACCAACCAACGCCCAATAATACGACTTATTACCAAAGTTGTATGAGAAAATAAGAAAAGGTTTTATGATCCAGACAGATAAAAGTGAAGCAGTTTAATGAAACATAAAGAACGATTCAACATTTCCATTTGCATATAAAGCTTACATAAATTTAAGTACATATTTCTTTACATTGGCTATTGAAATATATGTAGTACTAAATATTACAGTTAACAATGTGCGTACTGATTTGCAATTTGATGAATCGAGGCTCTCACTTCCAACAACGTTTTGCATATCTTGCTTTAAAGATAAAGTTTAAGAGTTAGAAAATATTTATAGCAGAATGGTCAAATTTAAGAATATATATATATATATATATATATATATATATATATATATATATATATATATATATATATATATATATATATATATATACGACTGCATTTGGCAATTATAATGGGAAAATATGAAACGTGATTGACAATTGCAACTTTGTGTGTGTGTGTGTGTGTGTGAGAGAGAGAGAGAGAGAGAGAGAGAGAGAGAGAGACCCACCAGATTAAAAATGAAGGCATGGTTCAAACAACAGCGACCATTTTTGTCGTTTTCTTTGAAGTAGTCATGGAGAGCACTTTCGTTTATAATGCCTCCCTTAAGGCTCTTCATTTCGTCCATAACATCTTTGCATAGTGGACATTCCTGATAGGTACGATGATTAAAAAGCGTTAACATAATTAAAACAATTGCTACAAGGAATATTATGTTAAACACCATCAAAATGACCAAACATGTCTTGTTCGTACATGATGATCTTTGAAATGACACTGTACTTTCTTCGTCAACTGTTTTATTGTTTGTAATGTTGGATACTGCAGATCTTGCTACCGTTTCTGACGGTTGAGTCTCGCGCGGTAAAGCACAGGATTCGTGTGACGTAGCGCAAGGACCACGTGACTCAATATAGCTTTTATCATCCAAAAGTGGTGCAGAGGATAGTGGATCAACATTTCGATCGCCCTCACGGTAGATGTTGGGATGACTTCTGAATGTAGTCGCCTCAAGGTTGGGCTGAGTGTGGTCATGACATGTACACGGAAGGCATTGCGGAAAGTTATGCTGGCCCCGGGTTGTAGTTGAATATGGAGGTCCAGGTAATTGCTGATGATGGATGACAGATATTTCGTCAGGTCTAAAATCTGTATTTAATGACGTGCCTAGGATGGGGAATGTAGTTCTTGTATTCATTTTCGATGGAACACGGTTGCAGTGGGAAAGCATGATATTAGTTCCATCCGATTCACTGTAAGCAGACCTCTGCCTGTTGAATGTTGTATTATTGTTTCTGATAGCATTTCCATGAGTACATGCCCTTGAATGCCTCGAAGGATAACTGTTGTTTTGAGAACCAGAGTTTCCATTCCTTTTATCGATGGATATTGATTCATTGTTGACAAAAGATGGATCTGAATTGGTCTCTGAGCCACTGTCAATGTTAATTTCCGTTACACAGAGGTTCTCGCCAGTAAGATTTAAAGAAGAGCCCAAGGAGAAACTAACACTTTTTCTTCGCGTTTCGTCGTTTCTTGAATGTCTGCCCTGATTATCTTCAGACGGATTGCTAGTTGCCTCAGAAAAACTTCCTGAGTGGGTTTTACATTTACAATAAACTCCAGAATCATCGCTTGGCAGACGCTTAAAAATGACGTTTGAGTCCACGTTCGGTAAACGGTTAGAACTTACATTACACTGGTTGTATTGCAACTGGTTACTCAAATCTGAATAATTTTCGGTCGGTCTGCTGTTGCTGGTACTATGGTCGCTACGTAACAACAACTGATTACTCTGATGCTCCATACCTGGTAAAAGGCAAATATGCAAATTAAATTTTAATTTATATCAGTTTTAAAACGACGTTTCCTTTACTGTACCAGCCATGACCTTCTTAATCCGATTGAAGTCACGATCTACGTTTATACACAACATAAGCTGTCTGATAATCTTACGATATCATGCTCTGTTAAAATTTAAAGTGATCAATAAAATTACATCTTTCGTATTTCGTAACGTGACTGCAATGACTTTCAAAGAACCCTCAAGTTTGGCTGCTCCAGTGCTTTTTGATTAATTTTTTAAAATATCACTGCATCTTCTCGGTCTAGTAACAGTTTACTACATCTTTAGTGTTATCTTTTTCGTATACAAAATGGAAATACAAATATATGAAAGGATTAACTATGTTTACTGATTGTCAAAAGAACACAAAGTCTAACCGGTCCTGTGAATTTTAATTTTGATTTTGGGTGTTCTCGTATCCCTACACGGGAAAAAAGTACACAAAAATATAAGGGGTCCAGAAATGCTATGGTATCTTTATCTGAAATAATGATACACAAATTATGAGTGGTCCAGGTACCTTCTCATGTCCGCAGACAAAAGTGTGACACTCAAAAGAATGAGTTAGCCAGAATTTTTCTCGTATATCCCTCCCCCCCCCCCCACTTCCTCATGCGAGGATGGTGAACCTAAACAACAGGAGATATCACGTGATTTTTTGATCTAATACCCTCAGTCTGACTGGCCAAACACATACTCGAATAACAATCCATCAACACCATGATAACCCCCACCCCGCGATTTCACCTTTAAACATGTTTTGGCCCACATCGGTAAAACGTAATAGCTGACCAATATATATCCCTCCTCCCAATAATTCTGCGGGTGCAACTCCTCCAATGAAAATACAATTGTTTCATAAATCGCGAAACATGATAATATGGTGAATGGAACGCATATTCATTTAACAACGAAGATATCGAATGAAACCATACACTTCTGTTATAGAAAAGAAATAGCATTTGAGTAAATCATTTTACTTACCTGTGATACTAGAGTTACTGCTTAGTTCCACTGGCCACGATGAATATTGTTAAAATGCATTACACATAATGAAGACATATAGTTGAACGTGTAGTTAACTACAAATTATTTTTGGAATTTTTTTGTATTTATTTATATTTTTCAAGATGACGTTTTTCCCTCCGGTCTACCTTTACGTAGAAATTATTATGCAAGGGGATCTACCCGGTAGATCGTCAAGCTGTCTGGGTAAACAAAAGCCGTAATCCAATCGTATCTTACCACGGTTGCCATATATGTCTATATACAAGTGAACACAATAAAGCTAAAAACTTCTAGCAACATATATAACTTATCATGCTTCAAAATCAAATTACATAGCGAGAAGTTATGATCTGATGTTATTTGAAATTCGAATAATTTTAACGTTATAGGCCGGCTTCGCGTTTTAGTTTAAATAGGTATTCAAATATTATTAAAACTGCTCATTTTAGGTTAGTATAAGCGAAACAGCGGAAAACAAACGATTCAATGACACAGTTTTCTTCTGAAAAAAGAAGTTAAAAATATTCCTGACGCGATTGTTATTCTATCCGATAGCACTTTAAGATCTACCAATGATAAAGAGCCGTCACCGCGCATAGTATTGTAATTTTCGAATTCGTTTTATTCGTTACTGTTTTGTCCAGTATAAGTTTATGTTGTTTTGTGACATCCATTTTAGTGACTAATCTAAACGCCAAAGTAATTCAACACTAGCCCCTAATTTAAAACAGAATCTCAGTTGATGTATTTCTTTGTGACGGCTATCTTCGTTAGTTTAACATGCTGATAGAGCTTAAATTCGTTACAAAAATGGGTTTACGTTCAAGGCTATAACGTTGGATTCTGAAATATTAGCTGAGATAATCTTTAATGTGGAGTGAAATATAAGCATGAGGACATACTTTGGGATACTAAAACTGACTAAACCTCGTTAGAAATACATGCACCACTCAACTTTAAAAAAAATTCTTTTCAAAAAATGAAAATGTCTGATACGAGATGGGTTTTTTTCTTCCTCTTTTATCTCACTGGCAGCACAATGTGTGATTTTAACCCACAATATAAAATTAAGTGGTCATCAATTTACTACTGCTACTACTACTACTGCTACTACTATTACTACTACTACAACTACTGCTAGTACTGCTACTACGCTTTCCACTACTATTACTACTTCTGGTGCATCTGTTTCAGCTGAAACAACTGTACTTCTTACCACCTTGACTGATGCAAGTTCGAATCCTTACCGCCATTACCACTACTAGTCCGAGTTTCCTCTGACCTTTCCCATCCTAATATAGATATTCTGATATGTATGCGTGTGTGTGTGAGGTCAGAGGGCATTTTCGATAGGCAACGCTCACTGACCCCACGACCGAATGCACGAGTCAAACTAACTAATGGGTTGGGAAATGTTTGAGAAAACTCCGACTACACTTCCACCACTGCCACCAACTAAGACACTACCCAACTGCAACCTCAAGCGCAGCTACTACTACTACCACTACTACTACTACTACTACTACAATTACCATTACTGATACTACAAATCAACTGCTGATGATATTCATACTCCTGACAAAAACAGAATTACAAACATTACTACTGTCAATATTACCACTACTCGTGTCAGATGTCATGTGTCGATCAATTAGACAAGAACGTAATATGCATGTGGGAATATTGGGGGTATTAACTGCATCCAATAGCCGACTAGGAGTAAGATCATACATGGAAAACATGCTCCATAAAAGTGCACAATCATGAAGTGATGAAAATAGTATTTAGAACAGTCAACATACATCAACTTATCACGTAGAATCATCACCTGTATTGTTCAGATTATCGTGACGTGATTGAGGAAGAGTGAACGTTTCTACTGAAAACCTAATCGAAACTAATCGATTACTAATTGGTCTTTCTCTTGCTTATGACCGGACTTTCTGTCAAATATTTTACAAACAACACTAGCAACAAAAAAATGTACAACAAGAACAAATAATAAAAAAAATGAAACTGATCAAACGGAACTAAGGCTTTCACGGCGGCGAAATAAATGGTAAGTACACGAAACATTAAATGTGCCTATATCTTCTTTAGCTTAATTATATCATCAATAAAATAATGCACCCGTATTGAAGTACACATATCTCGTCAGTATTCGATAAGACAAGTTACATAGATAAAAATTACATTGTACTTTATCTGCATTGGTTAAAATAGTAAAACCTAGCTATATATCAGTATATGTGGATAAGTAAGTTAGAAGGTAAAATAATGGGTAAGAGCGTGAGATTTTCATACAAAACTAATTCAATAATTATCAATCAATCAACCAATATTAACCTGCAGGAAAATGACGACGAGGTTAATCCCATTACTTCGGAACACAAACTAATTACGGGGCATTTTTCCTACTACTACTACTACTACTAATAGTACTACTAGTACTACTACTATTGCAACTACTACCACTTATTATTATTAGTCGTCGCCAGCTGAAACTGCAACCTGTGTCCAGAGTGTGCTTAGTGACTTTCAGCAATCTTAGATACTGAGAAAAGCTACAAAATAAGTATGTATGTAATTTAAGCATTGGATAATATTCGTGTCATGCACATTTGTTCATATTTTCTGAGAATTTGACATCCGACCAGTGTTTGTTGCACATAGTACATCTAAGTTCTACATGAGTGACCTTTCGGACGAAATTATCTTTTACGAACCTTGGCAAACAAACGGTTAAAATTAGTCCACGAATCTTACGAGCTTCATTTAAAATGTACATACATGTATAATTAATATTTTATTATGTGATTAAAAAGACTAACTGTATTCAATACAACAGCACGCAAATTCCGTGGACTCACTTTTAAGCACATTCGGATGCTTCGGACATTCCGCTTCGGTCCTACACGACGTTATTTTATCATTCTCGACGTCATAAAGTGTTGCTATACGTGTCGCATAATTATGATAATAATGCAATATGGTTTTAATAACCTAAACAACTCAATGATCTTGAGAAGAAGAAAAAAGTTTCATTTAACCAACAAGCGAAACCTCAGTAAACTACTAAATATAGAAGCGGGGTGGGGGTGGGGTGTAGTCTCTGTACATTCAGAGTTTACTTACCAGGATTATTAGAATGCTTTTTCCGATACCACATAATGATGAACTTTTTTAACATATTTATCGACTATAAAAAAATAGTTTCCATGTTCACCTAAAATGTGCCGTTTGAAATATGTATGGAGTCATATTATAAAGAAAATACGTTATTCTTGTTATTTTGGATTTAACGCCATTTTTCAGCGCACGGTAGGTTATACATGGGGACCAATATAATTGTTGGTGGAAGAACACGGAAAAACCAACGACCCACGGAAAGCTAGTGGCACGTTTTCTCACATACCCACATTGGTTGAACCCTAGACTCAAACGCACACGGACAGAGGTGATATCGGCGATGTCGGCAAAGGCGAGCACTTTAGACCACTGGGTCACCCAGGGCCCCAGAAAAATAAATCATGGACCAGGATGTGCATTTTATGTTTTGGTGCAGATATACTGCGCTATTTACTTTTTGAAGAATGTCTGGCTCCGTGACTTACCTTGATAATGCATCTTAATTTCATCTCAGTTCTTTTTCTTGCAATGTAAAGGAAAATATAAATGTGATTGAAGTACGTCTTATCTGCACTCATCGAATAGTAATTAAATCCACATTTTGAACACGTAAGTAATTGCCTTAGGTAACCTACCTATGAATTAATTTCTTTGGATCACTGCCATAAAATCTTTTCCATTTCTCATAGTTTAAATTAGCAATTTGTTTAGAAATAAATAATATGCAGATGTAAACAATATATATTACTTACCTTTAATGTGCATGAATATATACCTGCGTTGGAAGATAAAACATAACAGAACCCACCTTGTTTATATACAGTAGTGTTGAACTTTATCTGTTTGATGTATATATACATATGCATATATTATTACCGGTGGGATCGATTAAACCTAGACAGGTAGACCAGTGGATTTAAAGGGTAAACACTTACGTCAGTGTGAACCGAAAACGGGTATAGAAATTTTCCATCAAATGATCATATCATATAGAGTGTTCAGCATTGTCAAGGTAGTTTACAAAGCCGCGAGTGCAAAAAGCAATTACTCAGGTTGTGCAATTTATAATGCATGCATTAAAATCACATTCGCTCTCACCCCATATACCCCTAACAGATGTAAAATTTTCTTAATAAATTTAAGAGATAAAGCTAAAAATCGAGTATTTTTTTCTTTTCAATTTTAAATTACTATTTGTTTATTCAATCAGTTTTCCGGTTATGTAAATTATAGTTATTGCTTCAACATTAAGAACTCATACAATTTGTATCGAGAGTTGGGATTCATTATTATACTATCCCTGCCATTATGTCCTTTAATTATTCTCTAGCACATCTGTTTAGCTATTCTGGTTAGCAACAGTTATTAATGGTAGCACACAGATTACCACTCAGTCCATCCTTGCGTTTGGAAGACTGAGAAGTGTGGCTGAAGATCATCAATATGTGCCGAATGATTTGACTCACTTTCCGATTTTTGAAAGGTGCATTTCCATTGGCTAATATTAGGTCACCAGAACAAGACCCCCTGAGCGGTCACTCTTCGCTTAGGACAGCGGATGTCTGATTTTAATCAGGTTGCTGTTGGCTTTAAGCTCCACGCTATTTCCTTAATGCATGTACCATAATACCGCAGATACATAAATCTGTCAGAGGTATGTCAACATTCCTCTGTGCTTGATGCGAAATGCTGACAGCTTCACTTTATTATCTATCCCACTTTCAGAAAAGAATTAATAAATGTAAAGTGGAAAAGTAATAGAGCAAAATCAGATCTCCATGTACATAAACTTGATACCCTTTGTTAATCTAACAATGAAGTATATACGGCCTTGTTGTTTTCACCTATAAGGGTTTGACAGGTTGTGATTTCTTGGTAATGAAAAGCAATATTTTAGTAAAACGGCTTTTTGGAGAGCTTATCCTATATGTAACTGAACACAAAAAACACATAGAGACAAGCTTTATTGATGGAATTTCAGTCTCTTAACAAGTTTCACTCCGGAATACTCATTACTGCCATTAGGACCTGATAATTTTGGTCGTGAATGGAAAACACATTTCAAACACATGTATATAAAAAAAATGGAACAAGGCTTATGATTTTTGTTTCCAATTTAGGAGCTTTCATCAAGGATGGGTCTATATTGAGAAATTTGGGTCTGACCATGAGCATTTAGAACTTTGAACTAATTATTTATTGAATACTATTGCAATGGCTGGAGTAATATGATATGATCCTCTCCACCTGTTATGACCTGTTGGTTATCGTTATCTTGGAGATGGCCTGGTCAGCCTGGTGTCAGGATAATGTGACTGGGTGGGATATCATGCTACATGTCTGCGGCATGATGCCCCAGTGCTAGATATCACTATAAACTGTCACACTGTAGACATCGTAGCGATATGACTGAAAAATTGTTAAAGCTACGTTACAAATCCAAATCACACACACACACACACACACACACACACACACACATATTGGAGATGCTCGACCACGCTGTTATCGTCCCCGGATCGACCTGAACCAAGATATAGCATAGAACAATACGAACACCATGTGTAAAATATAAAAATTTAATCAACTGCTGCAACAAAATGATCTTGACCTACCTACATACCTGTCTATCTATCTATCTATCTATCTATCTATGATATAGTTAAGCAGGATGTAAAAGTTTAGAAGAGAACATAAAAGCCAAGCCTGTTTTAAGAAGCGGAAAATGTATCCGAGTCATGCACAGTTATTCCAGGAATGAGTTTCCAACTAATTTCGGAGAAATTGACTCCCGACCCCTTATTTATACACATGACAGTTAAGATGTTAAATGATTCGTCCTTCAAAGAATATTATGGAACGAGTTGATTAATAAATGTACAGTTTTTATGAGTCTTGGCGAATAAAAGATAAAAATATTTCGACGAGTTTAATGAACTTTGCAAGGTACATTGCTGTGCGATTATGTTGATCATACGACTGATTTCATTCAATAAAACCGTACACAAAATGCAGAGAAACGAATTTAAACAGCATTCAGACGGTTCGGACATGCCGTCGTTGTCGTTACGATGTCATTCCCGGGTTTATTGGGTGATATTATTTGTGTGTATTATGACAAAATAGTCGTGTGGTGAAATATATTTCATTCAATCTACCGGCACAACCATCTATAAAGTCGGAAACAGTGCGTGTTAGAGGGGTTTGACCCAGGGCATCGAGAGTTTATTTTCGCACCAAATTACTATTATTTTCTTTTACTATGACACAGACTGATGGTCACATTTTTTAAGTTCATATTGACTAAAAACATAAACGTTTTTGAGTATCGGAACTGACCTTTAGATGTTTTGCAGTTTAGTTATAAAAAATAAAAGTCAATTAAGCCTTTGGCCACTAAGTTTATTGTACGTTTTTCTGTTTATTCCGAACAATTACTTCATCGAGAAAAAGTGGCGAAATTTCCATTCCATGTCTTATCTTGGCATTGCATTCTAATTCACCTAACTTCTAATTCTTACCGTTTAAATAAAACTGCAGATATGGCAGAAACCCTTTCTCTTTGTGTGCATCTATTATTGAAACAATATAAGGTGTTTCCCTTCCCACGAGTAACTGCTATTGTGTACCTTATAATTTAATTAATTTGTGTAGAAAATAGCTTAAAATCTTTCAGTTGTCTTACAATGAAAATTGGTAACATGTTTAGAATTAAAAACACGAATGTCAACTTTATGGAGTCTTTACATTTTAAGGTCCTGAATATCTGCCTATGTTTGTAGATAATACACAACACACGCCACTATTTACATGTAGCTGAGTTGAACTTTGTAAACATGATGTACACATCTATACACATAACGTTGGCCAAAGTTACAACCGACGGTTGTATATATGAGTTTAAATGGAAATATCTTTTATCAATATACATGGAAACACGTATCGAATTATCTTACAATGATATAAATTACGATAATTGTAACATGAATTACTCTGTAGCAAACTCATTACTTTACCATAAGGAATCTATGGTACTTTTCTCTTCATAAAAATGGAAAGAAAAACAACCACATCATGTAAAGGTGATTTGGGATTAGCAAAGTTTTGATACAATAATATCAGTCATTTTAATTAGATTTCTTGAAATGCCAACTCCCATCTTATACTACTACTACTACTATTACTTGGCCGAGCGGTCTAAAGCGCTCTCCGTTACGGATCACTGCCATCTCACTTCTGTCTGCGTGGGTTCGAGTCTCAGATTCAGCCAATGTGGGTATGTGAGAAAGCTTGCCAGTAGCTTCTCGTGGGTCGATGGTTCTTTCCGGGGTTTTCCCGGGTTCTTCCTCCACCATTATTACTGGCCGCCATGTATAGCCTATCGTGTGCTGAAAAATGGCATTAAACCCCACAACAGCAACAACAACAACAACTACTACTACTACATTGACACTTTATTTAACGATGATAGCACATTCAGTCATTAAACACCCACCTACCATGTGACTCTCAAGTTTTTGTTTGAAAAAAAGAAGACCCTCCCCCCAATAAAAGAAAACACAAAACAAATCAAACAAACAAAATATCAAAACCTAAAAACCATATTATTCGGGCGGCCATTTTTCTGGAGTTTATCAAATCTGGATAGATCATAATTAGATGTGTTTCCCCATATGGTACGGCCGTTGCCCATCTTTGGTAGTATATCCTGAAAAAATAAAGTTCAAATAAATGTAGAGGTAGAAATTTCGATATCAATTTTAAGAGAGTTGTTCTTTTGACTACCATTGCACATATGTGATCGATAAATGCACTCCATCTCAGATGTTCATCAATGTAGATACCAAGACGTTTTTGAATTTTGACAATAGATACGTCAAAGCCATTTTGAGTTAGAAGTAAATCCATGTTAGTAGATAGGCGCTGTCTTGTTCCGATGGTCATACATTCGTTTTAGAGTTATTAATATGCATGCTGTTTTGTTGACAAAAAACTAATATATTGCAGAGGTCTATTTGAATTTTGTTTTCAACTGAGTCAAAATATTTACCAGATGAATGCGTAGAGCCTACAGCGAAACGATCTGTGTCCGAGTCCACTGGATACCTAATTCATGAACAGTAGACAAAGAAGACGACCTAATATAAATCCTTGAGGAACACCACTTAATATATGATTCGGTTCGAAAGTATATTTACTCTTGCAAATAATCTGGGGTATGTTAGTGTCATGCGATGTGAACCAGGCCACTTTGAAGAAAACTTTTAGGCTGAACGTATCTTATTGAGCACCTAATTGTCAAACCAGTCTAATGCATTTTTAAAATCAATGAAGATTGTGCAAGTGAGTTCGCCTGATCAATCACTAGTAGCCACTGTTCTATAAGTATTGTCGGTGCAGTTTGACATGATTGATTTTGCTGAAAACCTGGTTGTGATTTATGAAGGAGTTGGTACTTGTTAAGATTCCCGAAAATATGCTTGCTGACACGTTCTTCAATAATTTTTGAAAGTAAGGATAGAACAGATATGGGTCGACAGCTGAATTCTTTTCATTTCATTTATGAATTGACAGTACTTTTGAAAGTTTAAGTGAATCCGGGAATTTACAGGAAGTGATACCTAAGTCAAATACTTCTTTCAACGATTCTGAGATTGTTAAAGACGACAATAGTCACACAATTTTCTTACAAATTAATTTCTGTCTTTTATCAAAATGATTTTTGCATAATATCAGTTCGCTTTTTCTGTTTAGGCTAAATTGGACATCATTTATCTGATTTTCAACATGGTAAATTAATTGTGACCTCAGAATTCTAACCCTGTTTTCTTTACGTTCATCTTTCACTTTCTATTGGGTTTTTTTTTCTCTCTGTACAATGTCATCTAGATGGTGTGTGCCTGGAATATTCACCGTTTTAAAGCCTTTACCACTGTCCGCCATTTTCACAACATTTAAATGATCTAAGACAACAAAGCCGTGAATTGAGATTCATAGATCTGCAGGGAATTCTTAAAATGAGACAATAGACAAATTGAGAACAGCGAGCAAGAGCTGAAACTAAATATTGCTAAATGTATTAGACAGAGATAACTGGAAAAACAACTTCACTCGATAGAAAATTAGACAAAATGGACGAAAGGAAAATCAAACAAACGTTAAATATGTGTGAATGTTAGGTCAGCTAAAATACCTAAGTCGTTATCAGAAATTGTTATCACAATTGAAGCTACCCTCCTAAGCAAAACACGTTATCCAGTAATAAGTTAGGCTAATTAGGTGTATAATTTAAAGATGACTACTTTAATTAAGGTGTTGTTGATGCTGAAAATACTTCTCGCAGCATGCAGACTAGGGGGCCACACACATAAACGCAAAACTAATCAGCACCATAGAAAGCCTGTATGACAAGGCGACTAGCGCAGTTCTCGTTAATGGCAACATAGGAGATTGGTTTAGAACCACAGTAGGATTCAGACAGGGATGCCTTCTCTCATCCACTGTCTTCAGCATATGCCTGGAAAGGATCTTGTTCGTTGCCTTGGAAGACCATGAGGGCAGTATTAGCGCTAGGCTGTTGATATCGATGGATTAGCAGAAGATGAACAAGAACTTGAAACCTTAGTGAACCATCTCATCCAAGCATCACTAAGGTATGGGGTGGAGATCAGCGGTGAAAAGACCAAACTAATGGCAAAGAACCCAAGTGGCATTTAAGGAGTAAATAAAAGTAAATGGACAGAAGCTTGACACAGTGACAAGCTTCAAATACTTTGGTGCTATCGTCTCTGATGAAGCCTATTTGGAAGGACAACATCACGATTGGGTCCAAGATCAAGCTTATAAGCTCCCTCGTCATGTTCATATTCCTGTATGCATGCAAGAAATGGACCGTGACAGTAGAATGAGATATAAGAGTCGATGCCTTAGGGATGAGATTTATGGAAGGATCCTAAAAATCTCTTACTTAGACCACGTTTCTAATGAGGTGCGCCTTAGAATCCAAGGTACAATTGGACCATATGAAGATCTACTATCCACCATAAACAAAATGCAAACTAAGATTGGACAGTCACGTCTCATGCTTATCTGGCCTGTCAACGACAATCCCACAGGGCACAGTGAGAAGAAAAACAAAACGAGGCAGACAGGAAAAGAGAATGGAAACATACATTAAAGGGTGGACCGGTGTGCACTTTGCAATGTCCCAAAGAGAAGTAGAGAAAAGGACAAAACGGAGAGAGATTTTCACAAGGTCATCAGTGGCGCCCCAACGGTTAGTCAGGTTACGGGAGAAACGGAAATAAATGGCAGTAATTAAATGAAATAAAAAAACTTAGATTGTCTCATCAAGGTAAGGATACATTCAGCCTGCATTATATGCTAACATTATAACATTCATAAAGGAAGACCAACAAAATGGAAGGAAACATGTGGATAATAAAGCTAGATGTATGTGTGTTGAATATTGTGTGACCACTGCGTTGATTCCTGTTAAAATAGCAATACCTATTACTATTATATATGGGTTGAAAATGTATTACACAGTTAAAACATTAAAAGAAAACAAAGTACTTTCTACCAAAGTCTCCAATACCCCTCATTCCTAGTTAGTAAAATGATCAATCTTGAAATCGTTTACTAATTTGGTCTTCTTGGTATCTTCATTTTTAGGCATTTTATCACTGACTTACATGATCATCATTCCTAAAATTTTGAATAATCGAGTAAGAGTTGATACTGTTATGAATATTTAATTTGTACTGACTGTTAGTTTTATTTTTTTTATCTTAATGATTAAATGTTATATTTATAATTGATATTAGTCCAAAATCAAGTTCACGGTGTACCTGACTGGGGACAATTAATTTGTAAACAACATAGCACATAGCTAATATTTCTCTATGGGCGTATATTTAATATTATGATTATTATCAATGCAGGAAAACATGTGTATCCTAATCTGAGTCCAGGACATTGGTATTAACCTATGGAACAACCTGGTATTCGTGATGTTTGTCATGTTCTTGCTTACAATAATGTTAGCAAAAGACTTTATCTTGTTGACAACTTAGAATATACAAGAAATGATCTTTTGATCATCATCTTCATTATGCTATTAGTTTTGATGGTACGATAGTGT
The DNA here is from genome assembly GCA_028554795.2 of Sinohyriopsis cumingii. Lineage (NCBI taxonomy): Eukaryota > Metazoa > Mollusca > Bivalvia > Unionida > Unionidae > Sinohyriopsis > Sinohyriopsis cumingii. Next base: position 75,186,661 of record CM068828.1, read on the forward strand.
TTACTTGAAAACATTGCTCATTCTTGCCGTAACATCTGAAGCAGAATCATTTTTATTGTTGTATTCAGTTTTGCTTTGGATTGATTTATTTATTGAAATTATCATTCACTGGAACTAGAAAGTGCTCAATAATATTCTTTAATTAAAACATTAATTTTTAATTATAGTTTCTTTAGACAAGAACATCTTGGATTATATTATTGTGATTCATCAAAAGACTGTTGGCACATCTCCACGTTCCAGGTCACTGGCACATTAGTACATTGAAGACTACATGCACATCAACCCATTGAATATTGGAAATCGTTTGGAATACCACTGGGATTTTATTGGAACTCTATTATTTTGGATCTGTGATGGAATGTTTAGTATTTAGTTCACTATAATGTAAGTTCTTTTTAAATTTTCATTTTGCATTCTATGTTTTGGCTGTTTTCTTTTACTTAGTTTGAGATAATAGAGTCCTAGCAGTACACACGTATTTGCTGTATCGTCTGTAACATTAAAACTCTTTTCAAATGAGTGAGACTTTGGCTTTCGTCATTTTGATACTAATTACACGGTAATCGTTATATTAGAGCAAGAAATAAGGTGGAAACAGTAGAAAACTAAAATAACAGGATCTTAAAAATATTTATTTCGAGGAGGGAAAAGGTTATGAGATTTTATAATAATTAATCTAAAGTGTTTACCAGTTCATGAAAAGCAGAGAAATTTATTGCAATAATGTAAAAGGTGAATGATGAAGTAGTAACCAGATGAATCGGAACTGTTTTAATTCCTGTTTCTTAAATAGTGACATACTTTAAATTAGGGCTACATCATTGAAATTAAATCTATTTCACTAGTCCAATCGATAACATAAATAGTAATCTGCTTGATTGCTAAGAACAGATTTTCTTAGACATTACAATTTTTCAAATGATCTGAAAAGTTACATCTTCTAATACATTAGCGACATAGCTGAAAGCAAAACTGTATTAATAACTACTTTTTCTATAACCAAACATAACGTATATGAAGAGAACTCAAGAAGACATGAAAAAAGTAAATAATGACAATGAAGAAGGGATTAATATCAAGTGCCAAAAAGAAGTATGTCTAAAGAATGGTCACTCATAACAATAATTATGCATGTAATGTAGCCAGTTAAAATACTAAATTAGTAGGTATTAATAGACAGTGATCCACAAAGACATCGACTGTGGCTTTCTAAAATCTAAACATTATGTCTTTAATATAATGTCAGGATATGACTGTGATTCTATTACAGCATGTAAATATTCGAAATATATTTAAAAGTCCCTAGTGGCGGGAGGAGCTGCACTAGATCAATCAATAAGCAATTATTACAAATTTCACAATCTAAAAATGGTACTAAAGAATACGTTGATCACGGACTAAATATAGGTGTGGTGCAAATAGGCATTGGCGAAGTAGATGAAATCATGAAGACATTAAGAAAATGTTTTACTGATATGGAACAAAGTTGAATCAAGTGCATTTAAAGCTGGGGTAAAAAAGAAATATTCAACATTAAGTCGAAAATTGAAACGGTTTAAGCCAAAAAGATATTTGAAAAACTTAATATAATGTCTTTTATCTGTTACTAAAAAAGATGAAATATGAATACAGATTCAAATGGGAGCTGAAGGGCAAAAGAACTACATACCCGGATGTATAACGCTTCTGATTTTCGCAGTATGCCAGGTCAGTAAGATTTAACAAATGAAATTTTCGAATTCGTAAAAAGATAAATTATTTATATTGAATGAGTTTCTAGCAGTCTTAATCCAGATTATGCTCGTTATGCGTTCTTAATTATCAAAGGGCAAAAAATAATTTAGAAATTAACATAAAACAAACGATTTAAAGTTGCCTTGTCAAGGTAAAGTTTAAGCTTTTCTAATGGTGTTACTTATCACTCTCACTATTAATCAATTACTAATGAATTTTACTTTTGCCTGTTGATTTATTTTAATTTAAGAACATTGTGCGATCTATACTTAGTATCTTTACTTGCGTTATTTTGTAACAGTTATACAGAAATGTACTGACAATATCAACAGGTATATTTTATCAGTATAACCTGATGATAAAAACTTTATTTACCATTACATTTATATATTTCGTGTTATTATGACCTATCAAAGTTCATCTCCTTGTCGTGATAAATTTTATATTACATTAAACAACTTCATAAATATTTAAGTATATTTCATTTTAATATATAATTCGTAATGAGTGCATTTTGATTTGTCATCAATAGCAATCGCATAGATGTGCGTAAACATTAGATATACTATCAGAGGATATATCACAGTACTATTTAGTTGTGAAACGTCAAATAGAGAATTAGTTTGAACACTTCCAAAGACCAAATGTAAAGATCATTTTACGACAAACCTATTCATATATTGTGACATAGATGCACTGGTGTTATGGCAATAAGATGGAACGGTAATGAACGTCAATCTTCGCATGCAGTTTAGGGAGTGAAGAAAAGAAATACATTTTTTTTTAAAAAACTAAAAGGGGCAGGTATGCGATTATAATATTATTTTAAAACAAGCCAAAACAAATTAACACACAGACAAAACATTTGATTACAACCTTTCAACAAAATAAAGCTTGCAAAGATAGACAAAAAGACACAAACAGTAAAAATAAATCCATAATTTTGTTAACTGACACTAAAACAATTAAACCCAAAGGAATGTAATTTATAACATAATTGATTTGAGTAGTGAAAGGGGTCACCCTAGCGACAATGGGAATTAGCATTACAGAGACCCCTGGGTCACTCTAGCGACAATGGAAATTTAACATGGAGAAAAATCGTGGGTCACTCTAGCGACAAGGGGAATTAACATGGGAAAAAACCTTGGGTCACTCTAGCGACAAGGGGAATTAACATGGGAAAAAACCCTGGGTCACTCTAGCGACAAGGGAAATTGAACATGGGATTTTTTTTTTTTTAAATTTTTTTTAAAAAAAATTTTTTAAAAATTTTTTTAAAAAAGGGGTAGGCAATTCAAAGACTATCTCTTTTCGAGAAATATGGCTGGCCCTGAAAAGGGCCTTTGGGTTTTCTTCTTCTTCTAATTTCTTCTTTTCCTCCACCAACTTCTTATTTTATCTCCAACACTCTTTCTCTTCTTTTTTTTCTCCTTCTCTTCTTTCTTCTCTTCCTCCTCTTCTTTCTTCCTCTTCTCATTTTCCTCTTCTTTTTCAATTTTTTCGTTCCATGTTCTTATTCTTATCTTTTCCTCTTCATCCTCCTTCTCCTCCTTGATCTCTTTCATAACACCACTAATCTTGTCCTTTGCTTTCCTTAAATTGTTAATTTCCATCTTTACACGATGGGGACTATAGGAATAATGGTCTTCAACGAGTCTTATTAGCATCTGTTCCATTATTCCTAAGTTGTCTAAAACGTCTTGCAAGGTTTGTAATTTGTCCATTTGGTTTGACGCCATCTTCTTTGTATTCTTTGCAGAATGGTTTGAACGACGAATACTGTGGGTTCTTATACGAAAAGCGCGAACGTGAAGGAAAACATCCCCCTAAAACATAAAATGGATCTTACCTAGATCATGACCCAACATCGCGCGGACGTGAAGGAAAACATCCCCCTACTTTCTCATTTCATATAATAAAACCCTAACTATACTCTTCACATACTCTAATAAACCCATAATTTACTATTCACACAAACTTACTTCACCATTTACAAGCACAAACACACAAACACACACTTCCACTATTAATAAAGAGTTAGTGTTTATATTCACACATTGGCAAATTAATAGTTATTTCTTTTCTAGAGTATTGGGTAGCCCTGAAAAGGGCTGTTTTGTTTGGAACTTCATGGACACCTGGTTAATGGTGGCACCTTCCAGGCCTGGCGCCACATACACATCTTATCCCCCAGTTACTTTTTACCTTTTGGGGGGAGAGAGCAGAGGCAGGATATGTCGCTTCAGAATCCCAATTTTCACTCTCTGGGATTCTGAAATTTTTTCTTCTCTCCTTTTCCTCCTCTTCTTCTTTATATCTTCTCTCCTCCTCTTCTTTTTTTCTTCTTTCTTCCTCTCTTATCCTTCCCTCCTCGACAATGGCTTCAGCGGCCAGTTCATTTAATATGCGCCTGGCATATTCCAGATGCACATGAAGCTCCAACAGTTTCTCGAGTCTCGTGTTCATTTTTGGTGTTGATCAATCAACAAGGGTAGCTGGACTGAAGAACGAGTTTCAATTTATACTGAAAGCGCGGACGTGAAGGAAAACATCCCCCTAAAAACATAAAATTCATCTTACCTTGATCATGACCAAAAAAAAACAACAACAATGCGCGGACCTAAAAGAAACACTCACTCACTTTTTTTATGCTACCCATCACTTCAATAGACTATCCACATACGCAAAGCAATCCAATCTAACCCCAAATATACACCTCAAACAGCCCAAAAAACTAACATCATTTTAATCTACTATTCACACCAACCTACTTTATCACTTACAAACACAATCACACAAACACATACCCTCATATTTGAAATAAAGAGTTAGTGTTTATTTTCACACTACTCTACCTACACATTGGCAAATTAATAGTTATTTCTTTTCTAGAGTATTGGGTAGCCCTGAAAAGGGCTGTTTTTTGTTTTGCTATGGCATTCTTTTTTCAGTTTCTAAGAATGCGATGTCCTCTGAGGATAGACTTTCTGGCAATAGGTCTGCTTCTTCGGAAAGAGAAGAAGAATTCTTTGGTGTCGATACGACAATCGACAAAGCCTCTGTCAGCTTCAGGTTGTTGCTGCTGCTGCTGTTGCTGTTGTTGCTGCTGTTGCTGCTGTCTCTGAAGTCTGTACTTCTCTGTCCATTCTTCTTTCTCCCTGTTCATTTCTTCTCTGAAGAGCTCTTCTATCAGGTCTTCAGTGATTTTTAACATTCTCACATTCTCTATTTCTTCTGGTTTCGGTATCAGACTGTGTCTGACCCTATGCAAATTCACGTAGGCTTCGTTGAGCTTAGCTAGTTTGGAGCACATCTTCTTAGGAGGATGAGTCGACAATGGATGGCTAGACTGGGAACAACCCGGTTCTTAAAGTGAAAGCGCGGACGTGAAGGAAAACATCCCCCACACGGTTTTCGAGCCGCAACGTTCATGAGAGGGATAGTAAGAAATGAAAGAGCATCAATCCAACATTCTTATAGCTAAACAAAAGACAAAGGCATTTTTTTTCTAAACACAACATTTTTTATTCAAAAATCACTTAACACTAAACAACAACATTTTTAACAATAATCCAACATTATAACATTAAACAATTTTTTTTCTAATCACTAACATTTTTTTCTTCAAATACAATCTAATTTAAACAAGGCTGACAACGTTGTGAATGAAATCGTGATTTCCACTGTTGGAAATCATTAGGCCATTGATGGACACTACGTTTCCTAGCTTGAGACAAAAGATAAGCATAATGGTCACAGAACCATCGATCTACTTTCACATCGTTTCTAGCAGAAGAACGAGGATCGAAATGAGTCACTAAATGTTCTAAGGAATAGCCCAGGCTGCGATGATGCAGAAAATACACACAATATTGTCCACACACCAAGGAATCTGTGCCTTGTAATTTCACGTTATTGAATCGGGTGGTTTGAGCATTTCTTCTCATAAAGTCTATGATATCGTCTTCCAAAGGGGGCAATCCGTACGAATCGAAATATTCCACACAGCCTTCTTGAGGAAAGTAGACGGCTACCCAGTGGGTTCCTGGGAGATGACTGTCGTCCGTGTTGATCACGTAAGCTTGATGGTCTTTAGGTTTGCGATGAGGGAGTTCATCTTTAGCACAGACGACGGGATTCCAAGAAGACGTATACGAACTGTGGTTCAAAAGGTAATAAAGTTCCCAGGTATCCATTTTTTTGTGTTTGTTTTCTTCTTCACAGGTAATAATACGTCGTCAATTCGATCCTGACTTTTTGCTTGAAAATGTCTGACGAATAAACGGTTATTCGTTCTGTTTCCTCACTCTGATTCAGGAGAGCTTCGATACGATGGATCTCTTGAGTGGTTAATGCTGGACAAGAATGTTCACGCAAGTCTTTATACCACTGGTGCAACACGTCTTCGTTCGAGATGAGACTCCAAGCTTCGTCCAGATACTCGTCCAATTTTTCTTCTTGACTTAACATCAGGCATTTATCGTGTTGAATTTGACTGGGATGATCGTTTTGACATCCATAGCAATTTTTCTTGATCAATTCCGTCATTTTGTCCACCAAGTGTTTGGCAAAACAGGAGACTAAATGGGCTTCTTGTTCTGGCCATCTCGACTTCATCAAAACTTCTTCGTCTTTGTCTTGAGATTCTTCTCCTTCCACGGTCTCCTTACATTCCATCTCCAAAGTTTCTCCACTAGGTAAAGAGGGATAACAGTCTTCCATGGCTTTCTAATAATCTAGAATGACTTCTCTCAAACTGTTGATTTCTATGGTATTATCGAATTCTGCATATAGGATGACGTTCACTGTCTGGATCAGTGGCTTTGCAAACTGAAGTTCCACACGAATCTGGCCAGATTTTATAGGGTGGAAATGTCCCTCGTCGCTGCCTTGGTCTGGAGTGAAATCGAAAGCCCACAAAGCATAGCCTCCTACATAATCGTCATACTCAATGCCGTGACTGGTGTTGGTTCCTAACTGACCGGTGGCTTCGTACAGGGACAAGTACGATCTCAAGTAATTTTTGTTCTTGTCACTAAAGTCAGGTTCGAAAGGTCGGGTACACAAGGTCTTGCCATCACGACTGACTTCGACTTTCTTCACTAAAAAGTGTTGAAAGTTGAAAGGATTTTCTTTGAAGGCTCCGTTGAAGGCTGAATTCGTGACCATACCAAGGATCAAACGTTTGGGTAACTGTCCTTGGAACAGATGATCTTCGGTTATGGATTGTAGTCCAGCAGAAATGGTGAACGTTTTCACTTCCACACGTCGGATGGGATACTTGGCATTCGTTCTGCTCAACGTTTGACTGATGTCGTTACCCACTTTGGGTAACACTTCTACGCGTCGTACGTAGAGTTTGGCCTCTAAAATTTTGCTTTTAGGAATGCCACTCTTATCAGGATCAGCCAACAAATGGAAAGCGGTACTGTTGCGATTCAGTCTCAAGCGAACATTCACCCCGTTCAGCAAATATTTCTCTTGCAACCACATGTCCAAATGCAAACGATCCATCAGTTCTAAACTCCTCTTGTTTAAGATTTTCTCTTCTCTTGACTGAAAGCCGGAATTGCTTCCATCTAATGCGTCGAACTTGTTCGCTTCGTCAGGTTCCCACAGCACACAGGCATTGAGATGAGTATCCTTGGCATCTATTCCGTACGTCAAGAGATTTTCCAGGTAGGCGCGGTAAGGGTATGTATCCATGCTGCTGCTGACTAGTTTGTTATTCAAGTACAAGTCCACTGAGCTGAACAAGGAATGCATGAAATTGTTGACGGGAGCTATATTCTCAGTGTCTTCTACTCCATCACCATCCTTATCTAGAACTTGGACTTTCAAGTACAAGTAACTGCTATTCAAATCTATGTAATCTTCGGGCTGTCCTTTGATTTCAAACTCGATGGGAGCGGAATCGATTAGTGAGGAGACGGGATTAAATTCCACCCACTGAGATTCTTGCATGGTCATCATGGTGGGGGGCATGGCAAACAGATCCAGTTCCGTCTTGGAACAAGCGCAAGACTCTCGGTGCATCATTTTTTGTTGTTGCTGTGTTTCAATAATCGAAAACGTCTAAGTCTCGAACGGTTCTTCTTTTCTTGGCCTTTCTCGCTTGAAGTCTGGTGAAAGGGTGTTTTCTTCTTCGTCGTCTCTTTCTGCCTTGTCCTTGCTGAATGCCTGACTCGGTAGCGTGCAGGGCATTTATAGGTGTGTCTCGTTGGCCTAAAATGTCTTTACCCGTTTGCAGCAAGACATTTTTGCCAGCCCTCATGAAGGCTTCTTTAGGGTTCTGTTTGTCGATGATGACATTTTGGAGAAATTCTTTGCCTTGCGTCAGTGCCGCATCTTTCAAGGCGTGCAATCCGCGTGTCACCATCGGTTTCAAGACTGGAGCCACCGAACGAAAGGCCGATTTTAACATGTCTCCTAAACCGTGTCCTCGCTGTCGAGCCACCCCTCGGTACACTGGATACATGACTTACTTACTTACGAGTTGTGAGAGAACCGTTTTCGAAAATGGAGTTTCACCGTGACTTTTCCTTTGGTGAATGGAATATCTTGTCCCAAATCTCCTTTTATAGTAATGTTGACCGTGTCCAAATACGACTTGCTGACAGGCAAATAGTGAGGATGTACAAATTCGCGGTGGACGTGATAAGTGTTTCCACCTTCCTCGTCAGCGTTCGTGGCAGAATCCACTTTGAAAGGAATGACACGCAGTAACGGCACGGAGGTGTGTCCCACCACGTTGTACTCCACCACATCGGAATACACGAACATCAAATTCAGTCCTTGATTCAGTTCTACCGGGGTACGAAATAACTTGGTAAAAGACTCGTTGTCGTAAACGCTGGGTAATTCGTTGTTATTGAGTATGACCGTTCTCATGTTCATGTCTCCGCCCAACATGTCAAACAATTCAGGACAAAATAAAATGGACAGGACTTTACTTCGCTCAAATTTTATTAAGAAGCGACGAGCTACTTTGTGGTACTCCATGGTGACACTTTTGTTCTTGACATTGACATTGGTACTCTTAAAAGCTTCCCCAAACACACCATTAAACTTGATAGCTATGGTGTTGACCAAATGTTGACCACTGAAATAATAGCCTGGGGGAATCACAAAGTTGTAGGTCCACGTTTTAGTTGTTTCATTATAGGTTTTATTGGTATGTGTGTTACTAGTCTTATCCAACTCTTGCTGCAAATGTGAGTCATGAACTTCCACCTTAAACCAATTTTGCTGGTTAATGACATTGAGGACTTGGGTTGGGTGAATCATTTCTACCAAAGCCACTTCCCAATGGGCTTCGTGATCTAAGGGGATGGCTTGAGGTAATTTGGCCGTGTAACAGCACAACGTGTTGTTGGGAAACACCTCCATGGAACTGTCACTGGGTAAGGTTAAGTAAAATTGGTTTTGGTGACTCATAATTCCAGAGTTCTGTGGCTGTCCGAGGGGATATTACTGGATGTCAGAGGCGTGTCTCCGCCCAAAATGGAGTTCTGGTTGTGGTTGTTGGAGTGGTGACTGGCACTGACACTGGCACTGGACACAACGTTCCCGTTCGAGGAGAATTTCAGGGAGGGATTGGGAAGCAGGTAACCGATGCAACTGCTCAATAAAATGGTCCACAATTGTTTGTCTCCTTGTTGCAAACTCAAATTGGCAATGGCTGCCCCGATGACACAATACACCACGAAGATTTGGCAGAAAAAGACGATTTGCGTTTTAGGCACACGTTCTCCACACCACACCCACAAGGGTTGTTTTTGTAAATCTTGCACAGAAGAACTAGGGGAAGAAGGACTGGTCGACGTAGCTGCGTCTGCTGCTGTGTGAAAGGGCATGATGGTCACTTCTTCTTTTTATAGTCGATGACTTGCGAAGCGTCGATCCAAGAATCGAAACTGGGTGGATATCCTTTCCAACGTACTTTGACTTCTTTGACACGTCGTTTGCCCACTTTACGGGTTCTGCGTTCGAGAATGCTTTCGATGTCGTACACGTCGTCTTCTTTTTTGGTGACACGTTGTAACTCGGGCAAATAAAACGTTCCTTTGAGTACTTCTCCGTTCATGTCTTCCAATTTATAGACGGCAGGATGACGGCCATGCACTCGTCCAGTGACGCGAAACAATTCGGTCGTCCAGTTAGGTAAGTAACCTTTGTCGAAAGTGCGTTTGGTTTTGCCAATGCGCACCCAATCTCCTACGGTCAACTCTCCACTTTTCTTGGGGACAGCCCTCGTCGGGGACGTACCGAACAGGCGCTCGAACACCAGCACTTCGTTGTCGGGAGTCACGTCTTGCGGGGTACGTCCGATGCTTCGATGGTAAGATTGGTTGTACGCTTGCACCAGGTGCGGTAAGATGTCGATGTACTTCAGAGTGTGGTGATGCGCAAAATATTTCCACATGCGTTCTTTCAAAGTGCGTTGAAAACGTTCCACGATGCTGGCTTTGGTTTCGGGATTCTCGGTGGTAAAAAAATGAATGTCACGTTTCTTTAATTCTTTTTGGAAAGCTTGGTTCAGAAATTCGGTGCCTTTGTCCGTTTGCCATCGAAGAGGGCGACGACCACTTTGTTTCAACACCCGTTGCAGAGCTCGCACTAACTCGCTGCTGGATTTGGAAGTCAAGGGTACGACCCAGGCAAATTTGGAAAAGACGTCGATGACACAAAACAAATATTTGTAACCACGATTGTAGCTGGCCAAATGAGAGACATCGGCTAAATCGGCTTGCCATTGGTGATCGATGCCTTCCACTCGGGTGCGACTTCTGGCAAACTTGCGTCGAATGGGTTTGTGTAAAGTGTAGGTAGCTTGTTCTTGTAACCATCGTTGCACTTGAGGTAAACGGAGACTTTTTAGTCGCGTTTTGGCAGCACGATACAATTTTTGAACTCCTGCGTAACCTGCAGGATGCGAGGGATCGTAGTAAATGCTAGCTAAGACTTTTTCCATTTTTTTTGTGTTGGTTGATGTCTTAATAAGGCACCCACTCTTGGAAGAGGCTACTCTTTTTCTCTTGGGGTATTTTCTTGGATTGCAAGGCTTTGCGTGTGCGGCCAGCAATAGGTGTCGAAGAGGAGGAGGATGTCTGAGCAGGGGATATCGGTTCTTGTTTCACTTCTGTCTTCACTTCTGTCTTCACTTTCTTTTTCTCTTGTGAGGAAGAAGGGGTGGCCATCATCTTTTTAATCCATCCAATTCTGGAGGTAGGTGGTGTTGTTAACTTGCGTACTTTTTCTGGTGGAGTTTGAAACCCTTCTTCTTCTTCTTCTTTTCCTTTTTCTGTCTTGACCACTGGTACCGGTACTGGTACTGGTACTGGTGATGGTGCTGGACTTTTCATCAAGGTCTTAAAATCTTTCAAAGTGGGTAGAGCTGTTTCGTCTAAAGCTTTCTGGTGAAAGAGTTGCAGTCGTTGCAAGAGTTGACCGTACTTTTGCGATTTTTCTGTTTCGGACAAATCTTGGCGATCCATCAAGGATTGCAATTCGTGTTGTAACTGGGACATCTCGCTCAAATTGGGATTGGGAGGTAAATGCGGGGTGCGTTGTTCTTGCCACCGATGGTATTCCATCCATCGTTTGTAAGGCACTAAAGCTAGTTTTCGTCCTTCCATGGGGTTGTCAGGGGTCGATTCTGAGATCTTGGAACTTCCGAGGCCTTTTTATCTTGCTCCCACCAGTCCTCCCAACATGGTTCCCAAGACTCCTTTCAGTATGGGGCCTAACAAGAGAGGTAAAATGCCTCCACGTTGGACCAACATCTTCTTTTTTTGACGAATGGGAATTTTCTTTTGAACCATTTTCCGAAGAACGTGACGATGTTTGCCTAAGCATTGTTTCTGGTGTTTGGACAAAGGGATCGTGCCTTTCAAAACGTTCAAACAACATTCGCACACAGTATCGATGACCTCTTTGGAGGCCGTTTGAATGAGTTTTTTTCGTAGGGGTGGAGAAGCTTTGGACAGGACAGATAACAGGTCCCCATGTTTGGCTAAACGTGGTGGTAGTCCTTTCCTTTTCTTTCCTTGGGGTTTTCTGGAGGGTGACATCTTTGAGTCTTTAGGAGCACCTAAAAACACTGATACCCTACTCGGTCACAGGCCTTTTTTATACTGGAACGCGTCGCCACTGATTGTCTTTACGTTTTATCAGTTTGAGGACAGGCATGACACGTCGTGCAGGGGTACGTAACGGACTAAATCGAGCCAGTTCTTGTTTGGACAAATCCAGTAAACTTTGTAACATGCCCGATCTTTCTTGGACTTTGATTTTGGGAGAAGGTACTTTGTGAGCAGCAGTCACTGCCGCTAAATGGGAAGGTCCTGCCACTGGGGAAGTTCTTTTGGGGGTCATCAACGGAGAAGTTCTTGGTGTGATCAACGTCTCCAAGTACTCTTCAGTTCCTGGTGACATCAACGGAGAAGTGGACAAACGTGAGGCTGCCGGAGACGCAGTCACCGCTGTGGCAGGTCGTGGCTTGCGAGTGTAAGGTTGCGTCCTGGCCGAAGTGCCTCTCTTGCGACTAGTTTTCTTCTTCTGTGGACTTTTCTTTTTCTGACGACTTTTTCTCTGTTTCTTTTTCTGGGGGCTTCTTTTCTTTTTCCGGGGTGATGGTGGTGGTGTCTGGTAAGAGGAGGGTCCTGCCACTGGAGAAGTTATTCTTCTTCTTGGGGACTTGGTCTTTTTCTTTTTCTTCTTGGGGCTTCGTTGAACTTTTGTCTTGGGGATAACTTTGGGGGCATTAGGATCCCATCTTAAGAGTGAGCGAATGATGACCCCTCCTAGAGTACCGCTCCCTCCAGGTTTCAAAATGATTTGTTTTTTGGTTTGAGTGTCGATGCGGGGATCGGCCAGTTGGACCAAAGCGACTTTGTTTCGATCGAAAAAGCGTTGGGTTTGATGAGGAATCTGAATGATTCCTTGGAGTAATTGACGTGCCGTCACCGTGAACCATCGTAAGACTTCTTTGAGACTAGCTTCTAAGACACGGGCTCGTGTTTGTGGATCTTTTTCTCGGCTGATGCCATACAAGGCACGAATCAATTTGACGGGAAGATGTGACTGAAGGGACGTCATGTTCACACTGTGTGAGACAGACGAAAAAGGGTCTGAGGTTTTTATAGATTTTTTTCATGGGAGGAGTGAAATGAAGTCGAGGACGGAGACGTGTACAGGACAGGCCCTCCGTCTTGGCACCAGTGGTGAAACAAGTGGGTACGAAATCGCAAATCCTCGGGGGTCGTAGGTTTCAAATCGACGAGTAAATAGGCGTGTGGCGTTTGAGTGGCATCGTCGTACGCCTGAGTCAGCCAAGGCGTTCCTAACTGTTTGGCTAAGACTTGCACTTGCGATTTATCTCGAGGGCTTTTAAACAAGACCACGTAATGCGCATTGAGACTGATGGTGCGATGGGCTTTACTTTGTTGAAACAAATTTTGGGTGATGTAAACGACACTGGCATTACGGTGATGCCCTTTGCGCGTAAACCACAATTTAATTTCTTCTTCGTCTTCTCCTAACATGTCGTCGAAAATGACCAAATGGGTTAGACGGGAGTCAGAGACGATGCCGTCGTCTTCTTTAGGAATGCCTTCCACAAACACGATGGAATCGCCTTGACTTTCTCGCAAGAGGCTGTACGCCGATTGCCACTCTTTGTAACACCACACGATCCGTTGAGGGGGCCGATCGATCAAATGATGTTTATGTTCGATCAAACGTTTGACGAATTCGGTTTTGCCTGAACCGCTAGGTCCAGCAATGAGCATGTTAAAGGGATGGCGAAGATACAAAGCCTCCCAACTGGCACGATCTAAGTGTTCGTCGATGACTTTGACAGTAGAGGAAGAGGGAGCAGAGACAGCAGAGGTAGCCATGGTATGAGAAATGTCACTTGTGACACCAAAAAACAAACAAGACAAGAGTTTATATACTTTTTCAGAACACGTTTATTGAATGTTTCAAATATGAACACGAAAGACAAAAATACATACAACCCAAATAGTGATGTACAGGAATATAAAACACAGCAAAGCGATCAAAGTGGAATATAAACAAGTGTCTGTACAACATGTTTTGGGTAACCAAGATGTCCTAGGGACAGTGTGTAATGTTCTTACAGTCTCTACATGAGGTATTGTCACACAAGTGTCCTCTCGGAATGACCTTTCAGGCATGTCCATGACAGTCCTGTCCTGAAGCGAGTGGTTGTTCTCGGTGACGGGTTCTTCTGGCACCGTCACTAACACGGGTTGAAAAGTAACTTTTTTCCTTGAACAACTCTTGTGCATACTGGGCCACTTCTTGGGTCCAAGCCTCAAAACCCCCCTTTTTCCAATCACGAACATCTGTCCAATGAGGGTGTAAGTCACAAGCTACACACACATCGTCATACACGTCTTGGGTCGCTAAAAGTTGACGAATCTTTTTTTCCTGTTGAGGTCGAGAAGTATCCAGATGAAAACGCAAGGCTTTGAACAAAAGGAGTTTTTCGTGACCATTTAAGGCCATGGAGGTGGTAAGTACTGATCGTAAAGAGTCCACAAAGAATCGGCTGGTAAACGAAATCCCAGAAAACAAGTCACTAAGACACACACCACTTGTCGTCCAAAATTGAATGGATACAGTTCTTGTAATAATTGATGGTAATGATCCACGGTTTGAATATGGTCATTGAGTTCCTTCCACGGAATCTGTTGGATGACATGTGACATAAACCGTGGCATGGCAGCCTGTTTTTATATTCTCTTTTTTTCGGATGCAATAGACGTACTTTCTAGCCAGAGATCTTCGTTCTCCAGTAGGGAATCTAAATCTTGCATACTGTAACCGAAACGTCAGAGTTCGTTTAGGTGTTTCCTCTTCCGCTAAATAGATTCCACGTAAAATATGTTGGTAATCCTTTAACTTGTCTTCCTCAATGTATTGCTGTAGGTGAATCTCGAAGTAACCATAATCATGAACATGTCGATCATTAGCGACCTCAAAGTGTTGAACAATGTCTGACCATTGAAAGAATTTCTGACGAATCAGTTCTCTTATACCCTTCAAGTACCAGTGGTTAAAGATCTGGTGACGTATCGGATGCAATTGTTCTTTACGTTTCACTTGTATTTTCACCAGCTCTCGGTAAATGCGTTCTCTCAACTCCACAGGCAAAGCACGAATGTTCTCTTGTAAAGTATCCATGAATAGGTCATACTAAATCCTCTTTGGTCTGACACAAGAAATGTACTCTTTGCACAAACATGGTTTCACTTCAGTGTCGAATTTAAATCGTTGAGTCACTAATCTACACATTACAATTCGTTCAGAAGTTTCCTCTTTCACCAAGTTGACATTGTGTGAAAGATGTTGGTAATTCGTTAACTCTTCCTCTGGAATTCGATGCAATACGTTTACAATGTAGTAGATAGAATCGTCAATACCAAACCATTCCTTTTTATAACCAGGAGGTCGTTGATCAATGTCTGTCCAATGGAACACTTTCAATTGAATCAGTCCTTGTATAGCCTTCAGGTACCAGTGGTTCAAACACCGGTGACGTATCGGATGCAATTGTTCTTTACGTTTCACTTGTATTTTGACCAGCTCTCGGTAAATGCGTTCTCTCAACTCCACAGGCAAAGCACAAATGTTCTCTTGTAAAGTATCCATGAACAGATGATTATGGTAAGAAGTTACTTCAATGTCTCGGTCCAACTAAAGGTAAGTAATGACAATTCGGTGACCATCGAGCATGTTCTACGTAGGCCGAATCTTGCGGTTCCCAGTGGTGAAGTGACACACCGCAACTGAAGCACTTGACTTTATCTCCTTCGCCCAAGTAGAAAAATCCGGCTCTGGCTAATTCTTCGGGGGTCGGTCCTCCCAGATACTTTGGCCATTTTCCTTTGAACGATTGAAGACGATTTTCAAAGTCGCAGTATTCCGACAAACGCACAGGAAACGAATATTCGTTTTTCACAGGTTCGTTTCGATGAGGGTTGAGTGAAATGGGTAGGAGTTTGCTCAGGGCTGGATGACATCCGTAGGGAGGTAAACGTGAAGGTCGACATTCCCCTTTAAAACGAAACCCAGTAAAATGTCCAAGAGGACGAGCAGCATCGCTTTCGCATCCCACAGGTTTGACACGCACAGCATCACTTTCCATGACAGGGGTAGGGGTACTAAAGTTCCCATGATGCTTTACGGCATCGCTCAGGTCACAAGGTACAGCATCGGTCCCATCGCAAGGCTCACAATCGCACTCGTCTGCAAACTCCGTTACGCAATTACAATGGTAACCACATGGACAATCGCAGTTTCCTTCCGGACATTTTCCGTCGCAATGCATGGGTCTTATCCATCCAATATTAGTCACACTAGAGGAAGATACAACTTTTTTACAATCCCCAAACTGGAACGATGTCTTTTTCAAAGTATTCATCTTGTTCGCTCGGTCTTGGTAGTCACAATGAACTATCGATCTTGCCTAGGGTTCCTTTTTTATATACAGACCAATACCGACGTGACCGTACGGTAAGGTGAAATGATTGGGAAGTCGAACTCGCTTCTGGTATACAATTTGATAGACTTTTTCCAAGGGCCGACTGACGATGTGGTGAGTGGGTAAACGTACAATTTTGTTCGGTTGGTAGGTGGTCACTTTAAAGTTTCCATCCTCTCCCGATTGCAAGGCTTCTTTCAATACCCCAAAGTTGACCACTCGACTGGTACGATAATTCAGAGTCAGTCCTTTCACTTTGCACGTCGTGTGCACTTCTCCTTGTTTGTCACGGTATTCGTAGCCGTAATTTTTGGGACCGCCACTGACGAAACTTAGAATCTTGTCGTCGGGATGTTCGTCTGTCCAGGCTCCTAAACGGTCTCCTTCGATGTTAGGGTGATGTTGAATAGGGTGATGGATGTAAATGCAACTGTCCGTGTCAAAGTACAGGACGCGTTCCCCTAACAGTTCTAAAGCTTCGTACAATTTTAAGCGAGCATGGGCTGTCACGTAAGCCGCAATGATGACATTTCCAAAAGGGTCGTCTTGTACAAAGTCCAGATCTTCTTCGTAATTGACCAAGATTAAATTCTCTCGAACGACGTCCACGTGTTTCATGTATTTGGTTTTGTCGTGAATCATCTGGAAGTAGCGGGAAGGTTCTGTCAAATATTCCGTCTTGGGTAAACACGGTCGTTGTGCCATTTTACCCCACAAGCAATTTAACATCACTTTGGCAAACGATCGCCTGCCTTCGTTTTTCTCGATGTGGTCTAAAGTGATGCCTTCTTGTTCCCGGTATTTCTCTTTGAATTGTATTTGGTCTTCGGGAGTGTGACACCAGGAAGGATAGCCGCTGGCTTCTTGCTTCAGTTTCAAAAAGGCATCCACGTAGTCGGCGAAAATGCCTTTCTGAGTAGGGTCACCCTTGTGGTATTGTTGTGTCTTGGGAAAGTGGCAAATTTCGTACACTTCTAACAGTTGGTATCCCATGTCCAGAGCTTTGAACAATTCTACGCTGACCCAGGTTCCCGTCAAGGCACGTTCTTCCTGGGTGTGCTGACAAGGTTGGTCTTGGTTGCACGTTTCGGCACAAGTACGGCACAAGGGAAACATCAGTTTGCCTTGACAATGGTGAGGTAAGACGGGATGGTATAGGTTCGTGGGAGGCAAAACTTTACACTTGATCAAGCCTTCGTATTGTCGAATGTTTTTCAGGTCAATGTGTTCCGTTAACAATTGCGGGTGCCCTACAGGAAAGCGACAATATTTGCACACGTAGGGATACAGTGAACACACGTCCAAGTATTTGATTTCTTCTCCTTTCTCTTCGTCGGCTTGGTACAGCAAACAGGTGGCATTGGTCCTTCCTCCGTACAAACTATCCCTCGGGTTCAGCGGGTCCATGAACTGGTAACTTTCCACGAGGCGTTTAAACTCGGGATCGGTTTTCATACGGTGATCGTACTCGTGTTCCCACATTTCCACCACTTGGTATCCTTCCTGTTCCAACTTTAGGCGTCGCTGACAAGTGTCCTGGTACAAGTCTTCCATGGTTCGTTGTAAAAACTGATTTTTAGTGCTACGATCAGGGTAACAGACGGGACATCCGTGAAATAAGCAACCGTTAAACTCGTACACGATCTTGGGGTTTTCTAAGTCCCAGCCATCGACCGAATACGTTCCGATGGTCTTTTCGCCTCCTCCGTTGCGGGCATGCTGAATCCACTTGTCTTCCTTGTCGCACAAGTAATGTAACCAACGTAGGGCTTTGACCGAGTATTGACGTTTGACAAAGTGGGTCGTTTGAGGACTGATGACAGCCACGGTCTTTTCAGGCATGAATCGTTGTCGATACACTAAGGAACACGCTTTGGCAATGGTGCAAGCTTCTTTCAAAGGATCGACCCCTCCGTGTTCCATGAACAGTTCTCGAAATTTTCCACAGCAACGCCGTAAAATGTCCACGTCGGAACGACAATACTTCAGCATTTCTTCCTGAAAGTCGAAAGGGTCCGAGGCGTGAATCTGGTACCAAGCGTAGAAAGCTTCTCGTTGTTCGGTACGCATGTTGTCGGGGTCGTAATAGTGAGCCTCGGGCAAATGGGGTAGAACGGCGTGTTGATTGGCTTCCGTATTGAAAAAGTGTGGAAAGTACCCTTTAGCCATTTCTGTCATTCCAAACGTTTTAGGCATTCGACTCAAAGGCATGGCCAAATAGCTCATCGAATCTTTAAACTGCACTTGTCCCACTTGCATGAAAATGATTTTGGCTCCGTTCAAAGTCACTTTAGGACGCTCGGTGCCTTGTTCCGTATAGTACCTCAAAAGAAACTGTCCATCGTATCCGGAGAAATTGTGAGCCATCACCGTGGCATGGCGATGACAATCTCCGTAACGTTCGATGTCCTCTTGGCTCCACGTCTTGTCGACGGGGTCTAAGACCCATTGGGCAAAATCAGCTAACGTGTTTGGTCCCCGAAAGATTTTTTCACGCCCTCCGGGAATCTTGCTGCAGTGAGGGCAATGACTGAAGATAGGTTCTTGAATGCACTTCTCGCACGCTCGATGAGCCACGCAGAAATTAGGAATGTGAATGCCGGTTTCTTGCATGCATTCGAAATCGAAAAAGATGAAATTGCCTTTCTTCTTGTGACCGTCCTCTTTCTCTGGTGGGGGTTGGTATTTCTGCACGTAACATTCGTGTTCCAAGTCCACGATGTGGTGACAAATGTGACATTTTTTCTTTCCTGAACATACGTGTGCCTTGGTATTATTGGTACGTATGCCTTGTCCACACGTAGGGCACAATCTCAGCAGTTGACAAGCGCATTTCTTCTGTGAACCTTGCGTCTTCAAATGTTGTTGGTAACAGGTAGGGCTGACAAACGTGCGCAGACAAGTGGAACAAGGCACTGGTTCTTCGCTCAGACAGGGTGGAGAGGCCAAACATCCTGAGCATTTCCATCCACAATGTTTGTGTTGCTCTCGATTATTATAACCATAGTCACATTTCTCACAATAATAAACATATCGCAGGAATCCAGTGATACTGGTAATGGTATCGAAATGTTCATCGTGATAATAGACATGAATGTATTTTCCGTCCTTAAAGTCTTGGCCTCGAAACAACAGAGGTCCGCGCACTTCTTGAGGGTGCACTTTCAAGGTGTAGCGTGGAGCTAGGGCATCTTGCAATTTTTGCATCTCGGGAATGCCGCAGGGTGTGTCTTTGGACAGTCCGACTTGTTGTAACAGGAGTTCTGCTTCATTTCGTTGTTTGGCTCGGTCGGAACGTTGAATAGTTTTCCAGGTTCTTTTCCATTCTACCGTGTCGTTCTTGTTGGCATAGGTTCGTCCCACCACGATGGCACGGGCTAAACACATCTGGTCATGAGGGTTGTGAATTAGGACGAGACTTGTTTTGGTGTTGCGAAGGTCGTCCACCAATAACATCTTTTTGCGTCCTGTCCCTTGAGGAGGAGAGACGTGGGTCATGTCCAGTGTGGCTTTACCATCGGTGATGTCAAACTGATCATTAGATTGTTGTACGTGTTGAACCTTGTCCATAACTTTGGAAGCAGTCAATTCTGCAGGGGTGCTAAACTCGATCCAAACAGGGGATTTCAAACCGTCGTGTTGTATGGAAAGTCTCAAGCGATCGTCTTCTTTGGGTTGACATTGTCGCTTGAGTGCAGTGAGCAAAGAATCCCACACCTCAGTGATGAACACTTCTGCTTTCTCTAACGGCACTTCAGCCTTGAAATCTTTAAACTTCACCGTGTATTTGTAAGCCGTAGTTCTAAATTTTCTAGAGGAGCGCTTTTCCGTCTCTCGAATGGAATAGTAATTTTCAGGGTTAACTAAGGGTGATGAACTTGGTTTAGAGGGTTCGGATTCTGGTTCACTCATGTCCTCTTCAAAATCACTGGCATGAATTTGTGCCAAGATTTCAGCCCTGGTACGAGGCGATAGATCACGTTTCTGCCTCTTACTTTCTTCTTCTTCTTTCTTCTCGAATGAATGGGATCGTTTCATCTTGAAAGCAAAAAGTCAAATGACTCAAGTTCAAACACCATAAACTACTTTATAGTCATGGCAGACCAGCGTATATAAAAAGGGTGTGTGTCTTGTCCTTTCACTATTCATTTCACTCTCAAGCCGAGCACAACGATGGAAGAGACTAACCAGATGGAACGTTTCGTCAGAGCTTTGCGAGGGGTCATTAGAAAATTCTCTTCAGACCAGCCTACGGACTACTCTCCTTCCTTTAGAGATAAAAGTCAAGATACTTGCTATATCTGTCAGAAGAAAGGGCATTGGTCTTCAGAGTGTCCAGACCGTCAAAAAAGAAAAAAAACAGGGGATAAAAGTCAAGATACCTGTTATTATTGTAAAGAAAAAGGACATTGGTCTCCAGATTGCCCCAAAAAGAAACAAGAGGAGTCAGAAGAAAAGAGGAATTCTTCAGAAGAAGAGAGGGATTCTTCAGAGGAAGAGAGGGATTATTCTGAGGAAGAAAGAAGACAGGTGAAGAAAAAGAAACAGGAGAAAAAAAGAAGAAGGGAAGAAAGCGAGGAGGAAGAAGAGGAAAAGAGTGTAACGGTGAAGAAATTCAAAAAACCGAGAGACTAAACAAGGAGAAAAGAAGAAATTAATGAACTTTTCTTTATTAAAGTGTTGTGTTATAAATTGTGAATTGGATTGTAAAAAATGGAGAAAAGAATAAATGAATGATACAAGGTAAGTGTCTTTGAGTTGTGATTTTAAAATAAGAAGCTACACTCACGCACTCATACACAGACGCGTACTAAAAGGGTAACATGGGTGAGTTTTTTTTGAGTTATTGGCAAATTGAAATTGTATTTCTTTTCGAGAAATGTGGGTGGCCCTGAAAAGGGCCTTTTTTCTTCATGGTGTAGGGGTGAGTTTAAGCAATCAATTTTAACTGCCTTAAGCCTTTGCCACGGCCAAGGCCTACTTCTGGACTGCGTAATGTTGATGATGATAATGATTGGGTTGAAATCACTAAGGGTGGTACGGTAGGCTTAGTCACAGGGTTGACATGTTTGGCTCGGGAAGGTCGTATTCTCTTCGGTCGTGATAAAGAAGTCTGATACATTTGTTTCAGACTTCTTAACTCCGCTAAAATGTCCAACAGTACCGTGACCGTTTGATTTTCACCCTCTTGTTTCTTTGCTGCTACTTCTTCTTGCTGTTGCTGCTGTTGTTTTTTTCTTACCTCTTCTTCTTGTTGCTGTTGCTGTAGGAGAAAAGCTTGTTCCGCTTCCTTTTGTCGTTGTATAAATTTCTCCAATTCTTCTTTCTGTCTCTGTCTAAAATTTTCCACTTGCGGTAATGAAGAAGGTAACGCAGGTTCCGGAACAAATTCTTGCGAGGAGAGAAAATCCACAAAATCCCAATTCACCTCTTCTGAAAGTAAGTCCGAGTTCCCTTGGGCAGTCTCCCCTGCTGGTGCACCCCAATGGATCGTTTTCTGAGTTTCCGTCATGTTGAATGACTGTCGCATAGATTGACTGCACACAAGCGCTAGCAGATCTATATTGACTACGTGACGTCACAGACTGCTCTCTTCGGATTGGATGCGGCTGGCTGAATTTTGTAACGCGTGTTTGGATTGGTGAATGAACTCAATCCGTTTCAATCCTACCTGTACCTATAAATAAGCGCCGTTGACTGCATTGATTCACCTGTTCTCGTCGCTTCAAGATGTGGACCACAGTTGAGTCATCCACCCTTGTGTCTTCCATGATGTTTCGGACAGACTTGCTCATGTATGTCCGATCGAAGTGGACCGTTGTCCACAGGACAAACACCAGCCTGTGGATACGTAGGATCTACGTTGAAAGACAAGGATGCCTAAAAAGAGTGCTGATGTACGGACCAACAGTGAGACGTAGCCTAAGAACAAGAAGAAGACCAATGCGGTGCCATTTATGTTAATGAATACATTAACATAAAACCCAAAGGCCCTTTTCAGGGCCAGCCATATTTCTCGAAAAGAGATAGTCTTTGAATTGCCTACCCCTTTTTTAAAAAAAATTTTAAAAAATTTTTTTTAAAAAAAATTTAAAAAAAAAAAATCCCATGTTCAATTTCCCTTGTCGCTAGAGTGACCCAGGGTTTTTTCCCATGTTAATTCCCCTTGTCGCTAGAGTGACCCAAGGTTTTTTCCCATGTTAATTCCCCTTGTCGCTAGAGTGACCCACGATTTTTCTCCATGTTAAATTTCCATTGTCGCTAGAGTGACCCAGGGGTCTCTGTAATGCTAATTCCCATTGTCGCTAGGGTGACCCCTTTCACTACTGATTTGTCATCCAAAGAATGTAATAGAGCATTTATTTTGAGACAAATAAAGGTAATATATTCGACGTAAAAATTGCAGTAACACAATCTAACTTTTTCAATAGGAAAATATAATGGCATTTAGCTTTCTAAAAGGTAAACATCCCACGTAAAAGGCTCAACGTTGTTTCCCAGTGGATATTGTCAAAGAGAAGCATCAGCTCATAGCAACTGTCTACAACAAAAACTTCCCTCTTACGTTACAAAGTATTCGCAAAATTAAGGAAACTATATAAGTAAAACATAATGCTGAGAATAATTTAAAACATTCTGCAGTACAGTTCTAACGTGTATAATGTTAGCAAATGCCACGATTCTAATGTGTATAATTATTACAAATCATGTAGTTCTAATTTGTAGAATGATTATGAACACTGCAGTTCTAACGTGTAGAATGTTTACAAAACCCCGGTTCTCATAAGTAGAAGTATTAAGAAGACGACGTTTCCAACGTGTATAATAATTACAAACTCTGCACTTCTAATGTGCAGGATGACTAGAACACTGCAGTTCTATTGTTTGGAATGATTACATAGACAGTTGTCTTTCAGCTTGAATGATTGCATATCCTGCAGTTATAAAGTGTAAAATAATTACAAAACAAAACAATTCTAACGCGTGGGGTAATTACGAAACAAAACAGTTCTAATGTGTAGAAATATAACGAAATAGTGCAGTTCGAACGTGTAGAATGATTACAAAACACAACAGTTCCAACGTGTAGAATAATTACGAAACAAAACAGTTCTAACTTGTAGACTGATAACGAAACAAAACAGTTCTAACGTGTAGAATGATTATAAAACACATCAGTTCTAATGTGTAGAATGATTGCAAAACACGGCAGTTCTAATATATATATATATATATATATATATATATATATATATATATATATATATATATATATATATATATATATATATATATATATATAATGATAACGAAACAAAACATTTCTAATATGTAGAATAATTGTGTAACATAGCGGTTCTAATATGTAGGATATTTACAAAACACAACAGTCCTAACGTGTAGAATAATTACGAAACAAAGCAGTTCTAAAGTGTAGAATGATACCGAAACAAAGCCGTTCTAACGTGTAGAATGATTATAAAACACAACAATTCTAACGTGTAGAATAATTACGAAACAAAGCAGTTCTATTGTGGATAATGATTACAAAACAAACCAGTTCTAGTGTGTAGAATGATTACGAAACACAGTAGTTCTAATGTGTATAACGATAACGAAACAAAGCAGTCCTAATATGTAGAATAACTACGTAACACAATAGTTCTAAAGTGTAGGATGGTTACGAAACAATGCAGGTCTAATGTGTAGGATGATTACGAACACTTCGGTTCTAGTGTCTAGACTGATGATGTACACTGCAGTTCTAATGTGTAGGATGATTTCGAACACTACGTTTCAGATGTGTAGAATAGTTACGAGTACTGCACTTCTAATATGTAGTTCTATACTAGTGACATCAAATAATTTGCACCTGCCTGAATTTTGAAGGATGTTTAAGATTTGGTTAATCATATTTTTGTTTAAAGATCATAAAAGTTAAACAAACACTGTTGGGTATATAAATGTCAGTAAGTTTGCAAGAAATAGTATCCGAAATAAGTATACATGTGTGACGTACCATTTAAAAAAAATGATGGAATGGTTTGGAGTTGTGTGCATGGTCCATTGTGTTTGTACTCAATACCTTAGGACATGGTATGCGAGTGTATTTGATATACAGTTAAAATACCAACAGGAAAGGTGATCAAAAATTACTTTTGGCCGTCCAATAAAACAAAATTCTCAAGCAAACAAGCGACCCAGAGACATAAAGTCAATATTCCAATAAAGCAACACATTTCTTCATGCATATTACACAGTTCTAAATGCGGACATTCGAGCTGAAACACAAAAGAGGCATCGTGGATAATTTATTTATAGAAGTTAAACTCTTGGGTATTCCCCTAAAATATTTACCCGATTTTTCATCATGATAATACAGTCCAAACTATTTCAAGCATTCGGAATCACTTTGTATCGTATCCACAAATATATCTTAGTTCCAATCAAGTAAGATGTTACGGATACAAGTACTTCCTGTATTGACATGATTTTATCAGTTGCGACTGAAACAATGAAAAGGATTTTTCTCCATTCAGCGATTTTGGGACATTTCAATTCTTGATGAAATCACTAGTAAATGTAAACATTCTTCGAAGTTTGATTTAAAGTACAAGCACGTAAGTCTTACATTCTCCATTATTCCAGGCATTTAGATATCCAATAATGTTAACATAAATATTAAATGTGTAAAACTGAGTACTTTGATGATCTGTAACAATAACATTACTTGTCATACATTTATTCAAAAATGCCGACACAGTGTTTGTTGTGCTTGATTCAATAACAAGCAAATTCGATGAATTTGTTTCCCAGATTAACATGCTAAAGTTACATATATGTACACCAAGTTGCCTCTCCCGAAGGTGATACAACTCCAAACGTTAACAAAACTGAAATGGAAAATATAGCATTTACAGCCGTGATCTTGACACCGAAAATATGACCCTCCAATGTGGTACGCGATATACGTTATGATACTGTTTCACGATACCAAAATTGCATTCCTTAATAACACACAGCTTTAAAAGGTATATAGTTTAAAGGGAATATGTGATGGAACACGTGAAACATTGAGCGGTGACCTTGACATTGGACCACTAATTTGGTACACGATGCACCTTCTAGTAATCTTGTGTACGTATACCTGAGTTTCATCTCTTAATTTCAAATACTGATTAAAAAAATTAACGGAAACGAAAATGTTATTCCTGATATCCGTTTTCTTTGAATCACATACTGAATAGGAGAGAAATATGATGGAAAGGATACATCATCCTTTCATATTACCGCTGAGTATGGAAGCTTCAATTAAAATAAGTCTTTTCCATAATTCATGACAGACTTTGAAATATGTGAAATGCTGGGACGTTTTACATTAAAACAGGCAATTACTACTCGTAGGTAAAGCGATCTGTATTGATATAAAAATTATTGAATTATTATTTCTAACTAGTTAAGATTTAGCCTGAATGATTTTATTTCAATTAGTTTTCTTCTCTTGTTTCTTGAAAATTTAACGTTTTTATTAATATGTTATTTTATATCGTCGTTGTAAATTGTACAATTTATGACTTGTAGTGGTGAGCGTTCACAGTACTGATTAATTTCAGGTTTTGATTTTGATGTAACTATGGTGACGGATGATATGTATAGAATTTGATGTAACTATGGTGACGGATGATATGTATAGAATTTGACGTAACTATGGGGGTTGATGATATGTGTAGATTTTGATCAAACAATGGAGATGGATTATATATATATATATATATATATATATATATATATATATATATATATATATATATATATATATATATATATATATATATATATATATATATATATATATATATTGGTTAGTGTAACGACTGAGGTTTGCTGATATTTTCCTTAAACGATATTCATAATGATTCAATGTGGAAAATCATAATGACTTCATGACAATTCATTTTCAAACCCCAATTATTGCAATTTCTAAAAAAGCCCAAAGCTTAACTTAAGAGGCTATCAAAGCGCGTACTTTAATGCAACTGTATTATATCAGAGACATATATAACAGAGATTTGCAACTCACCCACCGTCCTGGTAATTGCTCGTGTGTGCTTGTGCAGTGGCTGTCAAGTCAATGCAGTCAGGGATGTTGTTGTTGTTCTAGGGTTTAACGTCATTTTTCAGCACAAGATAGGCTATAAATGGCGGCCAGTATAACTGGTGGAGGAAGAACCCTGGAAAACCCAGGGAAGAACCACCGACCCACGAGAAGCTACTGGCAGGCTTTCCCACATACCCACTCTAGCCGAGCCTTGGACTCGAACCCACGCAGACAGAGGTGAGATGGCAGTGATCCGGAACGGTGAGCGCTTTAGACTACTCGGCCACTCGGGGCCTCAGTCAGGGATGTAAACTACCAGTAATTGTATGCACTTTGCACTGTAGGGTAGTAAATACGTGATGATACCGGATGTTTTGAGCGAGAATTGTAACAACAACGAGTTTTTGTTATCAATCAAACATTTGTGATGACATTTCGACAATAACGTAAAGCCAGTTTGTAGGATACATTGTTTCATTGTTCAAACATCGGCATCATATATTTCATTATCAGCATACAGAGAAGTGAGGTCTTCTTTAGTTACACCACATATGGCATAACGGTACCAATTGCGCAAGTCCAGGTGGGCGGAGCTTAAGGTGTATGGAACATTGTATTCAGAATTAAAGAACAACTCTAGCTGTGATTGGTGCATTATGTAAGAGTTGTACTTTCTGTTTGGCTTAAAAAAAATGTTGAGCCTCTTGGCAACATGTGAGTTTGTGTTAATTTCTATCTAGATCATATTTTGTATTTTTTATGATTTTTTTAAAATATGGTACACATGGCTGAAAATGTGCTTGTTGTGACTAGATAACTCTAACCACTGTCTAGTTCCAGTAGAGTTATCTCTCTTAAATGCAATGGAGTACCTGGTTATGTCATTGTCAAATTGACAATCTAGCATTGTTCTATATGGCAGTGTGTGACATGCATGCCCAAGTAGGACAGAAAGTATACTTATTTCACAGAACATTAGCATTGAGGTATATGGAGAAACAATTGGTCCCGTGATACCATATGCCTTAATTGAATGGAAGTTGAAGAAATGCCTAAAATAGTGCAACTTGTATGTAGGTGACATTTGCTACAACAAAACAGGTACAAGTTATTTCAAAGATAAAATTGTATGCACGTTTATAGCCCTTGGATATAGCCCTTAAAATTAAAATTTGCTTTCGTACAGAATGTGCACGCAGCAGAAAACTTAATTAGCTTTTGAAATGACACAGTGTTTTACTTATTTTAATGCAAGATGAATTAATGCATAAAAAGTAAACAGAGGTATTACCAGCCAATTTGACTATCAATGTCACAACCAAATCTTGGACTCATTACTTACATATTGTAATTCTTTTGTCATAAAATGTCAAAGAAAAGATACAAAAGATAACATCATTTTTGTTTTCGTGTTAAATATCGATGACATATCCAAGATATATCACAGAATAATAAAATGAAACTGAAATTTAAGACGCACTATGAAAAACGTATGTTCTTACGTTAGATTCAAAATATAGCTGCCCAGTAGTGCTCTAGATTAAACACGCAACGTCTCTTGACGGAACTGAGATCCTATGATAAAAAGCGACCTGGCTTTGAGTATCCACACACAATTAGGACAGTTTGTATGGGTACACCTGACATTGTTTTGAAGTTTATACAAGTTCTTCAGAAAACTAGTGTTAAGTAATATGAAAATTAAAACATTTTGTTTCCGTTTAGATGATAAACCTAATCCTCGAAAAGATGAAATCTTTATAATTTAAACGACATAAAAGAAATAGTTTGAAACTTTTGCAGCTTCGCTTTACAATTTTCACATACGGCATTGAGTTGAAAATGAAATATACAATTGACGGCAATCATATTTTTGTCACTATGGAATTTTTGAGGAAGTTTTCGAAAGTGCAATTGGGAATTATAATTTAAATTTTTATAATTGCGATGAAAACAATGATTATTAGAAGTTTTGTATTGTGTAAATAACAACTGTATGCCTTTAATTAAGTCTGTTATTGTTAGAACTGTATTAGTGTAAAACAAAACTTCAGTAGAGATTAATATTGCCCTTACGTACTGTAGCATTATTGTATACTGTATTTAATATAGAAAAGGTAGCAAATATACAACGGACATCAAGAAAATGATTTACGCTAACTTTCTCAAGCGCTGACATAAAGAAAGCATAATGACATAAATGAATACAGAGTCGAAGTTCGGCACTGTAGGCAATTTTTGACGAGGCAAATTATTTTTGGAAGCGGAGTGCAAAATGGAGGGCTCTTCGTGGCTATTTTGAAGCTAGAGAAGCCAACCGCGCTCCAAGAACACATAAGTTGAAGCTGAATGTTATAACCCATGACCTATTAAGGACAAGGCAAATGTTTGTCAGTAATGGAAAAACTATAGACACACTCCACTCTTAGCAGCCTTGTCAGAACTGATGCGTTGCAGACTTCAGGTTAGTCTTACTTTAGAGATTTTTCATAAGTGTCTTAATACATTGAAAAGAAACATATTTAGCAAATATTTCACTTACATTTAAAGCGTCTGCAATATTTTACTATTTTTATGCAATATTAAATTTTTAATTATAGTGTGTCATGGGTTATTTAAAGTTTGTTTAGAATTTGCTATTACATGTATAGGATTCACTTTTGAAAATATGGCCTGTTACCAACTTACAGAAAATACTATTTTATGTGTTTTGTTTAGAATAGACATTCGATAAAATGCGTCCATTAAAAATTGCTTTGGTTTTACTTGTAACATTTAATTTGTAGGCATTTTTTGATTATTGGTAATTTATTCGGCATTTAATTCCATAATACATAAATTACAGAATGCGAGAAGTTGTTAAGTGTTAAATAAATATAACAATTTTATGATATGTCTTAAATATATACTTTGATTTGTGTGTAATTTATCTATATCGAGTGATGTTAAGTTCAATAAAATTGCTGAGTTGCAGACTTCAGGTTCGGACTTCCTCTTTCCAGTTCGAACCCAGTACCTCTTCGCACATTCTGGCGATGTAACATTATATCACAAGATTGACGCAAATGGAGGCCAGAATGTCTGAATCTCTCTATATTGTGTTTGACAAAAGAACTATATTCACTAAAGTAACCAAAACAATGGGCAAAGGGACCCATTCTACAAATTCTTCCAGTAAAATATTTATGATGTCTGCGTTAAGTATGTGATCATTATTTCTACTGGATGTCTCGAGTAATCAGAAGCGCCAAGTGCTTGTCCCCATCTAGAATACACAAAAGTGAAATTGATATGATATTTAGGATGATACAGAAATAACAGTACTAGCTTCTTGACCTTGATCGTATAGATCAGCTATTAAAGATTAAAATGAAAAGATGCATGTAACTTTACACAACTGACGTGTGCTGGTATATGCGATGAAAGAGTGTTATATATTCCGTCTCGTGGATGAACGACCCCATTGCCGATTGCAAGATGAATATTCTGTGCAGATTATAAATGGGGGAAATAATAACACGGTTTAACCATTATCTGGACGTACTATGTAAGATATTTTACTTTGGTCTTTTGGGGGTCAGAGTGGGGGTATATAATATGAGGTACCGTAGCTGACAAAATGTGGTCCCTTGATAAAGTTGCACTTGAAAAACTTGAAAAATCAATGTCGTATGTCCAGTATTATAATTTACATGATACGAACTATGATATCGAAAATGCATTTTATATTTCGTGTTTTGCAATTTCATCTGTTGAATTACATAGTGGTGGTTGATGTTCCATGTACTGTGTCGAATGTTTTGATTTTATCTGTTTAATTACACAGCAATGATTGAAATTTAAACGTTGTGTATCCAGAATACCTGTCTCAGACGTTAAGTCAAAATGTTTGCATTGAAAGTTCCATTTCATATGTCTAGGTTTTAGACTTTCGCTGATAAATAACAAAGCGGTATTTGAAAGTCCGATTTCCTATGTCGAGAAATTCTCATTAGTATGCAGGGCCGTACGAAGAAAAAAAATTCTTTAATAAAATTAGAAAGGGTTGTAGGGCCAGGGCCCCGGGGATTTATCCCCGGTTACTCCCCTTGTTGGCCCTGCGAGTAGGGAATACATTGTTTAACGGGTACTCCTGGATTTATTCTTGCACATGTTTATTCTTTGTGATGTTGATTACATTCCAGGTATTTTGAAATGTTTTCATGGAATGACTATCTGATCTATGATCGGGCCGAATATCCCCACCTCCCATCCTGCCAGATCAAGGTCTCCAATGAATTTTATTATGTGCATAATGTTTATAATTTTGTTAATAATTTTATATCTGAAATCCTTATAATGATAGCGACTATAAAATCATTTGGATACGATATTAGCAATAACTTGGCATGATTCAAAAGAGGCTGGAAACCTCCTAGGACTTTCCCATGGTATAGCTGGAATCAAGCTGCCGTCAAGCAACAGCTTCACGTTAGCGCAGTTGTGAGTGAATTTTCTTAGACAGTATTGTGACAGTTACGTATACTAACTGATTAAATACTATTTAAATAGCAATTTTTGAGTAATATGAAGTACGTAGAGTTTCTCATTATGAAATATGAACGCTCAAATATATTCGCATGTAGCCTAACGAATCGAAAGTCTCCATGTTAAACATAACGCTCTGTAGAGATCAACAGATCCCGAGAAGAATTACAGTGTCCTAAATTTGCATAATTATATGCAATATTGTGTCCATCTAAGTTAATGACGTAGAACACAACCACTCTACCAAACTGTGCAACATGTCAAGAAAGGAGAATACGATATTCTTCTCTTTCTGATCCCTTATGGCTTTCCTAATTACATTTTTATTTTGAGAGAAATGTTTAAATTTGTTTAAAACTACTTTTTATAGTTATATTTTAAAAAAGGCTTTGTTGTAAGAAAATGAATTAAATCGACGTACTTTGTACAGTAGTGCACCAAATCCTGATACTCGTTGTTTCAGCTTCCTACATAAGTATGTACAGTTTGTAAAACAAAACAACAATACAGATCGGAAGTAGGTGTGTTTGACAAATAAATATTTCAATATCAAAAGAAAGATATATATATATATATATATATATATATATATATATATATATATATATATATATATATATATATATATATATATATGTGTGTGTGTGTGTGTGTGTGTGATTTGGATTTGTAACGTAGCTTTAATAATTATAAAGTCATATCGCTACGATGTCTGTAGTGTGACAGTTTATAGTAACGTCTAGCACTGGGGCATCGTGCCTCAGACAGGTAGCATGATGTCCCACCCAGTCACATTATCCTGACACCAGGCCGACCAGTCCTAACACTAACCTTTTAAAGCTGAGCGACAAGCAAGGCAACTGTTAGTACCATTTTTGTAAGTGTTTGGTATGACTCAGACGGGGGTCGAACCCACTACCTCCCGCATTCGAGGTGGACTCTCTAACCACTAGGCCCACCGGAGCGGAGACACCTGGCATTGAGGTACAGTTTGACTGGGAGTAAGAAAAGAGCTGAAGTATTAATATTGAGACTGGAGTAGGACATCCGGGTCCAAAACGTCCATTAAGTCATATTTTTGGGTTGTTAATTACTTTCCATTACTACTGTTGTCATAAAAGATTGAAAGTAATGAAATATATTTACTTATAAAAATTAATTACCAAGACAACGGACCCACATTAGTAATTATAATGTGTAGTAGAGAAGATACACGCTCTATAATAAACTCAGATGTGGAAACTTTGTTATTACCCAGACTTGAGAAACCAGCTCACTCTTGAACTCAAGTCCAGAGCGACATTTAAGAGGGAGAGGAAGAAGAAGGACAAGTCATGGGCGGTAATAAGACCTGGAGGAGGAGGAATACAACCTTAAGAAAACATAGTTGACCACACTCTCCACATACTTAAACAGAGCAGACAAGAATAGGGGTAATAGATAGTTATCATACAAAAGCAAGTGTTGATATATAGTGAAACATTTTGATAATTGGCACACATTCCAATACGTTATTAATGTTTTGCACAAGTTATTGAATGCATACTTTCATTGTAGGACTAATTATTTTGCCAAAATGTGTATGTTTAAAATGCTTTACGTTTGTAGCTACTCCGCTTCACCCCACACCCATATATAAAGGAAGACCATAGACACATATACCGTAGAAAATACAAAGGCCACGTCATTCATATGGATGCCTTTTCTGACAGCAAATATAATACATGTCAGCTATTTTGTCTCCATCATGGAATACTAACATTTTATAAGGTGCAAAAACGGTTTTGTTTCAAGCGTGGAATTAATGTATTTAATGATCTAGGGCTAATGGATTAACAATGCAAACAACCATACTTATCAAAATATATGAAATGATGTAAATAAATGCTTGTGGTAGAATATTAATTTCGTGTGATCGTCTAACTATAAACGTGATAAAATTATTTCGCGTACATGTACGAGGTGTTATATAATTTTTACATACCAGCCATGGTTATACCTGATAACGATCTTAGTCGTTCACGTTTTTCTTTTTATTGTAGGAACTAATGTTTTAAGGCGTTGTAGAACATTTATGATATGTCTTCGTACACTTTTGAAATTATACCCTCAGTAAATAAAGCTGCCTTGGATGCATTAGATCCAAAGCTATTTAAAGTCAAAGTTTGTGGGGAAACAGTTATTATCCATGAAACTATATGAAACCATCACTGTAAATGGAATTGCTAGGAATGTAGATAGTAATATTTTTTAATGTGGTAATCTACACTGCATTCGATGCTTCGAATCACACTATATATCACAAACAAGTGAAAAGTTCTCATGTCAGTTATACAGTCAAAGCCCCACTTAGGATGTGCAAGGGTAATTGATAATCTGGCATTTCGCATTCCTAGTCATCCCTGTAATGAAGAATCTGACAGCATCCCAGGTGTCAAAAGATAGATACCACAAGATTATCACAGGCACGAGTCTTTCGTTTTAATCAGGTGTTGGGAAACTGAAAGCATATCTTTGCTACTAGTTACAGCGATCCTGAGAAAACTGACTTAGTTCATCATACAATACCTACCCAAGGTGACATCACATATAAGGAACAGTATAGGATAATTCCTCCAGGCATACACGAAGAAGTGAGGCAGCACGTTAAAGAAGTTCTATCTGCTG
Organism: Sinohyriopsis cumingii; assembly: GCA_028554795.2. Classification (NCBI taxonomy): domain Eukaryota; kingdom Metazoa; phylum Mollusca; class Bivalvia; order Unionida; family Unionidae; genus Sinohyriopsis; species Sinohyriopsis cumingii. The sequence continues at coordinate 75,220,206 of CM068828.1, forward strand.
GTATCATTTGTGAATCTGAGTCACCTTATTCCTCACATGTAATACTTGTTTGAAAGTCCAATGGTGCAATTTTGATTTATAATGATAGAGAATGTTAAATAACAAAACTCGGAAGTAAGCATACATGCTACCTACGTATGCCGACCCCCTCCCCATCATATATATATATATATATATATATATATATATATATATATATATATATATATATATATATAGGCTTCTTCTGGATTCTTCCGTTAGCTCGATTTACATCAGCATATTGGCACATTGAGGTACCAAAACAAGATAAGCCCAAGACAGCTTTTAGCGTAGGAGATCTAGACCTTTATGAGTGGAACAGGATGGGTTATGGTCGCGGCAACCTTCAAAGGTTAATGGAGTAGTGTATGGGTGATATGCACCTAAAGGAGTGACTGATATTCCTTGACGAAAGCTTAATTTTTTCCCAGCCTGTTGAAAAATACTTGCAAGGAATTGAATACGGATTTTGACCTAAGTCTTTTATTCCTATGGTCAGTTCACACATGATATGGTAAATTTAAACGTTCATACTTTATATAATCTAATACGAACGCGTTATCTATGTGTACTCAAACATTAAGACTTAATGTATGCTTCACGGGGAATAGGAAATTGTACTGGACGCATACTAGTTAAGCGAGCCTCCTTTTCGAGGATAGGAGAGGATAGTGGCTTGATTTAAACTCAGTCTGACTCGTATCAGAATTCACTGACTAGCTTTGAAAGTCTTTTATGTATATTTAAAATTTACGTGTGAATCTATTTATATGTACCGTGGAGAATATAAAGAGAGGCAGTCACTAATGTTATTACAGAGTAATGCACAGATCCGATTTCTATATTGTATCATGAGGTATTTTTATTTGAATTTGGATATCGGTTGATTCAAACGTTACCTATCGCCCAGACTGATCCACAAAGGCACTGGATAAAAACGAAATGAGGAAGTAGAACATCGTGTTTTCTGCGAAAAGGACTCTTAATATAATAATGTCGTGACCCATGAATATTAATGTGAATATTTGTAGTTATATACAGTAAAACATGCATTAGTAGACACCTTCATAGAAAGTGAAACTACAGAAATAAAGTAGTACATACGAAAACTTTTGTTGTTGTTGTTGTTGTTGTTGTTGTGGGGTTTAAAGCCATTTTTCAGCAAACCATCGGCTATACATGGCGGCCAGTATTAATGGTGGAGGAAGAACCAGAGGAAACCCCCCGGAAAGAACCACCGTCCCACGAGAAGCTACTGGCAAGCTTTCTCACATACACACATTAGACCACTCGGCCACATGGGGCCCCAGAAACCTTTGATAAAGTTTCCCTTATTTAATACATGCCGTCCACAATGGGCACTGTTTCTATTCCCTTGATATGCATACAAGGAATTCAAAGTACTAACTTAAAAGAAGTAGATTTGTCTTCTATCGTATTATTTTCTATCCTGGTCTGAAAAATCAATGCAAGCTGTAATGATAGAAGCGTTTCCTAACACTCCAATTTTCTGCTATTTGATATTTAAGATGATTCAGTTATATATAAAATAATCTATGATCCCACAACTTTGAATGTGTAAAGATACTTTTAATTTGTAAAGATGCTGTGCAAGGAACAAGAATGAATGAGAAATGGAAAACTAAACAAAATATCGAAAATGCATGACAACAATGAAAACCATCTTGTAACTTTCATGATTTACTTAATGTATACAGTTTGTGAATTGACCAACAAGTAATTGACTTCAAATTAAAGCAATTAACATTGATCTTTATTCTTGTCCCGCTACTAACATTAACACTCCAGTCAGCAGAGCTGTTGCACATGCATCTAAGAGACGACAAAATGGTACACTGGAACAACTATGTGATAACTACACTTTAAGGTTTGAATGGACGAATCTGGTTACTGATAGAGAGCTGTGTGATATGAAATATTTGCACAATCAACGTAATTGCATAGTAAAATGGAAACAACTAGATACGGAATGTTAGTAGTATTATTGGCTTTTAACCGATGAAAATGAACAAACTTTAGTGAAATAAGTTAATAAATTCCATTTTTACATTCAAGTACTAAAATGTGGCCTAGTGGTTAGAGTGTCCGCCTCGGATGCGGGAAGTCGTGGGTTCGATCCCCGGCAGAGTCATACCAAAGACTTATTAAAATGGTACTATCAGTTACATCGCTTGGCGTTCAGCATTAAAATGTTAGTGTTAGAACTGGTCGGCCTGGTGTCAGGATAATGTGACTGCGTGGGACATCATGCTATATGTCTACGGCATGATGACCCAGTGCTAGACATCACAATAAACTGCCACATTTTTAGACATCGTAGCGATATGACTGAAACGTTGTTAAAACTGCTTTAAAAATCCAAATCACATTACATCACATCAAATATTTAATTAAGTTACATTATGGAAAAGAACGGGATCAGCATGTTAATATGACAAGTTATGTTATGAGAGGAGATATATTATGGGAATGAGAGGGACCAGTATGTTAAGATGAAAAGACATGTTTCGATAACGCCCCAATTAGTTATTGATGAGAGACCGAGAGACAGGGAGTAAAATGTTGATTAGGGTGTCTTGATAACTGGAGCCGGGAACGTCAGACAATTTTGACCATATGTTGATTATTGCAGATAAGGATATAGGCCGGACATGCTACTTTCTAGTGGACAAGAATAATTGGAAACGAAATACCAAAATTATCATAATTTTATATCATCTGTGCTTGATTTGAAAGACAAAGATCATGCAAACAAAAGAAACAAAAACGTTTATATTGATGTGAAGGTTGAGGATTCGGTCTAATTTACTTTTCGAAATAGTTGATTCATCTTCTGTCTGTTATAATATTGTGTTACATCTTTGGCCAAACAATGCAAAAAAATGTCATTTTGTCTAACAATAAAAAGGCACCTAGCATCTGGCACTGCCAATGACACCACGCAGCAAAAAACTATTAATGCATGGTTTCATATCTAGGAAACAAAATAGCTGCCACTATGTTTCAAACCTTCTTTTATTTTGTCTTTCAATAACTCTCTGCTATGTCTTGAACCATTGGAATCTAACAAATTCTTTTACTCTATTTTCCATCAACAGAGCAAAAGTTCATCTTCTCATGCATTAATAACGGTAATTGTTGCATTCCCTTCGATGCACACTATATTTATAGCCTGTAGACCTATTGGAAAACGTCTTTGTTAGCATTTAGCTTCAACTCATTTTACTGTTCAATTAATAATGCTCATTTAGATTAAACACGTTCCAACTAAGCTTTAAAATTTGGTTGCATCTGTCTGTCTGCTGATTTCTTTATGTCCTTAATGTATTCGTCAAACCTTCAATATCAAATTTCCTAGATTCTAATTTTGAATCAACGACTTATTCATAATTCGTAGCACTTTCAAATTCTCTTTATTGCTTTGCAGATAAAATAATATTTGCTCAGTTGGTGGTAGATTTCCGCTTTGATTCATTCGTGGTAATAATATATGAAAGTCGCATCCTCGATTGCTAATCAAATAACACATTTGTCTCTATTGTTTACATTTGTATTACCTCAGGATTTCGGTTTGCCGTCTTTGTACAACAGTAGGATATAAAGACTGTTGTAATGGTCTGTCTACATGTTTGTGGTCGTCATTGTAATGGTCTGTTGTAATGGTCAGTATACAGGTTTGTCATTTTGCGGTCGTCATTTATTTCCATATTTTGTCGAGACCAATGACTTGACGTTAAGTAGCAGGAAATCCTTCCCACCTCCAGCACCCCAAAACTTGATTCTAAGGTTCCCTTAAAAAAAAATTATTTAAAGGGAATTTCTCACACCCTCTCTCCTTCACCAACATTTGCGTCGGATGCATGGGCGGTTGCTAATCCTATAAGTTACTTCCATATTATTTTGTAGCTGTAGAGTAAAGCGCTCGATGTTTATTTTGTTTATTTATTATTGGGTATTTGTATTGTTTTCACCTACATCATGATAATATAAAATCTGTTGCATCAACTGATAAATGAGAGATAAATATTTGATACTGTGCAATATAATATTTTATAGCATTTTCTACAAATTATTTATATGCATTCATTAAAGTCGTCGAAATCGGAATTGCAAGTGCCTTATCAAACACATTTATTCATGTATCAGCTTTCATCAATGCTTTTTATTGTACAACATTTTCATAACCGAGTACATTCAAATTTCAGAACAAATCATTTTTACTATCCTTCTGTTCATGTTCGCTCTATTTAAATGGATATATATATATATATATATATATATATATATATATATATATATATATATATATATATATATATATATATATATATATATATATATAATTCGAAAAATAATTAGGTTCCATTGAAGATAAAAATAATATCAGTTTTATTTACCAGAATATTTAAATATATAAAGAAAGAGTTGGAAATTGAGCAGCAAATATCATCTATAACAAGATAGCTGGTTAAATGTAACTTACAAGCAGTAAAAATGACCAAAAGTCCAAAGAAAGTCGTTACAAACTTTATCAATATAATATGAACTAAATATCAAGTTCACTAGAGGTTGTCGGTAGTGCGTGTAACAGGTGGGCACATTTCTAGCAATTAATAGTTTAAATGAACTACATAACGGTAGAAGGAAGATATGAATTGAATCAGAGGTCATTAGATACGTTCTTGGATTTTCCCCATTTAAATTGGGATACTTTTATGAGAACAAAAAAAATTGCTTAATAACATTAAAACACATCAAGTTAAAACGATAATAAAAGCAAAACAAAGCAACTGTTTCCTGGCTGTTTGTAATATGTGTATTTCAACACATGACAATAATGTTGAGCAGAAACATAATTCATTGATTCATGAACATAAAAGAAAAGGTAGTCGGATTGTATCCATTGCTTCTTTATCACAAAAGTAATCATCACGAGAGAGAGAGAGAGAGAGAGAGAGAGAGAGAGAGAGAGAGCGAGAGAGAGAGAGAAGCGCAAGCTTCGTGAATAAGGGTACATCAGGATGAAAAGCAACCCATTTTAATTTTTATTTAGGTATCAAGTTAAATGTATTTAGTTGTACTGTTTCATAGCCGTACAACATAATCTAGAATGTTTTAGTGTTAGCAATGCATGCCTTTAAGAAAAAACCATAATTATTTATAAAGCAGAGCTGCAAAGAACAAATGGAATTCAAGTTCAAACGCAAGAGGGAATTGTTTCCTACAGTTATAGAAAAGGTTCAAGACATGTTACGCTACATGTATGTAGGACAGATGTAATGAATGTATTTGTTATCACCATACGCAAACGTGAGAGTGGCTGAAGTAAAGGGAATAAATAAATCTTTATTGAAGCTTTATAAAGCTGAACGCTTTCAGTGTGTATGTGTGTGTGTTTGTGATTTGGAATTTTTATCGTAGCTTTAACAATTTTTCAGTCATATTGTTACGATGTCTGCAGTGTGGCAGTTTATAGTGATGTCTAGCAGCGGGGCATCATGCCGCAGACATGTAGCATGATGTCCCACCCAGTCACATTATCCTGACACCAGGCCGACCAGTCCTAACACTAACCTCTTAATGCTGAGCGCCAAGCGAGGCAGCTGTTAGTACTATTTTTGTAAGTCTTTGGTATGACTCTGCCGGGGATCGAACCCACGACTTCCCGCATCCGAGGCGGACGCTCTAACCACTAGGCCACCGGAGCGGTTTAACGCTTTGAGAACAAATAAAGTAGCAGGACAACAACCTTACAGTACAAGAGAACATTAACTTAAGCCAAATTCTGACATTACTTGATCATGCAGTAATTTCTTAACGTCTATTTCACTGAAGCACATTGCAGAAATGGAGTAGAATCTCGTCTGAATCTTGAACTGATATTAACTTTACCCGGGGATTTAACAAATAAGCCAAAATATGTCATTATATGGGTCTCCTTCTTGTTCAATTTCGATAGATGGCTATAGCGCCCCTTAACGCTGAGTCCCATAACGATGCTGGGCAGTGGGTGTGATGAGCAGATGATGGTTCGTAGAGGTGCATGTTGGTCGGTAGGTGTAAACGCTGCTTAGTAATATGGTGTGTTGGTCAATAAGTGTGAGATTTGGTCGCGAAGACGGCAACTTTGTCAGTACGTGTGGGTGCAGTTTAGTAAGACGGAGTGATGGTTGGTATAAATTAGTTCTTGTTATTGAGATAGTTTGTCAGTTATTGCAGGCTGTTTTCTCTTTGTTGTTGTTGTTGTTGTTGTTGTTGTTTTACATTAACTTTCCACTTGGTCCCTAAACCGTTCACCCTTTTTAGTTTATGGGAGCTTTATTGCACACCATAACTCTCGTTGCCAGACGGTCATATTTACCCCAATTTATTTCCTATTGCTACTACTAACACCTATTTCTATATTGAACTACTATACCCGCTTCAGGACGATTTCGTTCTCAGAACAGTTATACTTGTATTTAGTAATCCTTTATTCTCTGTATTCCAAGGACAGTAACCCTTCACTTGTAATTTGTATCGATGATATGTTATATTACTTCAAAAGTAAACATGAAAATTTGACCCGTTGGCACTTTAACGCTTGTAAATACAAATGTACATATCACCTATAGATAGATGTTATACGTAACATTAAGTTAGTTAAGCTTTGAACCGCCCCGGTGGCCCAAGTGGTTACAGCGTCCACCTCGGATGTGGCATGTTGCGGGTTCGAACCCCGGCCGAGTTAAACCAAAGACTTATAAAATTAGTACTAACAGGTGCCTGTCTTGGCACTCAGCATTATGAGATTAGTGTTAGGACAGTCCGCCTGGTGTCAGAATAATGTGACTGGGTTCGTCATGCTACATGCCCTGGTGCTAGACATCACTTAAAACAGCCACACTGCATACATCGTAACGATATGAATACAATTATTAAAGCTACGTTAAAAATCCAAATAACACACACATAGCTAAGCTTTGATGAAACATGAATTTGTCATGTACATTTGAAACCACATTTAATTCGTGACCAATTATTTCACGTACATGTTGCTTTGAACTTATTCGCCCAAAATATGTATGAATTCACTATCAAATGGCACAAGTCTATATGTATTTTCTGAGAATATCCTTAAATTATAAATGGTAAAAAATAACTGATTTCTAGTATTACATTCTTGCAAGAATAAATGGACTGTTTTAAACTTTCTAAAAGGATATATAAAAAACAGATAACTTTATATTTGCCGTCGTATTTATATAATTTCATTTAGTAACCTTACTGCAAATAAGCGAGATTAAGCAGATAAAACCATGGACGACCTACAATTAAATGTATCCATTCACATCACATGCATGAGGATCTAACCTCGGTCGGCACACGTTTTACATAACATGGGTGAAACATTAAGTGCCCCACTGTACACCTCCTCGAAAACGTGTATGTTGCTAAAAGCAGATGACCTTAATTCACGCCAACAAGATATAAATAACATGACACGTGCATCACCTGAGACTAAGAAGTTTTTCTCTCATGACAAAGTGCAGGTGCTACTAGCTAAATGGTTTAGATAGTTGGTATAATGAGGAAACCAATAGTCGATTGGCAGAGTCCACGCGGTGGTGATCTGCATGCCTTACTGAAAACATTGAGTTCAGATATCTACAAGGACAAGATGAGTGACTACATTCGTTTTTGGCACACTTGCTTGACTGCATGTAAAAATGGACAGAGGTCTTAATGTACCATATATACTAAGTTATATATCATATCCAATCGTAAGCTTCATAGACACATTTCAAAATGTGATTTATGCGTCGTTTACATGTCACATTTCAGGTTGGCTAATTAGACGTTCATATACACTTTATTTAACACTTAAGTTTCTTTTGAATTGTCAAGGTCAAGAAAGTACCCTCCACTTCGACGAGGATATTTTGTACATACTTCATATCAGGGCAGCAAAAGCCATTTTAAAAAATCCAGTCCTAATTGGGCTGTCAAAACGATGTCTGAGTACACTTATTAGAATGTATTAGAAAGAACACTGCTGAGGGGATTCTTTGCTTGAGACCACGTTTTGGTGTACCTGTATAGGTTATCAAGTGTCAGTATAAAAGCAAACTATCATAAGGATGTATTAAGTGCAGCTGGAAGCCAACTGCGTAAATAAAACCACTAAATCACACTTAAAAGATGTTAACGGTGCTTAAAAAGTCATTGCTTTAAGGTTATCTCATGATGCGCGATATTTTGTGCGAAAGAGTTCATAATACAACAATATTTTGTGCGAAAGAGTTCATAATACACGATATTTTCTGTGAAAGCTTTCACAATACAATATATTCCAGGCGAAATAATTTATTATATGTTTTGTGAGAAAAAGGTGGAAATTTTTGTACAGTGTCCATTGATTGTACTCAATTGTGAATTCAGTAATAATTGTAAAATTACAGAAAAATCTTTGTTCAAGGGTGGGGCCCCGAGTGGCCGAGTGGTCTAAAGCGCTTTTCGTTACGGATCACTGCCATCTCACCTCTGTCTGCGGCGGTTCGAGTCTAAGATTCAGCCAATGTGGGTATGTGAGAAAGCTTGCCAGTAGCTTCTCGAGGGTCGGTGGTTCTTTCCGGTGTTTTCCCGGGTTCTTCCTCCACCATTAATACTGGCCGCCATGTATAGCCTATCGTGTGCTGAAAAATGGCGTTAAACCCCACAATAACAATAACAATTGTTCAAGGGTATACTTTTAATCTGCACCGTGTATATGACAACATGTACACGATAATTTGAGTCATATATGGCTTTTTACGATTAGTTTGAGTAATATATGGTTTGGCCTTGTTTTTTGTTTTGTTTATTTTGAACAAAAACATAAAGGTTTTAGTGATGCGCATTGGAATAAAGTGTGTCGACGATGACTCATCCAACGTTGTTAATTTATACTGACATACTTTCGGTCGCGATCCCGGAACACCAACAATTGCACAACTGCGGCGCCACATATACAGTAAGAGCCATTTTCGAAATGCAGTTTCAGTGTTTGACCGAATTATGATATGATGGCATATACAATCTTAAGGAACAAGTAATAAAGTGATTGAGACGATTTGCACTACAAGATAGACAATGTAAGGTATAGAAGAAATAGATGTAAACTAATTAAGAAAATATACTTTATAAATGCAATATTTTAGTATCAAACATTGGCAATATTAACATTTGAAATACTCTTTATTAAAATCAAGAAAAGCAAGAATACATAAAACAAGCTCATTGAAAATAACACAACAATTTCATGCAGTCATAGGATTCAAATTTAGCGTTGTTGTAGATGTACACGATGTTCTGTGAGTGGAAATGATGATGTCCCACTTCAAATAGATATATGTCTGACTGAGATTATTTCAATCATCGAGTCTGAAGACATAAACATAGCACATACATTTGTTAAAATCTTCTTTAGCAGTTAACAATTCAAATCCACGGAATTACAACTTTATAATGGAGAGATTGGTGTAATAAATTCAAAGTCCATATCGTCTCTAACGATCAGTACGCGAATTAAAAACATTTTATATGTGATGAAATAATACCTATAGTAGTTATGCAGCTTGCAGTTTTGGACCATGGTGCTGTGTAATGTAGAAAATATTCCATTTTTACGTCTATAGTTAATGTTGTGTTACGATAGATGGGACATGGACAACTAGACCACACAAGTGCATGCCCCTTGTCATCCAAGCTCATCACGTATCTGGATGGATGCTCTACTGCCAAGCTATCTTAATATATATCGAGTATACGCATGCGGAGGAAAGGTGGAGATGAAGAAAGATCTTCGTTTTATGACAGGCTCAATTGTTCCGTCAATTAACATTACAGATTCTGTCAACCATATTTCTACCTTCATCCTGGCTAGGTGAGACATGGGCACCATATTTTACGAGGTGGATATTGGAAGTGAGAATCTGCCTAACCGGACGGGTAATAGCCCGTTGTTAAAGCTAATATAACAATGAGATAATATGTCCGAAGATATGTCCTCTGGTCCAAATTTCAATGCAAAGCAGCCACGTTATTTGTTAACGTTGAAATGTAAAGAGAAAGAAAAGAATTACATTTCAATCCACTCTAAGAAGCCCAATCTGGTGAATGCTTCTGTCATCTCTAAGAGACTGCTTATTAGACACGGCCAATGATATTTTGTCATCTTTTGTCAGCCGCACTATTCTTTCTATGATGCTATTATGTTCAATGGACACAGAGACGATTTTGCAGTGTTGTATCACAGTACCAAGTAAGCTCTGATTTTTGTCCGTATATTTGTAAAGGTTTATGGACAGTGGAAACTCCTCAACATTTGGTACATTGTCAGAGGTTTGTGTACTGCCTCCTGGTGCATACCGATACTGGACCATTGCGTAGATGTAGTAGACGCCGGTAAGTGGTATCTTTATTTTTGTATCACTGTCGAGAATATCCCAAGACTTTCCCACCTTAACACTTTCCTTGGCATGAAAATCCCATCTGAGCATTACCATATCTACCTTCTGGCCCGGAAGACCATCATCTAAATACAGTTCATTAGTATTAGAATTATGCAGCTGGACGTTTTAACCGCAAAATACAAATTAGAAGTTGCAAATAAAACATTTACCAATACGGATAATCCTATGCATACAATTTATTGTTCGCTTTCTCGTTTATTATTTTTACTTTTGTTCTAAGCAAAAAGTTAATAATGCCTTAACATTGTACAATAAGCAAGGTCGAGATCTGTATTTTCCTGCATACTGTCTTGTCGTTAAGTAAATGTCTGTCTTGGTCTATATGTTACATACATACATACACACACACACACACACACACACACACACACACACACACACATACATACATACATACATACATACATACATACATACATACATACATGTTCTTTACTTACCGTGAAGCACATAAATAAATGGAATGGTACCCTTCAAACTTTCGAGATGGAGGGCAACCGTCTCTGACGAGTTTTGAATATTCTCTTTGATAGTGTCTTCAATCGATTTAATATCTGGAAATACAATGGCCAAATAATTTTCATTTTTAAATCAAAGGAAGGCAAATGTAAACGAAGGAATAAAAAGCTTGCAAAAGTTCCAATTACATTTGAATTCTTTTTACAAACGTACATGTTAAAAGCTTGTCATGAGATTCTCTCTCTCTCTCTCTCTCTCTCTCTCTCGATGGATCGATAAATGTGGGTGTATGCAACCCATACATGTTTTCTCATGTTCTGTTAAAGGAATATGTGTTCATATATTTAAAACAGATTGTTAGAGAGAGAGAGAGAGAGAGAGAGAGAGAGAGTGAGCACGTGTTAACTTACAATGCGGCAGTGCCTGGTTCCCTAGATTAGTCTGTGACATCTGAAAGAAAGCTATCGACTGGAAACTCACAATAACGTTTAGACAAAACGAAACAAAATATAATCAGTCCAATAACAAAAATAAGTCAAACAAAATATGCATGACGGTTGAATACCAATACTGATGCATACTTCATATGCAGATTTACTAAACACAGGGTCATTTCCGTGATTAACAAAACCATATACACGCAATTGATAATATCCTGATTGATTCAGTTATTTACCATTACAATTTGATTCATTTATTTATGTCTAATTAATTAAGTTATTCATTGATATATAATTAATTTATGTAGTTGTTACATGTCACACCTGTGCGAACTGTTTCTTGAAAAGTTTGCGAAGAAATAAAGAAAATCCCAACCCCACGCTCAATATTTCGATTTATTACTTACGATTTGTAAGAAAGTAAGAAATACTTTTATTATCTATTCAGATAAAACAGGAGCAGTTGAAATCAAACAGAATCTATGAATCAACCTGTTCATTTTCATGCATAGCTTAGTTGTATTGAAGTATATCTTCCTTACATTAAATAAACGTCCAAATGTTGTATTAATAAGTCCCTTTAACAATGTTCGTATTAAATTGCGATTTATAACACTCGAGGTTCTCACTTCCACCAACTTTGGTAATCCTTTGTTTAAAAAGTAAAGTTCGTTGGTTTAAAAAATTTAATAGCAGAACGATAACAATTAAAATGATATATGCAGTTGCATTTGACAATTAGAAAGAAACCATGAAATGGGATTGACAATTTTAACTTTAATTATGTGTGTGTGTGTGTGTGTGTGTGTGGTGAGAGAGAGAGAGAGAGACTGACCAAATTAAAAATGAAGGCATGGTTCACACAACAGCGACCGTTTTTGTTATTTTCTTTCAAGTACTTTTGGATAGGACTGTCATTTATACTGCCTCCTTTGAGCCTCTTCACTTGTTCCATAACGTCTTTGCATAGTGGACATTCTTGGTAAGAACGGTGATTAAAAAATATGAAACCGATTGCTGCAGTGGTTATTATGTTAAACACCACCAAAATGACTAAACAGGTCTTTATCTTTTCATTCGTAACACATGATCTGGGAGATGACACAGTGCTTTCTTCATCGACCATTTTATTGTCTTTAGTGTTGCTTAGTGCAGATTTTGTTACCGTTTTTGATGGTTGAGTCTCGCGCAGTAAAACATATGATTCTGGTGACGTTGCACAATGCCCGCATGACGCATTATGGCATGTATCATCAAGCAACGGTGCAGAGGATACTGGATCAAAATTTCGTTCAACCTCATGGTAGATGTTAGGATGACTTCCGAAACGAGTCGCCTGAAGGTTGGGACGAGCGTGGTCATGGCATGCATAGGAAAGACATTTCGGAAAGTTGTGCTGGCCCTCAGTTGTAGTTGAACTTGGATGTCCAGGTAATTGCTGATGATGGAGGACCGATCTTTGGTCAGGCGTAAAATCTGTATTATATGATTTACCTAGGATGGGGAAAGTAGTTCTTGTATTCATGTGCGATGCAATACAACTGCAATGGGAAGTCGTAATGCTATTTCCATCCGATTCACTGTAAGCAGGCCTATGTGTCTTGAATGTTGTATTATTGTTCCTGGTGGAATTTTCATGGATACGTGCCCTTGAATGTCGCGATGTGTAACTGTTGTCCTCAAAAATAGAGTTTCCATTCGTTTGATAGCTGGAGGTTGAGTCAGTGCTGACAAAAGTTGGAGCTGAACTGGTCTCTGTGTCATGGTTGATTTTGTAATCCGTTACACAATGGTGTCCGTCACTCATTAAAGAAGAGCCCAAGGAGAAATTAACACTTTTTCTTCGCATTTCGACGTTTCTTGAATTTGTGTCCTGATTATCTTCTGGTGGACTGCTAGTTGTCTGCGGACTACTTCCTGAGTTGTGTTTACATTTGCAAGAATCTCCAGAATCGTCGCTTGGCAACGGTTTAGAAATGATGTTTGATTCTACGTTCGGCAAACGATTAGAACTTACACTACACTGGTTGCTTGGCATCCTGAGGCTCAGGACTGAGTGGTTGTTCGTCGATCTGGTGTTGCAGACACCATAGACGTTGCTAAAAAGCAACTGATTACTCTTTTGCTCCATACCTAGTGAAAGGCAAATATGCGAATTAAATTTAATTGCTACAAGTTATTAATGAAAGTGAAATTGCCACAGAAAATGAAGCTGCCGTTAATGAATCAACTAGAACATTATTCACACGATTAAGGTAAAAACCTGTGTTTATACGGAATATATCTAATGTGCAACGATACGATGTCATACTCTGTTGAACATTTGAGTGACTAATGAAATGACAACTTTCGTATGCCACAAATTGACTGCAGTGACTTTCAAAGCACCCCCAAATTTGGGTGGTCTAGGGCTTTTCAACAGACTTTTAAAATATCGCCGAGTCTGCTTCGTCTAGTAATATGTTACCATATATTTAGTGTTATCGTATCAGTATACGAAATCGAAATACAAATATCTGAGTGTCTTAATGATGATTTTCAAAACAACATTAAGTCTAACCGGTTCAGTGAATTTTAAATTTGATTTTGGATGTATCATTACACTGGATGAAAGTACACATAAATAGAAAACGTCTATGAGTGTTACCGTACCATTATTTGAAATGATGATACACAAAATACGAATGGTCCAGGGACGTTCTCCTATCTGGAGACAAAAGTGTGAAACTCAAACATATTAGTTTTTGCCTGGAATTTTCCGTGTCCCGCCCCATATGAGACGGGGAAATTTAATAATATGAGATATCATGTGATCTTTGTTGAACTAATGTCCTCAGGTTATCTATCACACAGGAACATATGTGAAAGCAAATGATTCCAAAGTTTTAGACTAAGTCAAACCTCTTGACTTTCAATTGTTATCACGAAAAGCCTTCGTTAATACACGAACCTTTTCACAGGAAAATATGCTAGCACACAGGTGATCTCGTATATGACACAGGTGCGAGGTACTATTAATTAATCCTCACGGAGATTTGAACTAAAATTAAAAGCCACAACATCAGCAGCTGAGTCTGAAATGACAAAACTGTTTGATAAATCGAGAAATATCATAATTGGCGAATATTAATCGTTTGGAGCACATATTCATTTACAATAAAAGGTATCGAACGAAACGATATACTTAGATTTTAAAACTATTAACAAGTGAATAAGCCATTTTAATTACTTGCGATACGAGAGTTACTGCTTAGTTCTACCAGCCGTGATGAATAATGTCAAAATTCATTCCACATACTGAAGGCATTTAGTTAAACGTGTGGTTAGCTACAAGTTATATTTGGAAATTTGTTTATCGTATTTTTAATTTTGTCAAGGTGAAGCTTTTCATGTGCGATCTAACTTCACATCGATACTATTATAGAAGGGGATCCACCCGGTAAATCCTCAAGCGGCATGAATAAACAAATCGTAATTCAAGCGTATCGTACCACAGTTACCATCTATACCCGTGAAGAAAATAAAAATGTAATCTTCGAGCAGCATATATAAGTTTCCATCCTTCAGAATCAGCTGACGTAACGGGAGGTTTTAATCTGATGTTATATGAAATTCTTATGGTTTTGAACCGTATCGGGCGTCCACACATTTTAATTTAAATTGGTATGCACACATTATTAAAACTCGGCTTGTCTTGATTTCGAAAAACGAAACATAGCAGTCAACCAATCAGTGACCCATTTTTTTGTGTGTGAAAGAAACAAGTAAAATATATTTCCTGATGCGATTATTAATTTAACCTTTATATCGCTTTAAGACCTACCGATATTTAAGGGCTGACACCATCCATTTCGTTTTGTGTCTTCCTTTTGAAATCATTTCTTTATTTTTCTTTTATACTTGTTTTGTCCAGTAGCATTTTAAGCTGCATTCGAGTACGATTTTGAGACTTAAATTTTATTTTTAATCTAAACGCCAAAGTAATTCAACACTAGCGAATGATTTAAGACATAATCTTAGTTATACCTTTCTGATCTTTGCTAGTACAACATCTTGATAGTCATACAATTAATTACCAAGAAGGGTTCACTTTCAGATTTAAAACAGTAAATCATGAGATATTAGCTAATATAATATTTAAGGTTGATTAAAAAATAGCCATAATCATACACTTTGTGATATATGCATCGACTTTAAAATACAACCCTTCTTTTAAAAAATGGAAAATATATGACACGAGATGTGTTTTGTTTTCTTCCACTTTTACCTCACTAGCCGTACAATTAGTGATTTTTACCCACAAGATAAAATTTAAATGGCCATAAATTTATTACTACTACTAAGACTGCTGCTGGTGCTACTAATAATAATGTTACTGATATAGCAATGTAATTACTACTACTATTGCTACTCCTGTTTTCAACACCAGTACTGCCATTACTTCTGTAGCAGTTGCTACTGATATTAAGCTAACAAAAGCTATTATTAAGAGAACTGTAGCTACAAGTGCCGCTATTACTGCTACTACAGGAAGCCGCGATGGTTCAATGGTTAGTCCGTTGAAGTCACGACCGAAACGATGCGGGTTCGTATCCTACCATCGGGACAATACCGTGGTGTGTCCTTTGTCTAAGCATTTTACTCCAATTGCCTCAGCACTAAATAACCTACATGTGTTACTTTGCTGTAAAGTACCAAGCCGACCAGCTGCTACTACACTTTCCCCTACTATTACTAATACTACTACTATAACTACTGTCACTACTACACAATCCGCGACTGTTAGTATTTATGCTGCTTCTGTTTGAGTTGATGCAACTAAACCTCTTACCACCATCGCTACGACTAGTGCAAGTTCTTATCGCTATCACTTTTACTAGTCGAGTTCTTAAGACCATCACTTCGACTAATCTGAGTTACCTTTGACTTTTCCCATCCCATGCTGCGTGTGAGATCAAAGGGCATTCTCGATAGGCAACGCACTCTGACCTCACGAACCAATACACGTGTCGAAATATTTAAATGAGTTAGGAAATATTGAGAAAACTCGGCATACACTACCACCACAGCCAACAACTAAGGCACTACCCAACTACAACCTCAAGCGTAACTTTTACTAATGCTGCACCTACTAATACTACAATTACCACTACTGCTACTGATACCCTTACATCTCTTAAAGCTTTTAATACCCCTACCACCAACAAAATTACAAGCATTACTACTATTCATGCTACCAATGTTACTGTCACAAGTCATGTGTCGATAAAATCAGACAAGAACGTAATATGAACGTGGGGTAGTAGGTTATTAACTGTGCCCAATAGCCGATTAGGAGTACGATCATACACGGAAAACATGTTCCACAGAAGTGCATAATCACGTAGTGACGAAAACATTATCTCGAATAGTTAAGATATAGAACTTTTCCTTAGAATCACAACCTGTATTGCTCATATTATCGTGACCTAATTAAAGAAGAGTGGCAATCTCTACTGGAATTATAATAAAAACAGTAAGCGAATGACTAAATGGTCTTTCTCTTACTTATAACCAGAGTTTCTGTCAAATATTTGATCAACAACACTAGCAAAAACAAGTTTTACAACAACACCATGAATAGTCAAAATGAAACTGAGATCAAACAGAACTAAGGCTATAGCGGCAACGAAATTAATGGTAACTGCAAGAAACATTAAACGTGCTTACATATTCTTGACGTTGTTTTTATCATTACTAAACTAATTTACCCGTAGTGAAGTGCACTTACCTCTACAGTAATGGACAATCAAGTTACAAAGATTCAAATTTCTTTATATGTTATCTGCATTGGTTAAAAGTATTCAAACCTAACTAAAGATTAGTGCATGTGCATAAGTAAGTAACTTAGAAAATATAAAATGTTATGCCAACATACATTCATAAAAAACTAATTCAGCATTTATCAATCAACCAATACTAGCCTGCAACAAAATGACGACGACGTTAGTCTTATCACTTTGGAATACAAAACCTAATTACGGGGCATTTATTCTACTACTACTACTACTACTACTACTACTACTAGTGCTGCTATTACTACTACTACAACTACTACTACGGTACTTCTGCTTCTTCTTCTTCTTCTTAGTATTATTATTAACCGTGGCCGGCTGAAGCTGCCACCTTTGCCGCATACAGTGTGCTTAATGACGTTCATCAATCTTAAATACTGTGATAAAAGCTACAAATTAATTATTTATACATTTTAAGCATTGATGTAATATTCGTGTCATGTACGTTTGTTCCATTTGAATGAGCGTCGTCCTCATTTCTAGAACTTCATGTCCGACCCAATACTGTTGCAGATTATATATATATATATATATATATATATATATATATATATATATATATATATATATATATATATATATATATATATATATACATTCTACATGAGTGACATTCGAACGCAATTATTTTTGGTGGGTGGGGGTGGCAAGCAAACGGTTAAATAATATTAAACGAATCTCACGAGCTTCATTTAAAATGTACAAAAAATTAGAAAATTATATTTATCACGTGCCAAGAAGACTACCTGTTATCAATACAACCCCACACAGATTCCGTGAAACCACTTTAAAGTACATTAGGATGCTTCGGATATTCCGCTTCGGTTCTTCACTACGTTATTGTATCATTCTCGTCGTTATAAGGCGTTGCTACACGTGTCGCATACTTATGATAACAATGCAATATAGTTTTAATAACCTAAAACTCGATGGTCTTGAGAAAAAAATGTTTCATTCAATCAGGAAGCATAACTTCAGTAAACTATGATATATAGAAGGGGATGGGGTAGACTCCTAGCATTCAGAGCTTATTTGCTGACCCTGATTATTAGAATCATTGTTTCCCATACCATATAATGCCGATGAAAGTTTTTAACATATTTATCGACTATAAAACATTAGTTTCCATGTGCATCTTAAATGTGCCCTTTAAAATAGGTGAGTAATCATTAGAAAGAAAATAAATTATTGTTTCTTTTGTGGATTGAAAGCTATTTTCAGTGCAAGATAGGTTAAACATGGCGACCAATATAACTGGTGGAGGAAGAACCCGGGAAAATCCCAGTAAGAACCACCGACCCACGGAAAGCTAGTGGCACGTTTTCTCACATACCTACATTGGCTGAACCCTAGACTCATACTCACACGGACAGATGTGATATCGGTAAAGGCGAGCACTTTAGACAACTGGGCCACCCAGGGCTCCAGAAAAAATAAGTCATGGACCAGTATGTGTATTTTATGATTTCGTGAAAGTACCGAGCTATTTACTGTTTGTAGGAATAATGGCAGGGCTCCATGCCTTATCTTGATAGTACATTTTAACTTATCTCAGTTCATTTTCTTGCCTTTTAAAAGCATACATACATGTGATTAAATTACGTTAAATTACGTTTTGTTTGTATTTATCTAATATCAAATAAATCCACATTTTGAATACGCCTTTCTTGCATCCATTAAGTAATTGTCCTACATACCAGATCACTAGCAAACAATGTCTCAAAATATAAACTATTAATATGTTTAGAAAATATTAATGTGCAGATGTAAACAATATACATTCCTTATCTTTAAAGTGCATGAGTATGTGCCTGAGTTTGTAGATAAAGCAACATAACTTACCTTGTTTATATTCAGTAGTGTTGAACTTTACCTGTTTAATGTATACATACATACATATATTATCACCGGTGGCCTCGATTAAACCTAGACAGGTATACCCATGGGTTTAAAAGATAAACACTTTTATGTGTGAACCGAAAACGGGTATAGATATTTTCCATAAAATGATCATATCCTATAGAGAGTTAATCATTGTGAAGGTCGTTTACAAAGCCGCGAGTGCAGAAATAATGGGCTCAGGTTGTGCACTTTTATAATGCATGCATAGAATCACATTCACTCCGACCCCACATGCCGCAAACTTCTCTTCGTAAACGTTAAAGATAATGCTCAAAAAGGTGTCTTTGTTTTTTTTTATTTTAAATTTCAGTTAAATATCAGTTTTCTGGATATGTAAATTATCGTTATTCGTACAACATAAAGAACTCATACAATTTGTATCTAGAGTAAAATGTTGGGATTCATTACAATACCATCTCTGTTATAATTTCCTGTCATTGCTTGTAGAAGTACCATATGTGGACTGAGTGTTGCCCTGTGTGCTACTATTAGAAACAATTGCTAACCAAGGCAGCTAATCAGAGGGGATAGAAAGCAATGAAAGGAAATTATAACAAAGATGGTATAGTAATGAATCCCAACATTTGACTCAAAATACAAATTGTATGAGTTCTTTATGTTGTACGAATAATGATAATTTACATATCCAGCGAACTGATATTTAACCTACATGCGGGAGGTCGTAGGTTCGATCCCCGTCCGAGTCAAATCAAAGACTTACAAAAATGGTACTAACAGCTGCCTCGCTTGGCGCTCAACATTAAGAGGTTAGTGTTATGACTGGTAGGCCTGCTGTCAGGATAATGTGACTGGGTGGGACATCATGCTTCATGCCTGCGGCATGATGCCCCATTGCTAGACATCACTATAAACTGCAACACTGCAGACATCGTAGCGATATGACTTAAAAAGTGTTAAATCTACGTTAAAAATCCAAATCACACACACACACACACACACACACACACAAAATACAATACACAAACAATGTAATTGAGTTCATGCATTATTCCAATAATAAATAAATATAAAAAACCGTAGATGCATCAATACAGAATGACAATATTAATGCGCACATCGTTCCGCCCAGCAACTTATTAACTTTGTCGCACGCCAGCATTAGTCTAAAACAGAATTGTCCTCTTAGTCTACTTGAAATTTAGAGTCATATTGTGAATGAATGCGCATTGCTACATAGAGTTTGGTTGTTTTTGTCGATTCTACTACATTCTGCTCATTATGGACTGGATTTAGCTGTGTCAATTCCACACAACGTTACCCTGATTTTGGCAGGGAGGGGCACGTCTTGATTCAGATGCATGTGTGTTTCTGATTTGTCATTGAATTTTAGGAATCATAATGTGGAGAAAATGTGAACTATTTCAATTGAAATTATCAGAAAGATATTATGGAATATCACGTTCATTTCATTTTGAGTACGATAAGGAGAATATTATTGCAGTTGGAAATGTAGCCGAAATTACAGTACAATAGCGCGGTATGTAATCAAGTTTCAGAACCCATGACTTAGCTCATGTAATTCGGATTTGCAGAATTAAAAAAGTACGGTTTGAGAAAATTCAAGATGCAAAGATGTAAGTATATTTGTTGTTATTGTTGACATTGCGTGTGCTTTTTTAAAACGCAACTCGTCCACGTCCTTAAGTTTATCATATATACATTCAAACGGACGAAACAGCTTGTTTAGGCCATTCACAAACAAAACTAATCAACCAAAAACTAAATCGTCTACTGCATGAGTGTACATGGTTTGTTTACAAAGAAGTTCCTAATACACTATTTTAGGCTCAAGTGTCGTGCATGTGTGTACAATATCAATGTGTTCAGTATCGTAAAATACTGCATAAAAATTGGCAATGCTATTGCAAGGGAGATTAAAAAAACCGCATATATATCTGACTTGACGTTATGGTGTCATTCCCGGTGCTATATGTTGTTATTATATGTGTGTATTATGACAAAATAGCCGTGCGATAAAATATATTTCATTCAATCTACAGGCACAACCATATATAGTCGAAAACAGTATGTTAGAGGGGGTTGACTCAGGGTATAGAGAGTTTATTTTCTCACCAAATTAATATTATTGTCTTTTTCTATAACACAGAATAATGGACACAGTTTTGAACATTCATACTGCCAAAAAACATAAATGTGTCTCAGAACTGTCCCTCAAATGTTTTGTTTTTTTTTAAATATAGTTTTAAGAGAAGAACTGTCAGTTAGACCATTGGTCAAAAAGTACATTTTATGTTTTCCTGTTCATACCGAATACTTTACTTCCTCAAGAAAAAGTGGCAGTATTTCCGTTCCATGCATTATCTTGGTATTGCACCCTAATTCACTTAAATTTTCAATCTTACCCTTTAAAGAAAACTGCAGACATGACTGAAACACTTTCACTCTGTGTTTGTCTATTAATGAATAAATATACAGTGTTTCCCCTACATTGAGTAATTGCTTATCGTACCCTATAATTTAATTAATTTCTATCAATAACTGCCTTAAAATCTTTCATTTGTCTTAGAATGAAAATTGGTAATATGTTTAGAATTAAAAACACGAGTGTAAACTTCATGGAGTCTTTACATTTTGGGTTCCTGAATATCTGCTTTTGTTTGTAAATAATACACAACACACACACTTATTTACATGTAGGTTAGTTGAACTTTGTACACATGATGTACACATCTATACACATAACGTCGGTCAAGGTGACATATCTATGGGTTTGAAATGAAAGATGTTTTATCAATATATACGGAAAGGCGTATCGAATTACGTTTTTCTATATAACATTTTCTTAGCATTAAAAGTTGTACATTATTAAGGTCGTTTACAGCACGCCAAAGTATCACTCAATTATCGGGCTCGTATTACCTGGATAAAGTCACGTCCACCCTCTAAAACACCTGTCAAGCTCGTGGAGCAGAGGTTTGTTTTTCTCGTTTTTTTAATAAAATAAATTCTTAGTGTGTCTTAACTTTCGTTATTGCTTTCACCTACACAATTCGTACGATATGGATATATTCTTAGTTGTTGCAACACATACACATACACATACTCTCTCACACAGTATTTCTTTCCGTTGTCTTCAGTCTTTTGTCATCTGCCTCATTTAGAAGCAATAGTTGTTGTTAACAAGCATGTGATCACTCTGGCGGATTTTTGAGTCTGATTAAAAATGTTTATGGGGTGCATATGCGTTTTTTATGACTATAACAATATCACACTTTTGTACAATATGTGTTCAGCGACTTTTGAGGCTTGTATCTAACCAGGATGTATTGGGAGTATGTTTTATTAATAGCCAACTATTCTCATTTTGATTTGTAAATGTAGTAATGTTCTACCATAAAAGTATATATATCGGGGTGAATTAAAAAAAAATCGCATATATTTTAGAAAGTCTAACTAAGCCCATTCTGTCATATCTAATTTTTCCAAACACCAAACTCAGATGCATAAATAAGAAGTATAACTATTATTGCATCAAAGATTTAAACTGACGTTCAACAGACAAAATAAAATTTAATTAAAAAAATTAAGAAAGAGAAACTGCTAAACATTTACACATTGTGCCACTTTGATCATCCTCAAACAACAACAATAGTTCAAATAAATAAAAAGGTAACAATCCCTGTCCTAAACGTACTTTAAATGGCAAAATCAATACAAATTGTTAAGTTATTAATCTAATAGGAAACAAGTAATGGCAGCTATGAACACAGAGCCATCAAGAAAATAAATATCACATCGGAAATGTGTTTACTCTAATGTACAGCAAATATACGACTCCCTCTCAAGTTGATATCAAAAAGTGATGTACACCCTGTCTCGAGATGATGTCAATAAGTGACGTTTACCGACAGCTTTCTATTTTTAACTGAGTTATAAATGAGGAAGCCTTATATGTTGAATAATATGATAATATAAAAGGTGATCGAAAATCTTATAGCGCCACATTGGCATTTAAATTTAAAAAAAAAAAACACGGTAATATCGTCTTTGGGACTAGTTGCTAGGAATCAATCTGTCCTTAGAGAGGATGTATTTCCATGTCTATTAATTCATTCAGTTTTCCTTTTCTTCTTCTCTCTCTCCTCAGTCTGAACATGATGAACATGCCGAAAATAAAATGGGCCTACATGTATAAATGCAAAGAACCAAAAGTGACTTTAGAGTGCAACAAATGACCTAACAGAAACATCAAAGCATAAGAAACAAATTTGAAGCATAAAGTTAACTGAAATAATTTTTCACATGAATTGTGCATATTTGCACGTGATATATCTGAGAACTTTTCTGCGTCAGCTAGTAGCTAAACACGTAATGCTCTTTTTGGACTGAAAATCTCAATAAAGGAAAGCTAACCAATAAGATGTTTTTTACACCCATCACATTCCCATCTGTGTTTATGGAAGATTCTAACAGTCATCACACCATCTGTGTGTTTGTGAGATTCTAAAACTCGTCACACCAACAGCTGTGTTTATGGAAGATTCTAACAGTCATCACACCATCTGTGTGTTTGTGAGATTCTAAAACTCGTCACACCCACATCTGCGTTTTGCGGAGGTTTTACTATTCATCGCACAATCACATAAGGGATACTCTAACATCCATTCAGCCACATATATTTTGTGGGAGATCATAACACTCAAAACATCCACATTCATTTCTGTTGGAGATTCTAACATTCAAAACACCCACATATTTTTGGGGGAGAGCCTAACACTCAAAACATTTCACATTTATTTATGTGGGAGATCCTAACATTCAAAACACCTACATTTATTTCTGTGGGAGATCCTAACACTCAAAACACCCACATATATTTTGTAGGAGATTCTAACACTCAAAATACCCATATTTATTTATGTGGGAGATCCTAACAATTAAAACACCCACTTGTATTTCTGTGGAGAACCTAACACTCATACCATCCACATTTATTTCTTTGAGAGATCCTAACACTCAAAACACCCACATTTATTTCTATGGGAGATCCTAACATTCAAAACACCCGCATTTATTTCTGGGGAGATCCTAACACTCAAAAACATTCACATTTGTTTCTGTGGGAGATTCTAACACTCCTAACACCCACATTTATTTCTGTGGGAGATCCTAACACCCAAAACACCCACATATATTTTGTCGGAGATTCAAACACTCAACATCAAAATTTACAAATAAGAAATAGACAAATCGTTCGGCATAAGAGCTGATTGCAAAGTACATCTGCCTATTTTCGTATTCACCTTCTTCTTTCTCTTCTACCCCCCCCCTCCGCCCCCCACGGATCACTGCCATCTCACCTCTGTCTGCGTGGGTTCGAGTCTCATATTCGATCAATGTGCTTATGTGAGAAAGCTTGCCATTAGCTTCTCGTGGGTCGGTGGTTCTTCCTCCATCATTAATACTATCGTGTGCTGAACAATGGTGTCAAACCCTACAACAACAACAACAACAACAACAACAACCCTCTCCACCAGGATTAACAAATCTTAAAATGCTTGAAGG
Organism: Sinohyriopsis cumingii; assembly: GCA_028554795.2. Lineage (NCBI taxonomy): Eukaryota > Metazoa > Mollusca > Bivalvia > Unionida > Unionidae > Sinohyriopsis > Sinohyriopsis cumingii. Next base: position 75,244,923 of record CM068828.1, read on the forward strand.
TCGTAGTCACTCTTGTAAACATCTATATAATAAATGAGTTGGCGTCATCAATAAATGGCCCAAATAAAACCCATGCAACAGAAAGGTGGCATCAAGTATTACAATTTGATATACCTAGTTCCACATGAATTATCCAGTTCGTTAGTGGTTGAACTAACATGACCTGTTGTTATTGTCAGTATGTGTCTGTGTCGTAAACTTGTTCCACTACCACAAATAGTACTCGTATGTGGGAATCATTTGTTTATATGTAGTAATTGCATTGTTAAATCTAGTACTTACATTGTTAACTATATTAATGATAATGTTAAATATTGTACTTACATTGTTAACTATATTAATGATAATGTTAAATATTGTACTTACAATATTAACTATATTAATGATAATATTAAATATTGTACTTACATTATTAACTATATTAATGATAATGTTAAATATTGTACTTACATTATTAACTATATCAATAATAATGTTAAATATTGTACTTACAGACTTACATTGTTAACTATATTAATGATAATGCTAAATATAGTACTTACATTGTTTAAGTAGCTATTTTAGCTTTGATGACACTTCGAATTATACAAAATCGAAATTTGGATGTAGCCATTGTTATCTAACTTGATCACAAACTTGCCATGACCACACAAACAAATTATTTATGAAATGCATTAAGATGTTGCCAAGAGGATGCTCCGTTCTGAAGTCAGTTTGGTATGCCCATTCTGCTATTTTGTATGCAGTTATAACCCCCGACAATGTCAACGGTATCAATGTGTGCAAGAAATGTTTAAGGACAATTATACTCTCTTCATTGTTGTACGAAAACAGTCATAAATTAGTCAAAATACACAATTTCATGCATAATATGTAAAAGGTAATCTTCTATTAAACGTCTCTGCAATAAAAAGATTGTAAAATTTCGAACTTCTTTGCTATGTTGTAAGGCAGCTATTAAACACACTGACACAAAATGTGAAAATTTTTAAAATGTAAATAAACCAATTAATTCATTAATAAACCAATTATTTCCTTGAGGAAAATGTAGTAATAAACACGTCTGTCTCTTCAAATACTAATTTAAGTTTTTAATTAATTCGCTCATTTTGATTACATTACATTTGACAACATTTTAAAAATATTCACAATGGTAAATTAATTTTGATTTCACATTCCTAAACCTGTCTAGACTTTACTTGAAAAGGAATTTTAAAAAATGGACGAAAAGAAAACCAGACAAGCATAGTACATATTTGTGAATGTAAGGTCAGCTCAAATGTGCAGATCTTTATCATACATTGTCATTACGGTAGCTAGGTATAGGCTGTGCAAAGCATGTCATCCGTCAGGTAGTTACGCAGATTAGATATACAATTTACAGACATCAAACAGAATAATATATAATTGGGCTAGTCTCATTGAAGAAAGGGTTTCCGCTGTCTACTTTATACGCATCCAGGAAGACATCAATTAAAGGAAAACAGGTAATTCCAGGTAAATGATTGCGTGCTACCTCTTCGTAACCACTGCGTTCATTCACGCTACATAAAAGATAACAATTACTATCATATCTGGTTTAAAATATATTACTCAGATAAAACATTAAAATAAAAAATAGTAGTGTCTTCCAAAGTCCCTAACAGGTCTTCCAAAGTCCCTAACAGATCTTCCAAAGTCTCTAACAGGTCTTCCAAAGTCCCTAACAGATCTTCCAAAGTCCCTAACAGATCTTCCAAAGTCTCTAACAGGTCTTCCAAAGTCCCTAACAGATCTTCCAAAGTCCCTAACAGGTCTTCCAAAGTCTCTAACAGGTCTTCCAAAGTGCCTAACAGATCTTCCAAAGTCTCTAACAGGTCTTCCAAAGTCCCTAACAGATCTTCCAAAGTCTCTAACAGGTCTTCCAAAGTCCCTAACAGATCTTCCAAAGTCCCTAACAGGTCTTCCAAAGTCTCTAACAGGTCTTCCAAAGTCCCTAACAGATCTTCCAAAGTCCCTAACAGATCTTCCAAAGTCTCTAACAGATCTGATTTAGAACCTCATTATTTACAATTATAAGTTCTAAAATCTTTTCCTTATTTTATGTTGTCGTCTTCGTGTTTTCTTTAGTAATCATTGTATCAGTTTAGATATGTTTTCACTGACTTTCATGTATCGAGTATTTGACCAGAAGAAAAAAAATTCCCACTTGTTCAGGGTTGGATGGATAAAAAAGAACAGAGATCGTAGTTTTTTTCTGACTTTCGTGTATCGCGTATTTGACCAGTGGAAACAGTTTCTCCATTGTTCAGGTTTGGATGGATAGAAGAAAATGCACGTAGTTTTCACTGACTTTCATGTATCGCGTATTTGACCAGCGAAAACATTTTCTCTGTTGTTCAGGGCTGGATGGATAGAAAACAAAGATTGTACGAATTTGTGGTTTTCACTGACTTTCTTGTATCGCGTACTAGCATTTGACCAGTAAAAACATTTTGTCTATATCAACTCATGGTTCGAAGGATAAAAAACCCAAACAATCGAAGTTTTCACTGACTTTCATGTATCGCGTATTTGACCAGTAAAAGCATTTTTGTCTATTGTCCAGGGTTGGATGGATAAAAAACAAAGATCCTAGACGGTGTAAACTAATCTAGATCAACATTCCAAACGTTTTTTAGCAATCTACAGTAAAGGTGCACAGATTGTACATTGAGTATTTCAGCGTTGTATCTGAATTTATGCTTTATTTTAAAACCTGTAACATTCAACTCGTTTAACATGCATGAGTCTATGGCTTATGCCATTATGATAAATAGGACATGGTAGCCGTTATACACAATGAAAATAGGTGTAAACAGCAGAGGAATAAATATCAATGAATTGAAAAAGACCCATTTAGACGATGGAAAAGGTTTTGAGATTTTAAAACGTTTAATGGAAAAAATCATTACCAGTTCATGCAGTGCAGCAAATTAAGGGTTATTAAGCAAAGATTTCATTTTTTAGTGATGGCCGTATGAATCATAACTGTTTTAATTTATGTTCCATAAATGGCAACATACAATATAGTAGGACTACAACCTGGAAATTAAATCTATTTCACCAGTCCAATTAAAAACAGAAATAGTCATCAATGTTATTGGTAAGAATAGATTTTGTTTGCTATTACAGTATTTCAAAAGATCTAAAATGCAATATATTATAATACATTAGCGACGTAACCAGACATATAGCTGTATTATTATCTACTAGTTTGTATAACCTACACAACGGATATGAGGAGAATCAAAGAAGGTATAGCAGTAAATAATTCCAATGAAGAAAGATTGATATAAAGTGCCAAAAACATCAATCTTAAGAATGGCGTCATAGCCGTATTTTAATCAGATAATGTAGCCATTGAATACAATAATTTACATTTACAGTTAGAACAGTGAAAGAAAGTCCCAAACAATAAATTGCAATAAATAATCATAATTTAAAAGACATGTTAATGAATTTAAAACGAGAAGACAGCATATCTGCTTTGAAGACTTATTTTGTCAGTTACACATTAAAAATGAATTTAAATGATAATCAAAAAGATGGTGGAATAAAACTAATAAAATAAATGTGAATGAATTAAATTGGTGAAAACGACTTCCGATTGACCTATCACTGACAATATTAATGTCCTAAAGGACCTGCTTTTATAAACTCTTAAAATTAATTTACTGATGGAATAGTACAATCCTAAACAGATATGTGAGAATTCGTTATTAAGAACTGATAAATTATATAGGTGTGACGCACATAGGCATTGGCAAATTATATGAAAGCATGACTCCATTAACGAAAGGTATTATTGAAATGGAAGAAAACTACAACCAGTGCATTTAAAGCTGAAAGTAAATCAAGTATATATAGTAGTCACACATTTGAAACAGTTTAAACTAAATACAGAGATTTCAAAAGTTATTACATAGAGTTATGCATATATTACTAAAATTGATGAAATTGAAATATAGGTTTGCCAAATTAAAATGGGAGCCGGAGGACATAAACAAAATGTCTGGATGTATAATGCTTCTGATTTTTGTATTGTACCAGGTCAGTAAGATTTATCAAATGAAACTTCCGAATTCGTAAAAGTTAACTTATTTACACCGAATGAGTTTTTAGCAATCTTAAAGAACCCATATATTGGCTGGTATGCATTCTTAATGATCGAAGTATACAATGTAATTTGGCATCAACATAAAACAATCGTAATAAGATTCCTGCATTAAGCTAATGTTTCAGCGTTCGCAATAGTTTTAACTATCACTCTCCCTATCGCCCTGTTACTGATGACTTTCCTTTAGCCTGTTGATTCCTTTTAAGTTGATGACTATCACTCTGTTTGATCTATACATAGTATCCTTATTTGCGTGATTGTGTGTTATCTTGTAATAGGTATAAGGAACAGTACTGACATTATTCACCAGGAATCTTTTGTCGTCACGAGAATACAACTTTATTTACTATTTCATTTATATATGTATTGTACATGGCTAAATAAAGTCCTCGTGGTGATTCATTTTATGCTGCAATAAACGATTTTATATTAATTTTATGTTACAATAAACAATTTTATATTAATTTTATTTTAAAATAAACAATTTTATAAATATGAAAATCTTCAGCTATTTTAACTACATCATTTTTTAAATAAATTTACACAAATTTTTCATCTTTTTCTGATTTAATAAATATAATTTTGACTTTAGTCCACAAAATTGGAACACGACATAATTAATCCTTAACTAGTGTTAGAACGTTTATATTTATTTGATAAACAACAAATATATTATCGCTTTGGTAGTCGCTTGTGTCACAAGACTTATTATGTTTCATGTACTAGTAAAATGCATGGCGTTTCACATCAATGCATGACAAATATATACTTGTTATTAAAGGCTTTATTGTATGAGTGTACGAATACGTTAGTTTGCAGTACTTTAAATTAAACAATAACCACTTGCTAACTTAAAAAATGCACTTATATAAATTGGGATAATCTGGTCTTCTAGTTCTTTGAACTTACTAAAGCCACGTCTTCATCATGTTTGTACTTTTTGAAATGCTAAATCTTTCTTGCACTTTTAGAACTTATTTTGACCAGTACATATTTTACCCATGTTTTCTTACGAAGATGTTCCTTTGTTCCCCAATTACACTTTTATTTGCGATTTTTAATAAATCATTCTTCAAGTCATCATCAGTTTTCGTCTTAAGGATGTTTTAAATTTGATGTCATAAGATAAATACTAAAAAAATCCAACAGGTCAATAACAATTATTAAAATCTTTAGTTAAAAGATGGTAGTTCTTATAGACTCTCATATTGTCTTCAGTTGCACTGTAATGATAACCCCACGGCGATAACGTTGACAGCATCCATGTGTGCTGTAATGATAACCCCACCGCGATAATGTTGACGGCATCCATGTGCGCTGTAACGATAACGACACCGCGATAATGTTGACGGCATCCATGTCCGCTGTAATGATAACCCCACCACGATAATTTTGACGGCATCCATGTGCGCTCTAACGATAACGACACCGCGATAATGTTGACGGCATCCATGTGCGCTGTAATGATAACCCCACCACGATGCTGTTGACGGCATCCATGTGCGCTGGAACTATACTTGTGGAAAAACATAACCATTGCATTTTGCTTTTAAAACAGTTAATAATTGGACAGAAAAAAAGTAATTGGAATCATTAGATGTCTGGGGTAATTTTGTGAGTATATTGTCCTTTTTTTAAATCAATGAATTTCTTTATCTATGAGTAATATAGATTTCTGATTCAAGTGTTAACAGCACTGAACAGACTGGGTTTGTTGGTTGGATTATAATGGCAATTTGAGTTCGTGATTGGCTATATGGTGTCGAAGAATTGTAAAGTACATATAAGTGCCTTTCCCAAGGATACCCCTATAGCGAGACCCTGGAAATATTTTCTAAGCCGTATTACTCTAAATACAAATGGACATCATATTGTTAAACTCGTTGCATAGTATTACATTTCAATTACTTGCGCCGCAACTGTTGGGTCAGATAATTTTTGTCATCGTTAAATTTTAATCTCGTAAATAGAAGAAACATCACAACACCGTTTGCAACTTGCTGGCAAAGTTAACTTGGCTACACACATTTCTATAATATACAATGTAATGGGTTACTTTTGGCGCATATTTATTTTTTGAATATGTTATATACTGTACAATATAGTATTTCTCAACCTTAAAGAAGCATGATGTAGTCAAACATGTACCATTCTGTTTTACGTCTAGAAAAAATCGAGTTGGCTTTAGAGCCATTACATACCATGCTATTTGTGACCTTTTTAACTCCAAATCTACACATTAACTGCTATTACCCGGAAGCTTGCTTTCCATGCAATAATGAGCTTTAAGGGACAGAACTCAATTGGAGGTACAGCAGTCTGTGACGTAGCGATTTTGGCGATTACACGCACAAAATAATGAACAAAAATCAAATGAGCTGCGTAAAAGTTTGCATTCCATTGAAATGAGATTGAATTTTCGCATATTACAGGGAATAAAGCGTGTTGATGTGCTGGTATTGATTGGAGCAACAATGGCACAACACATTATGTACAGTAAAACAGACAGAGGCGGCGTTAGGAGTACGCGGGGCCTAGGGCCGACCATGACCGCGCGGGGCCAGAGTATCGGTATCTCGATTGGTATGCTACTGCAAACACTGATTATGTCTGACTCTATCAACTTTCGCAATTTAGCGCACGAATTTAGTTTTTTCATTATTCACACAAAAATTTCCTGTTTGTGGACAACGGGTTTTTCAATCGAAATAATAACATGACGACAATGCCTTTGGCCCAAAGCGCGAGGCTCCCTCAAATGCGGGGCTTGGGGCGGTCGCCCCACTTGCTACCCCAAAATGCCGTTCATGAAAATAGGTCGTGTTTACAATTCATCTGACGTGAAACGTTTACTTGACTCGTATTTACAATAATTTTAGTTTAAATTTAGTTGTGGGAATATTCTTATACTCGCGATAAGAAACATACCCGAATAACAATTGGATCTGGAAGAGGTCCACTGCTTTATCTTCCGGTTTATGAAGACTGATTGCATTGTAAAAATATTGATATAGATTGTAAATAATAAACTGGGATATAGTTACATCATTCGTTGTAAACTAGATGTATTGAGGACTAGAATAAGAGTCACTAAGGATAAAGTCAGGTAGCGCATGACATTGCACCTATCAATTAATCGGCATTATCTGATTAAGCTATTTATGTAGAGATCAACACACATATCTACCACGATCTATTTGGCTTATCCTCAGTATAATTATACTTTGCCTTTTCATTAATATTTATCAACATTTATTGCTAAAGTTAATGGTTTGCATTCATTTATTTTCAATGATATATGACTTGTGCATTCTAAGAATGTCATACACTATTTCAGTTATATGAATTTATTCGAATTTATATGAATTTGTTCGTCTTTTCTATTTCAGATGTAGTAGGAATCATGTATCCTAAGAATGTCACGCATTACGTCTGACACAAAATGTGTGAATATGTGAATTTATCTATCTTAAATGATATGCATCATGTTTACATGGAACTGATTGTACTTTATTTTGAAATCTAGAATAAAGCGCAGGGCAACGGAGATAGTCCAGTTAGTGATTTATAACCCACAGAGGCACAGTACTATTTACTAAAATGTGTAGTCATGTCATGATTCTATTTAGGAATGCGGCTATCTGCTAGTGGATACATTAATTTCATGTTATTAAGACTGTTTATCGGCGTCATTTTGCGAACTGACCCATATTAGCCTAAGTCGGTTAACTAAAATAAGACAATATGTTACCCTAAGTTTTATTGAATTACCAAAAGACAATATCTGACGTAACAAAATTGGGGATTATTGTTCAATCCCAGAAGTAAAGATGCCTGACAAATATTTAGGTTGCGTTGTTATTTATTGAAAGGGAAAATTACTCCATAGGTGCAGCACGCAATGGAAAGGAGAACGGACAACAAAATACGGAATCAGGTCACAATTAGTACGTCCAGTTCAGTACTCACGAATGTAGTTCTAGTCTAATTTTAGAACATTTTTTCCTCTCTCATTTTGGTGGTGACAGAAGAGATATATTTATGCCTTTTTGGTAGGGATTTAAAGTTAATTGGTTTGTTTTTGAGAATATTAGTTCAGGGTGTGTCTTTTCTGTGTGTATTTCAGCGAAAGTGCACAGTGAGTAATAAGGCCTTGGTGGTGATCCGGAAGTGAAATCTGTGTTCTGTTTACATGCTGCTCTGTTGGCAGTCCAGCCTCACAAAACAATGCAGGACAACTTTCGACAAAAACTTCACTGTGAAGTCATCTTTGAAGGTATTTTAGATTAACATATGATTTGTATTGTTTGTCACACAGTGGAAAGATCAGTATTGAGAAACAAATGTAGAAAACATATGGTAAAATTAATTCTGTTTTATGTCCATACGGTTGATGAGTCGGAAGAGCGGACAAATAGAGAGAAGAGGAACATGAAAAAGGAGACTCTGGCCTGTCACCAACGTTGACTTTCAGAGGGTCGGATGTAACCAAGCTATAAATGCTATCTAAACAAAATGAATTTGATCGTTCACTTGATTATATGACGAAGTTTTGTTTCATCGGTATAAAAGAACTGCTAATTGCATTTCTTAAAATAGTTTATAATTCTGTTTCTAAGACAATGTGTATCCTTCAAATACATCGTGTTACAACTGTGTTTGTTACTAGGCAGTAAGTGTTATTTCCTAATTGCTTATGCCTCCAAAGTATAGAAAATGGCTATTATTCCCCACAAAAGTTCCTTTTGTGAGCAAGACGGTGATATTTTGAAATTTACCTATTTTCCAGGACATTCCAGATAGATTCAGTGATGAGCGAACTTGGATTGACTTTTAGAACCCTCTAGAACTTTCCAGTAATATAAATAGCAGTATAAATACAGGGGCCTTAATCCCACCAGTTTAGTTTAGTTCCTGCTGCCTAAGTGAATACATATCTACATTTGTCTGAGATGGCATAAAGAGGCTGCAAGAATCCGGCAGACTCAATTTGCTACCACTGCAGCCAATGTATCAAGACAAGAGCGAAAACGTACTCCCTGGAAGCATTTGCTTAGATGTGCGAGGTCTGCAAGGCATATTTCGGCATGCCTGTCGGGGATCAAGACAAACGCTTGGGGGCACCTCATTTCACCTGCAAGCACTGCAAAACATCTCAGGAAGGTAAGATTGACAACTGTTGCTCGGAATTTTATGTTATGAAATTTGTTAAATTTTTTAAAATTGTAAACGTTTTTAATTTTAAAATATTTTACAATTTTCAATGTTATTCAAAAATTATATATGAAAAATGTTGTGAGAATCTCTTACACATTAGTCATGGGTGAAATAAGTGTATTTTTGTAGGATGATATAGAGTGGAAAAGACAGTCATGAAGTTCGCTATCCCAAGAATTTGGCGGGAACCGACTGACCACTCAAGCAACTGCTACTTAAGCATGGTGGATCCTTCCAAACATCGGACTGGAAAAATGCACCTGCTAACACGTATCGGGACCTTCCTGTATCCATCGCCCGGTGCCACATTGCCCTGAGCTTCCCGCACCCACTCCTCCGGAGATAAAGCAGCCGTCTTTAGAAGAAATCAGCAAGTCAGAGAGCGAGGAAGACTTTGTAGATCCAGAGGACAATTTCAGAGGTGGAGCTGAGGAGAGAAACCCATACTACCCCAACCAAAAACACATCAAACGACTTGATCAGATATGTTGGTCTCACCAAGTCCAATACCGAGCTATTGACGTCTAGGTTCAAGCAGTGAAACTTGTTGGATGAATTTGTGCAAGTCGCAGAGTATATAAAGCGTCACCAAGCTTTTTCCAGCTTTTTTCACCCGTCAAGATGGGCTCTGCTTCTGCCACAGTTTGACCAGTCTGTTCGAGGTAATCGGAATCGCATGTAACCAGAATGAGCGGCGCCTCTTCATTGACAGTTCATCCAAGAGCATCAAAACCGTGCTGCTCCATAATGGGACCAAGTACCCGTATCGTCCCCTGGCTCACTAGATGCAACTCAAAGAGGATTACAACAGCATCAATACTTTGCTGGACGCCTTGAAGTATGATGAGATGGGTTGGGAGGTCATCGGAGACTTCAAAATAATGACATTCCTGGTGGGTCTCCAAGGCGGTTTTACCAAGTTTCACTGCTATCTTTGCCTTTGGGACAGCAGGGACACCAAGGTGCTCTACCACAGGCGGGAATGGCCACATCGGACCGAGTTCTCTGTGGGGAGGAACAACGTCAGGTCGGAGTTACTGGTGGACCCCCGGAAGGTGCTGATGCCACCACTGCAAATCAAATTGGGCCTTATGAAACAGTATATCAGAGTTCTAGATAATGATTCGGCAGCCTTCAAGTACCTTCAAGACTTCTTCCCTAAGAGTTCTGAGGCAAAGGTCAAAGCCGGTGTCTTCGTCGGAACACAGATAAAGAAGATCATGGAGTGCAATGAATTTCACAAGAAGCTCACTTGTAAAGAGAAAGCGACTTGAAACTGCTTTATCTCTGTGATTCGGGGCTTCCTGGGAAATCACAAGGCCGAAAACTATGTGGGGCTGGTTAAGACTATGGTGAAAAACTACGGCACAGTGGGCTGCAGTGGATGTCCCTCAAAGTCCATATCATTGATGCTCATCTTGATAAATTCAAGGAGAACATGAGAGTGTACTCGGAGCAGCAAGGCGAGCGCTTCCACTATGATATACTGGACTTTGAACGCCGCTACCAAGGACAGTATAACGAGAACATGATGGGAGATTACATTTGGGGGCTGATTCTTGACGGTGATTAACAGCACATTCGTAAATCTCGAAAAGCTACTCAATTCTATATCTTTTGTGGTTATTTTTGTATTATTTTAGTATAAATACATGTTAATTTCGATTCATATGTTGTTTGTTTATGACTTTAAATGAACGGAAAGACATAAATTCGCCCATTTTCCCATTGGAAATACGTAAATTTCAAAATATCACTGTCCTGGTCACAAAAGCAAAGTTTTTGGGATCAAATAGCCATTTTTGTTATCTTTTAGGCATAAGCAATTACGAAATAGCACTTACTACCCAGGAACAAAACCTGTGTTACATAGTGATCTCGTGTTCAATTTCATTTTGTTTATGTAATTGGCTTAATTATTATATTTTACTTAACAATTGGACGACTCTAACATAGGTTTTGCTATAAGAAACAAAACCTTTTGGGCAAATAATTTTGCTGTATTGCTTTTTTTTATTTGATCAAGAATTATTGGCATGGTTGATATTGAATGTCAGTGTGGCATATTGGTTTGGATCATAAGCATTATATATTGTTGTATATAATCTGTTTATAGCTCCCCCTACAACAACACTAACTGCTTGCTTCTGCTGCCACTGCTTCTTATATTAATGTTAAAAATAACAAAATCGTACGCAATGAATGCATTTCGATTAGTCATAAGTAGCAACTTCAGGCATGTACCTAAATATGGTATTTGATCAAATGGCAAATGTTATATATAATTGATTTAATTATATCTGATTTAATGTGTTTGTTTCAATTTAATTGTTTGTCAGTTTTAATGTTTTTAGTTCTCATTACAGGATATTGTAGCTTAGGTTTATTCACTAGAGATGATACTTTTTTCGGAAAATAGTTTGACCTTGACTGTTAGTTTGTAAACACCAAATGGTGACCTAAATTCTGACCTTGTTTCAAAATCTGTAGCAACCATCGTAAACAAGTTCTATTTTATTTTATAATGATTGGTTATTTTCAAGGTCATGATGGGACTTTGTCTTTGGGATGTGGGCATTTTTTAAAATTTTATTTCTTAGAGTAAGGTGGTTGATTTTCTTCACGGTCGCATTGGGTAAACGCGGTCTGTGACAGGTACTTGCTTCTATAACCTTCCAGATAATGATCACGTGACCCCATATTTACGTTTTAGAAAGACCATATAACCCATGTTTTGGAGAATTAATATCAGTAGAAGTTGGGCTGTTAAACTGTTAGTTGTATGTTGTGCTGTTTGGAATTATTTCAAATTACTTGGTATGTATTTATTTCAAATTACTTGGATTAAAACGGATTAATTCTGTTATTTTTCTAGAAAATACGTGTGCTCATGTAATATTATGGAACAAGAACAGTTTTTTTTTATAAAAATGTGTTCAGCTATCAGAAACCGGAGTGATAATTCTTGTTTTTACAAGGAACTGTAGACTTCAACATTACATATTGCAGCGTACGTCATCGTCTTCCATCTTGGATTATTCGTCGGGATTCGAACGTGAAATCAGTAGAACATTTTGTTATTAGTACTTCAAACAATTTTATTCTTGGATTATTCTTGGATTGGTTTTGGATTTGATTCTAAAAAACCGTAAGTTCATATTGTTTCATTTTTACAGAATTTTTCCAGGGAAATAAATTATTGTATTTTTCAAAGCTTGTTGTTTTCACTCTTTCTTGTGCTACTTTTCATTCGAGCATCAACAAGTGACATAAGACAAACGTTGTGTTCTATGACATAAAGCTTTATAACACATTTTATTAATTAAATTAAGTGGTGTTATTTTACATTAATATTTTGAAGTTGCAGGACGGATGTTTGAGAATGTTCTTAACTCCTATGTCCAAAATTAACACCATGTACGTATTGTCAGGGGTTTTACGTGACAACAAGAATGGAATTTTATCAGTTCATCTCGGAAACATATTAAATGTTTTCCATTCAATCCGAATCCTTTGAAACGAATTCTGATTCTTCTTTGATAAGTCTCTATTCAGTACTATTTATTTATTATTCAAAGCGCAAGTAGAGAACTAATTTGAGGACTTTAACAGGATAAACGTAAGATTTATTTTAAGATAAACCTTGTCATATCTTGTTAATTAGAAGTACTGGTGTAATGGAAATAAAATGGAATGATAATGAACTGCTTTCTTCACATCTTGTTTATAAAGTGAAAGAAAGAAAGAGTTAAAAATCTAAACGATACATGTGTACGATTATATTATTATCTTTAAACAGATAAAAGCAAACAATAGCAATATTTCATTAAAAATTTTAAGCAAAATAAAAATTAGAAAACAAAAGAACAAAAACAACAAGACCATATTTATGAGTTGTTTATACTGACATGATCATAATTCGACGTATAGTAATTTAATATATAATTTATTCAACGTAAAGTACAGTACAATCTCGCTCTTTAGAGAGGAAACAATAATTTTATATAACTTTATAAAACGGAACCTTAACTCATCTGTTAAAGGCTGACCATTGTTGCCTCGAGAATATTTTTGAAAGAGAAACCTGCGTTCGTGGCGACTTTGATATATTCACTGTGACTAGTAACCCTTCGCGACAAACATTTTGCTCTTTTGTTGCAAAATACTAGCAAACTTTGGGAAACAAAAAGCACAATGTAATGCTGAGAATAATGACAAAAACACTGCAGTACAGTCCTAATATTTACAATGATTACAAACACAAGTTTTACTTGTAATAAATATAAAATGTTAATTCATGCATGTTAAAATAGCTTTGCATGCGGACATTCACGATTAACCAACCGAAAAGGGGCAGGGTTGCGGATTGGTTTACAAAAATTAAATTCCTGGGTATTTCCCTAAAAGATGTACCGGATTTTCTCATCATCAGTGAAATATCAAACTATTTTTAGCATTCAGTCTCATTTTGTATTGTATCCAAAAATAGGCGTGAGTTCCATTCAAGTATGTTGTTATAGATATAAATACTACTCTAAGTGAAGGAATTTTATCAGTTTGAACTGGAACAATGAAAAGGGTTTTCGTCGATTCAGCAAATATTTGGTATTTGTATTCGGGATGAAATTACTAGCGAATATTAGCATATCTCCGATGGTTGATTTGAATTTGCTGATTTACAAATAACTCAGGATTCATCTCTTTGAAATTATATAATAAAGGAAAATAACAATGAATGTAAAAACTACGGTGACCTTGACACAGAAAATAGAACAATCCACTGTGGTACGCTACAAAGTTTTTATTAATTGTGTTGAAGGATAACAAATTTAATTCCTTAATATCAAACGGCTTTAAAGTCATAGAGTTTAAAGGCATTCTGTATTGAATTTAGCAGTAGCCTTGGCCTTAAACCCTAATTCTAGTAATCCTATGAAAGAATACTGAGTTGCTTCTAAAAACAAACTAATTCAAATTAGGGAATAGAAACAAAAATTCCAGATATCCGCTAAATATTAACCTCACATTGAAAAAAAGAAAAACTTGAAGGAATGAAGTCATCATCATTTATGCATCATTTATGCTATTATAGTTTATAGAAAACACAATTAATTTTAATCTTTTATATAATTAAGGACAAGTAGTTGACGTATGTGAAATGACTGTATGTTCTAAATTATAACGGGAAATAACTACTTGAAGGAAAATACATTTTTATTGATTTTAAATAGTTTGTATATTATTGAACAAACATACGCTATATTTTGTGGTGCCCCTGTACGTTTACCTGCATCATGTTGGCAAGTGTCAGATTACCTTGTTAATACAAATACAATTTAAACATTCTTTATTCATACGTGCAGTCTTTAATTAGCAACTTTATTGATAAATGTCTCAATTGTGTCACGCAACGGACAAGGTAAACTGTGAACATTTAAGCACGCTTGAGCTGAAATATTTCCAAGAAATACTGCCAATTTGAAACATGTTCCACGGAAAGGGGGTGGTGATAAGAAGTTGAATTCTCATGTACTTTGTGCAACTTTTTGTGTGTGAATCGTGCTAAGAACTTGGAGGAATAAATAACTGTTTTCTTGCAAACCTAAGAGATATATATTAGTATAAATACCCATACCTTCGCATATTACTAAGAGTAACCTCGATCACGAACCCAGCCTAATTGATCACGCAACATTAATTTGATTCGAAACGGTGAACATGATAGATGCAACAAGTTTCCTAGCATATTGCACAAACATAAATTCTTTACAAGTACGGCACATTCAACACCGACCAAAAATACATGAAGAATAAAACCAATTTCACACACATATCTTTTCGGTGAGACGCATATTACTTGCTGTAAAAATGGGAGCGATGATGTGGAAGATCAATATGGAGTTATCAACGTTTTTGTAGGTTACAAGACGTACACCATGTTCTGCTGTGCAAGTCGAGTTTACACCGCACCAGTTATGGATGCTTATGAATTCATGAGGACGAATTCTACCAGATGGCACTGTAGATCGTGGCACATTTACAAATAGTAATATCTGTTGATAGCTGTGATTTATTACTTGTGTCAGCGTGTAAAATGCACTTAACTTTGTAACAAAGTCTTTCAAGAAAATCACAATGTGCATAAGTGAATGCCATGCCCTAATAAACGAGGTAATCTTTTGCATGGCCACCAATCTCTCCCATGCAATTCCAAAATCATGCAAATATCCCTTCAGTAATGCACGAGATGTATTTAGAATGAAGACGAAACGTTGTAAATTGAAGTAATTATTTATTTTTTCTAAGAGGAAAATTTAAGGCTTAGAACAACTCACGCGTCTTAGTACTGAAATACACAATTCCATGTCTTGGGGATGGGGGTGGGGACACAATATGAGACACCATAGCGGACAAAAGTTGATGCAATGAGAAAGTTGCAGTTTAAATTTCAATGTCATATTCCAGAATTCCAGTTTCACAGGTTGAGTCAGAGTGTTGATGTTGAATGTTGCATTTCATATTTCGAGTTTTGCGATTTCATCTGTTTAATTTACATGGCGTTGGTTGAAAGTTCTATTTTCTATGTCAAGATTTAAGACTTTATTTGTAGAATTACACAGCGTTGGTTGAAATTTCAAAGTTGTTTTTCGCGAATTCCAGTTTCGCACCTTGAGTCAAAATGTCTGCGTTTTCATATGTTGCGTTTTTAAATTGTATTGGTTAAATGATACAGTCGTGATTGAGGGTTTTCCTTTTGTATGTCGAACTTTTAGACTTTACTTTTTGAATTACACAGCGGCAGTTGAAATTTTAATACTGCATGTCTGGAATTCCAATTTCACCTGTAGCAACAAGTTGTTGGTGTTGAAAGTTCCAGTTCATATCACGCGATTTTAGGCTTTCTTTGTTGAATTGCACATCAGTCGTTGAAGATTTCATTCCCTGTGTCAAAAATGTCCATTATCATGCAAGACATTGTTTTTGTGTACACCTGTATTTATTATTGCACCTTTTTATTATGTGTGCGGTGATTATATTCCATGTATTTTGTAATGCTGTCGTGTGATGACTATCTGATCTATGATCTCGCGAAATACCCTCACCACCCAACCTGCCTCAGCAAAGTCTCCAGTGAATTTATTATGTAGCCTAAATTCCTTGACGGATTTGTTCAAACTTGAAATGAGTCAAAACAGATAAGAATTCATTTGCTGACAAACTCACTTGCCCTTTGACTTTAGGTCAAGGTTGCAATCCGAAAAATTACGTAAGTTTTAAGTTGTGTTTTTTTTTCTTGCTTATTTTTCCTGAACCGCTAGACGAGTTGTCTTCGTGCTTTGGATGATTCATTACTATGCTAACACAATGTTGTGAAACACACTTTGGTATTTGGGTCACAGTCATATAGAAAGTTTGCATTAAGGTTTTAGTTAATGATTTTTTGGTTCATACCCTTTAATTTTCTAAACACCTTGATGGATTTCTTTTCTCATAATGAATTATTATGAAGGTAAGACAATTAATGCAGTAACATTCTCACTTCACCTTTTGTCATTGGGGTCAAGGTCATACGTTTATATCACTATGTTCATTGTGGTCTCGCCATTTAGACCCTGGCCTTCTTGTGTTAATTCAGTTTTTAAAGGATTGTATGCACCATTAGCATTCTACTTGGTGTTGGGACATGTCGTGATGAGTACGGTACAGAATTATCAAATATTACCTTTTATTGAAAGGCAGCAGAAAAGTTGTGACACATAAATCAGTCCACTAGAATTGTACACAACCAAAATGCTGAAGATTGTGCCGTGAGCGGCACAGTTCCCTCTTACACCCTCTCTTGGGCCAAACCATGAAAATAATAGCGTTACG
The DNA here is from genome assembly GCA_028554795.2 of Sinohyriopsis cumingii. NCBI lineage: Eukaryota > Metazoa > Mollusca > Bivalvia > Unionida > Unionidae > Sinohyriopsis > Sinohyriopsis cumingii. The sequence continues at coordinate 75,262,150 of CM068828.1, forward strand.
GCACGCTATTATTTTCCCTTCTTTTATACAGTGCGAGGTCTTTCATTGCACTGAGCCAGACTTTTTACCCAACATCGTGTCCTTTGTTCAATTGCAAAATACTCCTTTCATTTCTCACAGTGTAAACGTGAATTGTCTTTGCCGTGGATGAATTACATAGGTAAGGTGGAATTTTGCAAATTTTGCAAATTAACTACTTTCGTTAAAGATTATTCAATAATAATAATAATAATAATAATAATAATAATAATAATCAGCAAGAAAAATATCAATAATTCGGAGGCAGTTGGAGTGGCGGAGAAAGCATCATCCCCTCCAATAAAACAAGAACACAAGCGCGAAGCAACCGAACGTTTCCTGTAGCAATTGTTCTTTACAGTTAGATGGCTACAATTATGCCATGAAAAGGTTTAAAATACAGAACCTCCCCATCACTATATTTTTTATACGCCCCTGCAATTAATGATAAAATGAAGTGCCGTTTTTAAGCGTGATACACGTGTAAAGTGCCCATTTTTGAGGATAATTTCAACTCCCGTATTAGATCCTGGGTACATACTGTTTAGGCACAGAAGCTCTTTCTTGCTAGAAGAGCCAGAGGAAGAAAAAATATATTTGCGTTATCTATGCCGGAAAATAAACAAGATCCCCTTTTACAACATAATGCTACAACAAATCTTACATTTGGCAAGTGTACCTCCCGATGAGTGAAAGGTTGCTTACGTCATTGATCTGAAAAATAAAGTAATTCCCATACATAATCTAATAGGGTTTATCAAAACATATAAACGCTTTGCTCAAAACAGCCAATTGATTTTAAAGATAAGAAGGGTATTTGTATCACTTGTTGAGTTCCTTCTTGTCTAATGTGGTCGACAAAGCTTTTAATTCTCAATCATTTCAAGTCAAATTAGGGTATTCCTTAAATGCATCGTCCCAAATAACATTCACGGAAAATGTATGAGTCAGTGCAGGTGCAGCATGCGATAAAGTTATACGTTGCATGTGATTTTGCCTTTAATGACACCAGCGTGACTTGACAGTATAATTTGCCATTGCCTTTTCCTGCACAGTAGTTGGCTTAGTCCCAGTGACTCACAAGCAATGATCAAGACATTTCATAAGATCAATGTAGAAAAAGAAGCATTCTTAACGAATGAAGTTTGACTGATATTCGATACTACTACTGCTACTACTACCACGGTGTCTTCTACTATTTCAATTACAACCAATATCACAATCTGATCTATTACAACTACTCTGTTACAACTACTGGGGCTGCTACCACTACTATTACTACTTTCTGCTAATTAAAGTGAAGGAACTGTACAGTTGCTTGAACGTGCAGAGAAATAACGCGCTTTTTCTTTCCTATCCAATGGATCGTAATTAGTGCATTCTATTTTATAAATGTATTATAAATATCTTGCAAACCCTGAAAAGGAACCTTTGTCTTTAGTCTTCAAAAGCAGAAGATATTTTCTGTATAGGCAGAATACATATCAATTCAAATCATGTTAACTTTTCAGAACGCCTTCTTTACTTTAATCAATTCCAGAACAGTTTTTAAACAAAGTTTTTAAAGTATCCTGGCCGATTTTTCAGACGGTATACAATGCATTTATCTAAAATAGCACACGAAATAATGATAGTTGACATAAGTGGATATTGCGTGATAACCACTCTGTTAAGAATTATTTTGTTTAAAGAGGTCATTGACATAAGTGGATATTGCGTGATAACCACTCTGTTAAGAATTATTCTGTTTAAAGAGGTCACATTGACAACTTCTTGAAAGACTTTATGAAGATTTAAACTTAAAGATCACTTTGTAAATAATCTTTTGTTTATCTTGCTCACCAGAAAGTGTTGAAATTGTTAATCGTGCATTTGATGTTATGAAAGGATATGGAGCTATAAGGAAGATAACGTTTTACCTGCAGTTTACATAGACCGACGAAAAGAAATGTAACATTCCTTTATTTGTACAACAATGTTTTATCAAGAAAATTATAATGTGGAAACGTTTGTGATCATTTATCGCGACGAACACCAAATATGATGATAAAACCGTGAGCAGAAACTTTCAATTAAACGAGAGCTGTGATATAGAATACAGGCGAACTGTTTACATGTAAAGTTTCGGAAATTTGAGAAACTGGATCGACCTGTCAATCATTTCTAAAAAAATGCTGCATGTCAAGATTTCATACCGATGTTTCTGTCATATGTTGTTGTTGGGTTATAAGCCATTTTTCAGCACACGATAGACTATCCATGTCGGCCAGTGTTAATGGTAGAGGAAGAACATGGGAAAACCGACCCAAGAGAAGCTACTGGCGAGCTTTCTCACATACCCACACTAGCCGAATCCGAGACTCGAACCCACGCAGACAGGTGAGATGGCAGTGATCCTTAACGGAGAGCGCTTTAGACCACTCGGCCACTCGGGGCCCCGTTTCTGTCATATGCGATAGGGTATGTATGAATGGTAGCACACATTTAAACAGTAAACTCCATTTATAACAATGTCGGATGCAAAGACGAATCATATATTACCAAACGCACTGCAAAGTCCCTTCTGGCTATAAAGAAATTCGGATAAACGAAACGGCAGAGGGGAGGGGGGTCCCTTGGGCATCATTGTTTCTCGAGTTTGCTGTATGGAATACCTTCAACTAGCAGACACTATGAAATATGGATATTTGTTAGAGGAATATCAGCACCAGATCTTCGCATTTAGAGCGTTTTATATGTCTTAAAAATAACTAAAGGAAAGTGATTAAGTGCTTAGATCATATTGTTTGGCTTTTTAGGCTTAAAATGTAAGAGAGATATATGTTTGAACTTGAAATGTAAAAGGGAGATATCCGTGTGAGCTTGAAATGTAAAAGGGAGATATCCGTGTGAGCTTGAAATGTAAAAGGGAGATATATGTGTGAGCTTGATATGTAAAAGGGAGATATCTGTGTGAGCTTGATATGTAAAAGGGAGATATCCATTTGAGCTTGAAATGTAAAAGGTAGATAGCTGTGTGAGCTTGAAATGTAAAAGGGAGATATCTGTGTGAGCTTGATATGTAAAAGGGAGATATCTGTGTGAGCTTGAAATGTAAAAGGGAGATATCTGTGTGAGCTTGAAATGTAAAAGGGAGATATCCGCGTGAGCTTGAAATGTAAAAGGGAGATATCTGTGTGAGCTTGACATGTAAAAGGGAGATATCTGTGTGAGCTTGATATGTAAAAGGGAGATAGCTGTGTGAGCTTGAAATGTAAAAGGGAGATATCCGTGTGAGCTTGAAATGTAAAATGGAGATATCTGTGTGAGCTTGATATGTAAAAGGGAGATATCTGTGTGAGCTTGATATGTAAAAGGGAGATATCCATTTGAGCTTGAAATGTAAAGGACAGATATCTGAATGAGCTTGAAATGTAAACGATAGATATTCGTTTGAGCTGGACGACTGAAAGTTTTGTCTGCATTTTTTCACCCCACTCTCGCATAACTAAAAGTTACCACTCAACAGTATTCTTGCTTTAGCATTTTGCGTTGTATGAGATAAATTTGACATTTTCAATCAAAGAAATTGTTTTTCTTCAGAATTAACTAAATTGTTACTACCAATCCGGTCTATACACACAATTAAAGATGAGAAGGGTGAACAAATTGTACTAGAAAATGAAATACAAATAACATCTGTGAAAATAAAACGACATAAAAAGTTGTACTACTATTCGGATATGATCATTTCGCACTTTACAACTTCGATTCTTGGTACATGCATTGTTTCATTATTCATATAGCATAATATTCAATTCCTGTTATAAGCCCTTACATAATGTTGCCATAATTATGTTATTGAACTGTTCTATGAAAAAAGGAATGATACATACGCTACATTAGATCTAACATGATCACTTTACAAAAAAGAGAAAGACATTGTCATTGAGATTTAAAGATTATGCTTTCTCACTGATCTGAATACATAATAAAAATCCATAACTTGGCACTCGAAAGATTGTATAATTAACCACCTGATGTATTGGTTGAGAGAGAGAGAGAGAGAGAGAGAGAGAGAGAGAGAGAGAGAGGAGGAAAAGGAGGGGGAGGAAGCGAGAGATAGATAGGTGGAGGAGAAAGATTTAGAAGCTGAAGTCATTACTCCTTCTTGTCCGTTTAATGTTAGGTGACACTCTCCAAACGCGAACGTCGCTGGTGATCTGTAAATATCAATTGTACAGTTACTGATTACGACAGTTTTATGGAGGTAAACCACACCAACTCGCATGCGACTGGAAGCGACAATATTAAACAACAAAAAAACAAACAAACAACATTATTAATATCGTAATGGGCCAGACATTACTCTGTGATATTTCGATGTTTAGTTAACGGGGCTGCATGTTCTATATTAAGGGCTATTGGTAATGTACAATTCAGTATAGATGGGTGGCGGATGGTACTCGGATTGTGACGGAATGGCTACAAATGTGGCATTAGTGATACCTTCAGTTAAGTTCATGCGCCATTTAGCAGTGCGTCTGTGAAAGAATAACTTATAGCAAAAACAAGTCCATACCTTTTTGACCACATAGTTTGATGCAGTGTTCATACAGATGGAGTCAGTATGTAGTGAAAACCCCTGACACAATAATCCATATAGTGGCATTGAGAAGAGGATCGTTAATACTCCATCTAGTGGCATTGAAAAGAAGATCGTTAATAAAACTTGGACAAAATTAAACATGAGCTGTTTTACTGTTTGCAAGTAAAATCGATTCTAGTCATTCATGAACAACCTTGACAGTACTTCCTAAAAATGGTAAGAAGGCCTGTATTGGCCATAAACAGAGTTTTATGATGACGACATTAACGCAATTCTCCATGTATGTTGGTAATAATAATAATAACAATAATAATAATAATAATAATAATAATAATAATAATAATAATAATAATAATATAATTTTAGTCCCAAACATTATAATGTTACTCAAAACATCCGGAATATTCATATTCTCTGCTCACATGTCCTTCTGTACATGCTGAACTATCTATTGCAATTGGTAATTCAGTTTTCAAAACTTTTTTAATTAATGAATCTTGAGTTTAAACCTCTAACCACTTTCTGAAATCGTAATAATGGCTTCAAGGCAACCTAAGACTGATCTAATATTTTCCCTATGTGGCTCATTAGTCACATTAAACTGCAACGCTGTATCTTGCGTTCTAATGCACCCATGTATTTACAAATGGCTACACTGTACAACGAAGAAAAACTAATATATCCTGTGTTAAAATGTCATACACATAACACATAAATAGCTAATTATCACACATACAGACAAAGGTCACTAAACCAGTACTAATATGAACAAAAGAACTGTACAAAAAGTATGAATTCTTTCCCTATACGTGGCCTATTCGACACACCGTACAATCCAATGTAGTAACGCACATGGATATATACATGAATCCATGCCACATTCGCAGTCTTTAATCATGTTGCAGTATTCGTCTTTCAACATTCACGATTAACGACGATCATTACGTCCATCAGAATTCAACGAAGTACCATCTTGAAAGTATGGAACTGTTCATATACAGTACCTGATCAGTTTTGACATTTTGTTAAACTTTGCCTTTTTACGTTTGTCATATCTATATTATGTGTTATTTTTCATGAATATAGATTGATAGGGTCATTTAGTAAATAACAAATTAAATAGCTAATTCTGTACGCTGTTTAATTTTGTACTCTAAGATGAGATTATGCTTTTAGTAAATACATTATAGCTTTTAGAGAGCGGGAAGTACGTTTAATCAAAGTAAACATGTTGATGAGTTAAGGTCATGGGATGTCCACCAAGAAAATCCAGTTGACCTAATTCCTGATCGGTTAGTTCCTTAAATTCTTGACCTTGTTGACAGTTAAGGTGATTTCGAAATGATTATTTGAACCTCATTCAGGTTTTGAAACCGCGTCTACGTTTTTTTATATGCGGGTTATTTACTGGAAATTAATTATCCCTTATACAAACAATAGTCTTAGAAGAGACAAATAGTCGTGTTCAATTCGGTTCATAGGATTTAATTTATTTATTTTAATAATTCATTGGAATTACAAAGTGCTCAGGCTTTAGTATTTAATAGCTGTTTTGGAATTACTGTTTATTCATTAAAATACATTTTGGATTATATCACTGTAATATATCCAGACTACTGGCACGTCAGCACGAAAGATTGAACTTCATTCAAAATACAACTAGAACACATCTGTAATACTCGATATGTTTGGACTTGTAATAGAACTTTAAGGACGATTACCATATTGTGTTCTTTTTCATTTTCCACTTCGTATATTAGAGAAATAAATTATCTGTTCTGTTTTACAAAACTTGCTGGAGTTCACTCATTGCTGTTGCTTAGTTTAAGGTCATAGAGTCGTTGTTGTTGTTCTAGGGTTTAACGCCGTTTTTCAGCACAAGATAGGCTATACATGGCGGCCAGTATAACTGGTGGAGGAAGAACCCTGGAAAACACAGGGAAGAACCACCGACCTACGAGAAGCTACTGGCAGGCTTTCCCACGTACCCACGCTAGCCGAGCCTTGGACTCGAACCCACGCAGACAGAGGTGAGATGGTAGTGATCCGGAACGGTGAGCGCTTTAGACCACTCGGCCACTCGGGGGCCCCCCATAGAGTCGTAACACTTGACCTGATTCACACCCTGGCTTTGTGCAAAGGACCTTCTTACACACTAGCTGAAACGCAAACCACAACTAAAATAGTTCTCATAGTTGCAATCAAATTCAGTATGCATCCCGTTTATGCATATATTATTTATATAGGTTATGTAGCTAATGGTAGGTATTTGTCATTATCATAAAACGTGTATTAAGACTAAAAGATTCATGAAACCCTAAGATATAAACTTTGGCTGACTAATACTTACAGAAGCACATGCAGTGAAAGATGAGAAAGAAGTAAAATGTAAATAAACAAATAAGTCACCATTTCAGGAATGTTTTTTTTTAAAAAATATTTTAAATTATCTTTGATATTATCAGTACCGACCACAACTGTACTTTCTAAATGGAAAGTTACAGGCATGCGTGATATACGACTGATAGTCAAGGGACCGGGTTAAATAGAAGAAGACCACCTTGGCAACCCCCATTACCTGGAATCGCGATGTTTGCCAAGTGCATTGTGCTCAAGGCCCAATATATATGAACTATGTAAGGCTGATTGTATCTTGCTTAGTATTCATGCAACAAGGTAATTGCAATGCAAGAGATCAATACTATCTCAATGCCTTGATCTATACCGCGTAAAATACAATAATAAATTGCCTGTTAGCTCATATAAATACATTTACCGTCAAATAGATTGCCCCTGAACATTTAAATACATTTACCGTCAAATAGAATGCCCCTGAATATTTAAATACATTTGCCGTCAAACAGAATGCCCATGAACATTTAAATACATTTACCGTCAAAGATATTGCCCATGAACATTTGAATACATTTACCGTCAAACAGAATGCCCCTGAATATTTAAACACATTTATCATCAAACAGAATGCCCATGAATATTTAAATACATTTACCGTCAAACAGATTGCCCATGAACATTTACATACATTTACCGTCAAACAGATTGTCCCTGAATATTTAAATACATTTACCGTCAAACAGAATGCCCCTGAATATTTAAATACATTTACCGTCAAACAGAATGCCCATGAACATTTACATACATTTACCATCAAACAGATTGCCCCTGAATATTTAAATACATTTACCGTCAAATAGATTGCCCCATAACATTTAAATACATTTACCGTCAAACAGAATGCCCCTGAATATTTAAATACATTTACCGTCAAATAGATTGCCATGAACATTTAAATGCATTTACCGTCAAATAGATTGCCCCATAACATTTAAAAGCCGATCATTATTACCAATATCCCTTACAAGTTATACCGGTTACGCGTGCTTTCAGTACCGACTATTTCAGTAACAGGTGTCGCTCTTATAATTTGATTACATTTAAATGTCGGTTATTCAGTTCATTTTTGTATCCTCGTATTTCTTATTTCCTTTGGAAGGTCATTATTTACACGCACCGACAAAAACATACAGCAAAACGTAATGTTAAAGAACGTGGGCATTTTTGGACGAGGTCAACGTAACGGTTTGATACAGTACTGACCGGACTGAATGACACGCGCTGTGATGTCACGATGAAAGGTGCGCATGTTGCAAAAATTCTCTTTTCTTGATCCAGTTTAGTACCTGGCCACCAGTGTACAATTCCGTAGCAGTCCATAAGTTTCGTCTATACGTTTCTTGATAACAGTTAAGGTGCAGATCATTCAATAATCATGATTACACATTAAACAGACTTTAGTTTAACTATATTAGTATTACAGTAAATGAGATCACATGACCTTATCCACATACGCTATAGAAGGGTTCCGATTATTCTTTACGTTGGGAACCCTACCAGACCGTTATTGTGTATACAGTTCTTTTACACTGTGCATGTCAGTTACACCGTTTTCCATGACAGACGACCTTTCTAGTATGAAGTTAAGGAAGACATTGCAATATTCTAAAAACTAACAACGCTCTAAAATACCCGTATCTATCAAACCAAATCTTAGAAAGAGGAGCCCTGACGTCCTATAAATATATTTTCAACCGATAGCACTTGGGGATGGAGTAGTGAACTCAACATAATTGAATTGTAGATGGTGTGGCCTTTTAGTCCAATGTCTATAATGTACTAGAGGTTGCCCCACTGTATCACTATATGATTTCTTATCTCATGTTCACCAGAATGGATGCTCATATTCCGCCCAAAATAGCGTGCTTACTCGGCCTGCACCTAACGTTTAACTACTGTTGATTGACAGTTATATATGCATGGTTAATTTGTCTACTTGTGGAATTTAGGGAAAGTTCGTTCGAAAATGAAGCGTGTACCTGAAGACCTGTGTTTCTCACGTTATGCATATCCGCATTTAGGTACAAATTTTAAACTGGCTTTTGGACGTGTTTTCCGGTGTAAAATACATCTAAAGAATGAGTACCGGGGAATCAAGTTCGATAGTATTAATGCACGAGATGCTTGGCATATACCCACAACCAGTATAGTGCACAAAAAAGTAACGGCAATCATCTCTTACAGATTAGTTCAAACGTACTATCCCGTATACATGTGGCTATGTTTTCAGCTAGGTAACTGTGCATAACACAGATACTAATACTTGTGTGCAAGAAATGCACACACATATACTAAGACATGTGTGCAAGAAATTAACAACATGTCAAAAAGTAACCTCTCCCTTAGGATCATAAGTGGCGCACTTCAAAGGTATTGTCAATCATCGACATACATGTATTTATATATACAGCAAGGTCGACATTTTCCGAAATTTGGAAATAAAGGTTACAGGCTAAAGGTTTTAGGTCACACACAAAACATTAGAGCCCATGCAGGTTGATGACTGCATTGAATATAGAAGCCCAGTATAAGACCTCTCCGGAAATATCACATAATTGTCTGGTATATAATTCATTCTGTCGTTTTGAATATTGTAATTTTATATTCTGTAGGTTTTTCAAAGTTCCGGAATTGCTTGTGTTCACCGTATTTTCATCATCCCTTGCTCGAATGCGCTCTGAAATTTTAACTCCTTAAAATTATGATGAAGTCTATCCGTTACATTTTTATATTTTAAAGCTGTCTATATAAATATCCCTAGCTAGATAACTCTTGCGATGTTTAAAGTGAAATAACTCAGAATGTCCTTCCCATTTTCATTTAACTCAAACGTGTACATCATCTCGCTTGTCTTCAATGTCTATTATAAGTCATAACATCTTCGTCAGTTTAATTAACTGTTATATTAGACCTCTTCGGTGGCCTAGTGGTTAGAGCGTCCGCCTCGGATGCGGGAGGTCGCGGGTTCGAACCCCGGGCGAGTTATACCAAAGACTTATAAAGTTGGTACTAACAACTGCCCCGCTTGGTGCTCAGCGTTAAGAGGTTAGTGTTAGGACTGATCGGCATGGTGTCAGGATAATGTGACTGGGTGGGACATGAAGCCATCTGTATGCGGCATGATGCCCCAGTGCTAGACATCACTATAAACTACCACACTGCATACAGCGTAGCATTATGACTGAAAAATGGTTAAAGTAACATTAAAAGTCCAAATAACACACACATTAACTGTACTAGAAACTAATTTTGATGATCCAACTTTCAGTATCATGAATTATTTCATCAATTTTCTCATAAAGATTATACTTGTTCTCACCTAGCATGATATAAGCCAAGTATTGCATCAGCTTCATCTGCATTGTTTTAACCTATATTTTACGTAGTACCCCTGTATAACTATTATATATCTCAGATACTGTATTTTGTATAGTCTGACCTTATGTTCCGGGCTTACTGTACTTTGCATAGTATGAAGCTATTGGTCAGGTCTCATTTTATATTGCAAGATGATGAACCTATTGGTCAGGTCTCATTTTATATTGCACATGATGAACCGATTGGTCAGGTCTCATTTTATATTGCACATGATGAAGCTATTGGTCAGGTATCATTTTATATTGCACATGATGAAGCTATTGGTCAGGTCTCATTTTATATTACACATGATGACCCTATTGGTCAGGTCTCATTATACATGTCATAGTCTAGCCTTATGGGTTGGGACTAATTGAGCTTTGCACAGGATGATCATGTATGTCAGAGCTGATTCTGCTTTGAACAGGAAGACCCTATGCGTCAAGACTCATCCGCTTCCTGTTACACAATGTTCAATGTTATAAATAAGACTGTGTCATTTATTGGGTCAGGATGTTTAGATTATAATGTGTCGGGGCAAAGTTATAGCATTCACACAAATCTATTACTTGGATCAGATTTCTAAAGAGTATCACGTAACAGATGAGAGAGTATGAAGTGAAAGAATGGCTGTCTTAAGCGAAAGAACGAGAGTGATTGTGCACTGTGTAATTATTACAGCTAAATAATGGTTCTTCTTTTATTCATTTTCGAAACATGTACGCGGCATGCACTTACTTGTAAATTTGCAGCCTTTCAGATGATATACAATTGGTTGTGGTCAGTAACTGCTGGACTGTGTCGCCATTTTGTTTCTTATGCGCATGCGTTTCCGCTCCGCTAAGGTCACAGCAGCCGCGTTGCGTCCGTGTCTTAGCACCTGCGCCAAACACTATCTGAAAATCTTTTGTGAATAACTTTATTTATTAATTATTTTTTATTTATTAACTTTGATATGTTATGACATTAGAGAAGGATAGCATGCTAATAGAAGACTGCTAGAACCGACTACGCGTGCTGTCTAAAAATGTCCAGATTCTATTGTACTTCTAGGCCGGCTATATTTTATTTATGTTTCAGCATCGTCGTATTTTGAAAGAGTAAGTTAATTTGCAAATTGAGTCTCTCTGCAACTCTACATGATCATTACTACCTATGAACACACAGTAAAACGTATAAAACTCCAAGAACTGTGAGACCATCATTTGGGATGGACTTTTCGGATGATTCGAGTATATGAGAAGCAAACAATGCTCTACAGCAATTACGAAAAACAAAGCAATTTAGACAGTTCTATGAGCAAAATATGGTGAATGTTCACCATAAACATCAAGTCAATTTCCATTTGTCAGATTTTGAAAGCTCTGAAATATAATGGCGGATGAAATGTGAGCAATATTTTATGGAACCTAGAAACTGAACAAATGAGAGTGTGCTTGTGTTGCTTTTTAAATACACACATTAATTCTTTATGTGTCCATTACAATAAAGAGATAATGTCTTTTGCGGGTTTACCGCTATATTTCTGTACTTGAAAACTATACTTGATAGTATCATGGGTGGAGAAAAAAAAAAAACAGGGAAAGCCCAGTAAGAACCACACACCCATGTTAAGCTACGGCAAGCTTTCTCACATAACAACAATGGACGAGCATGAGTTTCGAATCTACGTGGGCGGAGGTAATATATAAGTTGTCTCTAAAGGCGAACGCCTTAGACCACTCTGTCACCAGGGACCCGAAATGAAAAGATGAATAAAACGTCGACACATGCAACAGTATTCTACGTCATCAATCCAACATTGAATTTGTAAAATGATACGTATGCAATGCACATGCATTACCATCGCTTATATATATATATATATATATATATATATATATATATATATATATATATATATATATATACACACATACACGTGTTCGTGCAATATTATTCTAAGGTGTGATCATCTGTAACATGATAACATATGACATTTAATTTTATTCAACTTGTGCTATTGCATGATTTTCGGTGACGTGTGTAATGTACGTGTGTGTTGTATTACGCGTGTTTCAGTAAATCGTGTAATGTACGCGGTGTGTTGTGTTGTCTGTGTCTGTGTTTCAGTGAGGTGTGTACTGTACGTGTTGTGTTGTGTTGTCTTGCGTATGTGTGTCAGTGAAGTTTGTAATGTCTGTTGTAAGTGTCGTGGTAAATTGCGTGATGTTCAGTGAAGTTTGTAATGTACTTTTTTTTTTGTTGAATTGCGTGTTTATCAGTGAAGTGTGTAATGTACGTGTTGTGTTGTAATGAGTGTGTTTTAGTGAAGCAAACATCGTACACATAAAATCCATTTAAAACTAAAAACAATATCAGAAAAATATTTTTTGAATTAAGACTGATGAGCATGTATCAAAAATTGTACTGTTTGATTATTAGCAAACTCGTGAAAATAGATCTAATGGAGGAAAGGTACCCTGAGAAAAAAATAGATTTAAAACATGCATAACATAAACAAACAAGCAAGAAACTATTTGTTAGGATGTTTATTGTTCAAGGTTGAATTTTTCATGAACGATTCTTTGGTTTTAAAACAAGTTAAAAATTGTGACTTGAAGTAAATTTCAGCCTCATGTGATAGACATTTTTCCTTGCATTTTCTTGCCAAGAGAGTGTATTGATGATTTTTATTCGAATTTCGGAAATCTAGTTTAAGCACAACGTCCGATATTTGTTATGACTGTATATGAATCATATTTGTAATATTAAACCGATGTGTATGAAAACATTTAATATTCAAAGTGGGATTGGAAGTTACCAATTGATTAAAACATGAATAGAAAAGTGATGCGACACTCGGGTGACGGAACAAGGAAGCCCAGGAGAAATGTTTCTCGTTTATATCTTACGAAAACTTTTTAAAAATAGCTCTTGCATATGAGTTTATCACGAAGCTAAGAACCTCGCTAAGACCGTTTTTGTGGCTGAAAGTGATTGATAACAATGTAAATAATCTGCCAGATATATATATATATATATATATATATAGAGAGAGAGAGAGAGAGAGAGAGAGACAGACAGACAGACAGACAGACAGAGACAGACAGACTGAGACAGAAGAAAGACAGAGAGACAGAGACAGCGACAGACAGACTGACAGAGAGAGAACATGTTCTGTTTCCCAAACATTATTCAGTTTCATTTGTTAGATATATTAGTACAAGTAATAAGAATGAAATTTCCTCTAAATTGTATTAAAAGTAATTTTTCATTAAAATATATTGAAAGTAATTTTCTATTAAAATATATTGAGATTAAATCCATTTATTCGGTATTACAATTATATACTATTTAATAGAGATTGCACCCTTATGTATAGAAAGGCAAAACCGTCTTGTACATACATTTCCCTTGTATCATGAGTCAGAAAAGAACTACACTCAGTAAGTTCTGTAAATAGACGAACTAGACGAATTCCAATGATTTTTCTAGAGGGGCAAATGAGCTGATCTTCAGAATTACCTACGTAGTGACGTACATAGACCCAGGCGATAGTCTGTGAGAAACTATGAAGCCTCACTTTGAGATTCTGGTGAACACAAGAACTTGGCATATATCCATATTTGGCTTTGTCCTAAGAAACTGATATAAAAAGCCCCAGTCCACGCTCACGCCAGTTTATTCGCCAGAAACTCAAATAATAAGATTATCGTCTATGTACAATTTTTCATATAGTATAAGGATGTTTAGTGTTATAAGAATTTTTAGTGTTAAGATGTTAATCTAATATCAGTACGTTTAAACATTAGATTATTTTCATATTTCCTTACTATTCTTTAATATAATGTATTGGAAAGTTTAATTGTTTGAAGAACTTATATTTACTTGTAATTATATTATTGATTATAGTAAACAGCAACGTTCGCTACCAACTTCATACTCAGTAATAGTTAATTTAGAAATTAAACACTCTTTAAATAATATTTGAGTTTAATATGTTGACATTTTAGAATAAAGTCAGTAACATATATTTCAATTACGGTATTAGTCTGAAATATTGAATTTTAGATTCTTTAGCTATCGTGAATCTATTCGATATTTAATTATCTGTATTATATTCTTATATTCTAAAAGGCAGAAATTATACAGATGTATGATGTTGGTAAGTGAAAGAAGATCGTAAATTTATATGCATTTCTTATATCTGCAATTTAAGCTTATGTAGATTGATATTGGAATGTAATTTTATATGTTCAGTGTTTCAATAAAAGTTTGCTCGCCAGAAACTCAAACAGGCTTCTGTCTTTACAGCATCCCGAACCTCTCCGCAAGCCAATTCCCCAGATGTAGCCACATTTTATCATCACGTGACACCTCTTTCAGGAGGATTGAACTCTCTCTCTCTCTCTCTCTCTCTCTCTCTCCGTCGGGTTTTTGAAACAGCTTGACTTAGAGTTTATGAGACCAATCTTCTCATAAAAGATATATTACAGATATGAAAAGATAGATAACAAGGATCAATATAAGCGATTTAACGCTAATTTTATCAGAAATGAGGCTTAGTATCAATAGTGTTGTAATTACCTTCAAATAGACCTTATTTTAAGTTTTCGTTGAGGTGATCCACGTGTCAGCTTCAGCTATTACAATTTTAAACCACTTGGCAAATAGTGTGTGTGTGTGTGTGTGTGTGTGTGTGTGTGTGTGTGTGTGTGTAACAATTTAACTTCAAGGGGTCTTCACGTGTCAGCTTCAGCTATTACAATTTTAAACCACTTGGCAAATAGTGTGTGTGTGTGTGTGTGTGTGTGTGTGTGTGTGTGTGTGTGTGTGTGTGTGTAACAATTTAACTTCAAGGGGTCTTCACTTAATAGTCACCGCTCCTGTGGCCTAGTGGTTAGATAGTCATGGGTTCGATGCGGGAGGTCGTGGGTTCGATCCCCGGACGAGTCATACCAAAGGCTTACAAAAATGGTACTAACAGCTGACTCAGCATTAAGAGGTTAGTGTTAGGACTGGTCGGCCTGGTGTCAGGATAATATGACTGGGTGGGCCATCATGCTACATGTCTGCGGCATGATGCCCCGCTGCTAGACATCACTATAAACTGCCACACTGCTAGACATCATAGAGATATAACTGAGGAAATCTTAAAGCTACGTTAAAAACCCAAATTACACACAAAAACACACACACACACACACATTTAATAGTCTTTCATGTACTGTGAATAATTCTCTTGATTTTATCTGCAAATGTACCTCAGCAACATGAATCCACTGTAATCGCTGTCACTCTCTCGCTTTAACTAACTTATCCTATTATTACAATCCTCTCCATACATTCAGTCCAGTATAATATTTAATTTAGCACAATTTAAGAGAAGAAGCACCTACTAATATTAGGGTTGTTTAAAAGAAGTTTCATCAGATCCCCCAACCCCCCGTCACCAATAAAAACAGTCCTCTTTAATCTCCTTAAAAATACACAAACACAAATGAAAAAAATAGAAAATGGGAATTTTACATCCGTAATAAATAAAAACGTTCATTTGTCCTAAACGTCCTTCACCGAATTATTTGTAGGCAATACGTATGTGACACATTTCTAAATTACTATCTTGGGGATTCCCGACTCTAGTCCCAGTGTTAATATTTTCTTTGTAGGCTATCAGACAAGATACCCTGGATTATTTACGGGTGCGAACACACTGCTGAACAAAAGCGCATACATTTGAACCTTACCTAGCTATGAAATAGCACTTTTAGATAGTCCTATCTGATAAACTTTGTGCCAATCTGCGTACTTGACGAGAGTGTGTTAAATAGTGTAGACAAGTTCAATTATGGATTGATTCATGCTACGCGTTGCGATAACGACTTTTTTCTCTCTCTCTAATATACTATGGAGCAACCTCTCTCTATGTGTGTGTGTGTGTGTGTGTGTCTCAAATGGACTTGTAAACGTGAATACAGATAAGGGCCAAATCCTGGACAATGTCTCCTCACTAACTTCTCCCAACCCTCGAATCATGTCCCCCCTTTATAGACGAGCGCTAATCAATCAGAACGTTTCGTAATTTAACGTTCCTTTACAGTTAGATAAGTTAACATTGAAACACTTAATCTGCTGCAAGGGTTTTAGGGGACTTTACCTATGTTCCGCCACACAGAACCTCGCTTATTTGATTAGCACCCCATACCCCTGATAGTTCTGGATCCATATATATATATATATATATATATATATATATATATATATATATATATATATATATATATATATATATATATATAAGAAGCACGCAGTGAAGACATTGAAGCGGTATGACAAATTAGCTTATGTTCTTCGGGAGCTATGTTTCCCTTTATCAAGTTGTATATAACACCAAGGAAGGAAATGTCTCTCAGCTTTTGGAACATAAATGAGGCTTATTTATACGAGGGGTATTCTTTCCTACAGAACATTATCTCAATTTTTATGCTATAATTTTTACATTTTTAGTGATTCATCTCTAGCATTCTAGAAACAACATAGATATTTAGGTAACTGAAATTAGGAAATTCGTTCACTACATTATGCTGATTGGTTGCCTTGTTTTCATCGTATATTTGATTTTTATCATTGTAAAATGCCATTACATGTTTGCTAAAATGTTTCCATTCTTGCGTTTCGTCTCGTAATGTTTTTGTAAAACCTTGATATCCTGATAGCTTAAATTTCAAAGTTTGTTTGACAGAATTTCAAAATTATTTGCTAAACGTTGCTGAGATTTTGTTCTTCTTTGTTTCGTAGCGAACATTTTTATATTTGTTTGCTAAATGCTCTTGGTTTTTTCCAATTTTCTCGCATATTTTAATTTTTTAACAGAGAAGAATGTCAATACATTTTGTCAATTACTCGTTCTAAAGCTTAACATTTATATACTGGGCTAACAAAACTAAACACCAGCTGACTTATAAATCACTTTGGCATTGAAAATGACTTAGGAGAATAAATTTTACTTCTGCACTACATATAGTTGTAATAAATGCCAAATATTTCTTTTACATTATCATACGTTTGTTTTCTAATTTCGTTATTCCGAACCTCAGAGTCTATTCAGTATATACTAATCTTGCACATAACCTTTCTGGAGGCCTAGTGGTTAGAGCGTCCGTCTCGGGTGCGGGAGGTCGCGGGTTCAAACCCCGGCCGAGTCATATCAAATATTTATAAAAATGGTACTAACAGTTGCCTCGCTTGACGCTCAGCATTGAGAGGTTAGTGTTAGGATTGGTCGGCTTGTTATCAGGATAATGTGACTGGGTGGGACATGATGATGCGTGTCTGCGTCATGATGCCCTAGAGCTAGACATCACTATAAACTGCCATAATACAGACATCGTAGCGATATGACTGAAAAATGGTTAAAGCTACGTTAACAATCTAAATCACACACACACACACACACGCACATATCTCGCACATTTTGTTACATTTGAATGAAGCATCAATCCTTCTTGTGAACTCATTAGGTTATTTTAGTTCAGAGCACTTCCTACGCTGTATGTTCTGATTTCATTTACTGAATTTTCTAGGTGCATCCGCAGCATATATTTGGTAAAGGTAATTTTCTTGTTCACACTTTGACATTCCTGCAAAACGGTATTATCATTGTTTATTTGAAACAAGAATTGATACTTCACAACAGCTTATTTCATACTGAATGGTATATTTATTATACCAGAAATGTGTTAGATAATCGCTTCTGCTAGCAGTTTAGTTGTTTTAAACAAAGTCATCGTAAAGGTATGCAACTCTTAGCAAGGCATACAGCTAATTGCAAGTTAAATAATATTAGAATACGTTTATATCAATTTAGATGTAATAGATTGATACATTTATTTGAATTTGGCCTTATTTATTTGCTACATTTGTAAGAAAGCGGATGCAACAATCAAGACTTTTCGTCTTACCCTAATGTCAAGACTATGTCCGAGTACCGTAACACATCATGAGATATTTGGGATTTAACATTACACATTTAGGATTTAACATTACACATTTGGGACTTAACATTACACATTTGGAATTTAACATTACACATTTGGGAGTTAACAGTACACATTAGAGCAAGCGAAATTAAAAAACTGTGGCATTCAATTATATGCGAAATCGCTAAGTATATATAACGGTAATTGCTGCCAGATCACCAATATCATGAAAAATATAACACCTTGAAATTAAAAATGTAGATAAGGAAGCAAAGGTAAAAACGGATAAGAAAACTCCAATAGAGTAATGATACAACTTAATCGTTAAAGCGTTTCAAATCTGGAATAAAAAGATAGAATTATCGTACACACAAACTTTGTTACGTAGCAGAAAAATTGATTCAGTTAGTTACTTTAGAAGAGATAAATGATTATGAATTAGGAGAGAATTTAGAAGATGATGCAAATTAGTTACAAACAAACCTGAGAGAAAAATAATTTTTGAGTTATGAGTAAAGCATTATGAAGAGAACATATTAAGATTTTAAACTGATGTCATAGTCAACATACATCAACAAATTTGTAAGGATCTTTCCTATCATTTAAGCTGTTGAAGCAAATCAAATGTAGAAACTAAACTAGAAGACACACAAGCAGGACCAAATAAAGCAAATATAGCAGTTTTGCCAGTCAACTGTCACAACAATTATGTCCAGGAGAATTTTGTGAAATGTTAAACAATTTAATGCAATAACTGGGTCAGTTGAAAGCCAACGACGACTTTTAGCAAATGACACAGATTTCATCGTGTCATACAACATGCATGTAAGCAATCTTTTTGTAGTTCAAGGCAGGACAAGGCAGGACTAGTTGCAGCAAACCTTCGAAGATTTCGTGAAGCGAAATGCACCTTTATGTTTGGCTGAGTTAGCCAGGGACTGACTAAGTAGTACAGGTTTGTTGGCACAGCTTCTATTGTGAATGAAAATGTTTGAACTACAGAGATGCCAGGTTATTTGAACTTGCTCCGTTTATACTAGACTAAATTTCAAACTTTAATAAATAAATCACATTACCAAAAATGGTATCCTAAAACTCAAGAAATCTTCACTACTGTTGTGACATACACGTAATGTAATATTCCAGAGACTCCATAGTGGCACACATAACTCTAAGGCCACACAGTACTTTGACCCCCCCCCCCAATTTCCCCATCTCAGGTCACTATTGAAAATCAACTTCCATCCACCAAAACCAACCCCAACAATAAAAATAATATAATAAAATAACGAAAACATTAATAAAAAAAATCATTGGAACGTCATCTTCCTGGCCGAGTTTTATCATGTGACATTCAGAGGTCGATATCTAATTAATGTCACCAAGAAAAACAGCCCGACCTATTGAACATGAGCAATTAATATCTCCGGGTTTAACGAAAGCAGATTTTCTCATATTTCTGAAGACTTTCATTTAATCTTTCATTATAGAATAATCTATTATTTTATTTCCTAATACAATTAATTGTCGATTACTCCAGCTCTGCTAAACCTCTCAACCTCTCTAGTTCGTTTTCTCCAGCTATCGTTACCTAGCTCATCCTTCCAAGCTCACCTGACGATCACATTGGCCTACCCTACTATCTCTCCAGCCCGCCTCGTCTTACGATCTCTCCAATAGTTTGGGTACCGGTACGTGGTAGTGTCTCTCGCCTATTGGCGACACTTTAGAGCCATACAAATGTCCAGTGACACTAGAAGAGTCAAACACAGGTACCCGGATGACCAGGCCTTTTGCTTTGAAAATAATATGTATAAAACTCTTTCGATAGTCCGATTAGATCGAGCGATTTGTGATCTCTGCTCTTTTTCTCCGATCCAGACTTTATTATTTTCTCTTCAGTCGTATTCAAGAAAGTAAATCCCTGTTTCAACACTTCTGGCAATAGCATTCAATTGGGACCCATCTTGAAAAACCTTTCTGAGCCTCAAATGATTTTTCAGTATATTAAACAGCTGATGAATCTTTAATTTAAACAGTCAATGCTTATCATATTATGTGAAATTATTCAAGGACTTGAATATTTAAACAAATGTGTTGGTTTATGTGAAATTTTCATGTGAAGTAAAGATAAATACCATTTAGATATATAACTGGTTGTTAAGTGGTAGCACACAAACACTTTAGAACCTTCATTCGGAATAGCATTGGACAGTTTCCGGATTAGTGAGATACTGGTAGTACAATCTGGGATATTCTAGGAATTCATACAATATGAGTTATTTTCAATTCTTTCTCTTTGTTTGATTTTATATTTTATTTAAGTATGTTTTTTAATAATAAAAAACAACCGAATTTAGTAACTATTCCGAAACTCTCCTAGAGACTCGATACTAAACCACACCGGAAGTCTGTCCCTAAAAGCTTCCTGTGAAAACACAAGAACGTTACCAAATTTCCTTAGCCATCTCGTCTCACATTAATCAACAATCAATTACCAAATAAAGGCTATTAAATTTTTCGGTCAAGTATTCGTGCACATCGAAATACCCATACGCTCTTGTATGTTAAACTACGTCGTAATAAAATCACGGTATCAACTACTTATCATACAGACATCAATAAATGGCGCCAAATCAGTATATATATATATATATATATATATATATATATATATATATATATATATATATATATATATATATATATTATTAATCTCATTATACTGAACAATACCACAGCAGTCAGACGCCAGACGCATTTATGTACATTACACTTCCACAAGTGTACACAAATATTCAAATATCCATATTAGCTAATTTTACACACTGCAACCATTTTCTAAAGTTACAATTCAATTCAACAGTTGCAAAATCTAGAATATCACATGAATAAATGCACTAGTTTACTATGAAGTAACCAAATAGCGAATTACAATATTACTTCTAACCACAAGCTAGCAATCTACATAATTCTTTACATAATCATAGCTCATTTCTCAAATACGCAATTAAATTAAACACTAATTCTACGTACTAACGAATCTAGTAATGAAGTATACATACTGCCCATAATTACAATTACAATGCCGTAATATTCTGCAACAAGAGAGCAAATAGCTCACTGACCTTTACGAAGCTTTGTCTTTCCTTGGAATTGCCTAAGTTTTCCAGCCAATTTACGAGTGGCTTTCCCAAAGCTGCACGATGTTTTGCAATTACTGAAGTTTCTAGTCTTAATTACTCAATAAAATTCGGACTGAACAGATGACCACACCCTCTCTCGATTCCGATTTGAAAATCGATTCTACCCTGTTCTATTCAACTTAGCAGACAATGCTCCGGCCGTCTGTCAACGTGGTGAGATTTACCACGCCAATAAGGGTCCTTTGTTCTTGAACAAAGCTTTCAATGTCCGCTTGTGATTTGTGATATCCAACAAAGCTGGCTCTCGTAACAATTACGAACAGGACCACTATAGCCGCGAGGTCTAACATATACACATGGCTTCTAACCAGTTCCTTTGTTCTTGATTAACGTAATCGCGGGCAGGCAACGTGACATGAATGCACCATTTGAAAAACGTTTGAGATCTTGGACAAATTTCTGAATTTGCTGTTTTATCCACACGTTAATTATAACATGACTGAGACCATACCGAAATCTTTAAAAACAAGCAAAAGGAACACAATGACATTGAATGAACTAAAAATAAACTATAAAATAAGCAAAACGGAAAAAAGGACATAAACAAAAGAAAAGTGTTTAAAAGAATTAATTGTCTCACCTTAATTTTCAACCATTAAGAAACACAATAATATGTATTTGGTTGCTAGCTAGCAATAAATTCCAACATGTCACATTCCATCGGCTTCCAATTAGGTCACATTCCAACGGTTTCCAGCTAGGTCACATTCCAACGTCTCTCACGAAGTCACATTTCAAAATCTTCCAAATAAGTTACATTCCAGCGGCTTCCAATTAGGTCACATTGCAACGGCTCTCACTTAGTCACATTTCAACATCTTCCAATAAAGTCACATTACTTGCATCAGCTTCCAATTAAAAGGCGCTCTCGTACTCATTTGCTTCATGTAAACTCAATAATAAAAAGGAATCTCGCTCTTGTACCTGTAATGCTAAACCAAATTAAAGTCAAATTACACAACTAACCAGACTATTAGATATTTGTCTTTCCTGGCACTAGTCCTAAGTATACGTTACTTCAAGCATAAAACTAGTAATGCGTTATAATGTAACGTGAGTAGTAGATCGTGAAATCAACGTGTTAATCCAAAACACCTAGAGCTGACTCGTATGTGTTCAAATAACCAATACTGCATCTGGTGCATCAACTTGAAAACACTACAAGAATTCAAACACTCTCACTCGTTTCGTGATAAGATTTATAAAAAGCACTAGCCACCAAAATGAAATTCATGAGCATATGACTGCCACACACATAATTTGCATTTCCTATATAGCGTTACAACCCTCTGCTAGTCAACGCTATTCATTTATAGTTCTGATACAATTCCTAAATGCTACATTCAAATGTTTTATGGTGGCTTTCATGTGCTTGATTTATCACCTAATGTAGACTGGTCCCTGGATATAAGGAAAGGATGCACGTCAACTATAATAAAATTCTCGTATGTCCTTGACCACTTTCTTGAGCAAAGTAGTATTTATAGTTTATATCTTGTATAGCCTCATGTAATGGATTCGCTTTCCGTTCTGGGTATTCACGGCCGTGTAAGTTTATATCTAGTAGAGTCCCATGTAATGGGATTCGCTTTCCTGATGGATAAAGCCATATCCAGATATACCGAGGTATACATTGTCATTCGCAGTTAGGTGAATAATTCGTCCGAAGTAAGTGCTCTGCTGGCTCTATTATCAGTAGAATAATACATCTGAGAAATTGGATTAACATGGGTTTCACCA
The DNA here is from genome assembly GCA_028554795.2 of Sinohyriopsis cumingii. Taxonomy (NCBI): domain Eukaryota; kingdom Metazoa; phylum Mollusca; class Bivalvia; order Unionida; family Unionidae; genus Sinohyriopsis; species Sinohyriopsis cumingii. Next base: position 75,285,435 of record CM068828.1, read on the forward strand.
TCTTCCCCATCCTTACATTTGTAAAGAGTTACTTTCAGCGGGGCATGAGGCATGTCAGACGTTGCTCGGGACATATTATCAAAGTTAGAACTCTTGATATTACCTGAGTTGTGTTGAATCATGACGTATATATAGTACATTCCATGGGAGTTAACCTTGACCAAGGTCCCGTTCTTATGCAGATGACCCCACAGTCCTTGAAGATCATCTCCGATGGGCTTGTTCCAACCAACGAAATGAGTTGTCTCGATGAATTCTGAAAACACGGAGTGCTTCATTGCTTAATCACAAGATTATTCTAATATTTTATCTGCAACAGTCTGCGTTTAAGTACGACAGTCAGAAAAATATCATTTGGTCTTTCACATTTAAAAGCAACTTTCCGTAGCGTAGTGAGTCGAGTGTGAATTCAGATAGAAAGACTTTGTTGACAGTGCAGATTTGAAGGAATTTTTTCTGAATAGAAATCCACACAGCGTGTCAAGTTATTAAGTTTTCTCTCTTGAATACATACAAGATTTTTTCAGTTACATAACTTTAATCATCTGTTGCTTTGGCAATAGTGTTACGTTTTTAGGCCCGAATGGACAGTAACACAAGAAAGAGTGAAAACAACAAGCTTTGTAAAATTTAACAAATAATTTATTTCCATGGAAAAAGACTGTAAAAATGAAGAAGAAAAAAAAATACGAACTTACGGTTTTAAGACTCAAATCCAAAAATAATCCAAGAATAATCCACGAATAACATTTTAGAAGTTCTAATAATAAAATATTCTAATTATTTCAAGTTCGAGTCCACACGAAGAACCCAAGATGGAAGGCGATGATGTATGCTCTAGCCTGTACTATGTTGAAGTCTACAGTTCCTTGTAGAAACACAAAAAATAATCAGGTTTATGAATTAATGAAATTTCTTTGTTCAAAACTTCTGCAGGGTCAGTCAAAATATTTCCAGAGACAAGAATTAATCTTAAAGAATCAAATCGAATCTAATAAACATTAAAATATAATTCCCAAAATGACATAACAAAAGAAGCACCTTTACGTCCCAGTGTTTAGAAGCCCGACTGAGATTTATTCTCTAAAACGCTGGTTATACAGTAATTTTAAGGAGCAGAATGGGTGCCCGTATGAGGGTCGCATGATCATGCTTACATCACGTACTCAATACATGAACCTGACGAAAACCAATCATTTTACTCTAAGAATGTTTTTTAGAAAAAAGTTTGTTTACTTCAATAAAACCTTTTACAAGCCTAGGGTAACCTATTCAACACAGTCTCGATCTCATCTTTAGTATTCCCACACTAAATATAAATTAAAAAAGAGTTGTGACGTGACTGTAACTAACTTTGAATTAAGGTCGGGAACTTGGTAAGTCTTATGTGTTTATAAAAATGAACAGTCAAGGTCAAACTATTTTCTGGAAAAAGTATCGAGTTCCTAGTAAATAGAACTACATTGTGTTGACATAAAAATAAATTAAAAATAAAGAGATTTAAAAAAATTTTTTTACTAACAATTAAATCAGAGATAAATTAAATCAGATATGCATAATACTTCTCTCCATAAAGAAAGAAAAAGATTTATATGATAAAAATTTATTTTTACCACACATTAATTATACTTGAGGTTAAAAAGAACACAATCTTTCCCCTTGACGTGCCTGATGTCAATATCATATTCCTGCAACAAAAAACTCCACCTTAGTAGTCAAGGGGTTGTGGTCACTTAAAACGATAATCGAAGAAGGAGCTGAACTAATGTACACTTCAAAATGGTGTAATGTTAATATCAGAGCCAAACATTCCTTCTCGACAGTTGAATACTTTCTTTGGTGCTTATTTAATTTCTTAGAAAAATAGCACACTGGATGATGAATACCATTTTCATCTTCTTGAATCAAAACTGACACAACCCCAACATCACTTGCATCAACAGACAATTTAAAAGTTGATCTGAAGTTTGGAGCTGTAAGAGCTGGCGCGCATTTAAGTATGGCTTTTAACTCGTCAAACACCTCCTGACATTTCATTCAAATGGAACTTGTTTTTCTTACTCAATAAATTTGTCAGGGTTTCAGTAATTATATAAAAATTGGAACACATTTCCGATAGTATAAGGCCATACCTAAACTTCGCATCAGTTGTTTTTTATTTATAGGCAGAGGGAATTCAGAAATAGAATTGACCTTAGCATCTATAGGTTTAACTTGTCCATGTCCCACTATATGTCCTAGAAAAGTTAGAATAGCAGAAGTCACGTTTGGAATAATTAATTGTCTAACTTACATCTGTGAGTGTGTCAAAGAATTTCCGAATTGTTGCTAAATGTTCTTTCCTGGTGTCGTTGTAGATGATGACATCATCAATGTAAGCATCACAGTTGTCTAGACCAGAGGTAATCATATTCATGGGACGTTGAAATGTACTTGGCGACCCTTTCATTCCAAACGGCATTTCTTTATATTGGTAAACTCCATCTGGAATCACGAATGTCAAAATTTCCTTTGCTCTTTCCAGTAGGTTAAATTTGGTGACATACTCGGCAGTTCCGATCTTATCAATACAGTCATCGATTCTTGGTAATTGGAATGAATCTGTTTGTGTCACACTATTCACCTTCCTATAATCAGTACACATACGGAAAGTTTTATCTGGTTTTGGAACAAGTATGCTTGGTGAACTCCAGTCATGTTTAATGTGCTCTATAAAATCATTCTCCAGCAAATACTGAATTTATTTTTTTAAAATATTTCTGTTTGAGAGGATTGTTTATTCTTATAGGACCATCTTGTAATAAGTGCTCATATTCAAATAATAACTGTTTACATTCATTTCATTCTTGCCCTTGCAAATGTGAAAGTTTCTGGTCCATATCTTTCCTAATGTTTGAATTCCGAAGATTTGTCACTCCAATATCAGTAGTATCCTATGATATTCCTTCACTTAAATGTTCACTGAGTGGGACAGGTACAACTAAATTAATTGCATGTTTAACCTGGTTATCTCTTTCAGTATACTCTTTTAGCATGTTTATATGGCAAAGTTGTTTTTCTTTTCGCCTCCCATGAGTATGTATGGTGTAATTTCAATCATTAGTTTCCTGTCAACTATGTAGGGACCATACTACTGGACCTGAAGAGGATTTTGTGGCATCGACAAGAGATCCAGATCTCTATTACCAGGCTGAAAACTCCTTTCCT